>CM067331.1:74675000-75100000 GCA_034376525.1 Nicotiana benthamiana
ACAAAAACTCTCTTCAAATAAAACTGTCCGGAAACTAAAAATTTCCAGCACAATGCATAAGAAATGTCAAAACAGACAAGATGAATCCCTTGAACTCTCAAGTCTGCTAAATGTGATCCAAAGGAATGAGAATAACAATATTGACCAAAGTACAACATGGAAACTCAAGCCAGAAGGAAACACAAAAAAGCTGGAATATCTTCTAAACAGCCAAATATACTGACCTTGGAGCAGCAGTAAGAGATGATAGCTGCCCACCAGACGGTCGAGCATGATAACCACCATCAAAAGCAAAATATGGTGAACAGTATGTTGCGCCCAATGCTCCAGCAGCCCCGGCTAGAACTGGCAACCTGAGAGATTGAAAAATGGCGTTATTTAAGTATTACCCCATTCGGCATGACGATGTAGACATATTAATGAATAGATTCATTCTGCTAAATTCCAAGAATTCAGACAGAAAGGATAATTCATTCCCACTATGCATAGGTAAAGCTGCCACTCCAACTGGGTATAAACTAGGAAAGAACCAGCAATAAAATCTCCATACAGTACAAGGCGACAACTTCCTCACACTCTCCCCTTTCATTTTGTAAATATTTTGATTAGCACAGTTGTTAAAGACAAGCTTACCATGTCATATCAGAGTTCTGGCCAACATATCCAGGGAAGGCCATGCCAACAGCAGGAACCCTCATGCCACCATGTTGCTGGCCCCCAAATTGCATGACTGCAAAATTCCATAACTTTGTTAAAAACTTCCACTGGGAAAATCCAGAAGTGCAAAAGTGATCCTTCTTAATAATGTAACTACTCGACTCAATATAGTCATAGCAAGATTTCTGGAAAAGAAACCTAGCTAATTTGATATTATTAACTCTCTCATTAAAAAGGTATAGGACATATACAAATCAAATTTATTAAATCTTTCATCAGAACCACCTCTCTACTCCCTCGGGGAATGGGCAAGGTCTATGTGCACACTACCCTCCCCAAACCCCACTTGTGGGATTCAGCTAAAAGTATATGTTTTTAGTATATTTCCAACTCATATCTTGAGAATTTTTGTTCTGGTGTAATTCATAAATGATACAGGAGTGATTTTTGATGAAGGTGGAATTAAAGTGAAGGATTGGCACTAGTTGGAGTTGGAAACACATGAACAACTGAAGTCACTATGGGACATCTAGAGTGCTCGCATCGCAAGCGTGTGTCGCCACAAGAGGTATTACAACTCGTGCAAGATAGTGAAGTGAGGCCATCACGACAACCATCACAAGACCTCCATGAAGGTGGAGGTCAAGGTGCTCGTGCTCCATCCCCTAAGGCGAGCGCTACAGGTTCTCCTAGCCGACTTGGGATTGAACTAAAATGTGTCCTACACCTATAAATAAACCTAAACATGATTTTTAAACAACTTTTGACCTAGGAAAGTAAGGAACGGTCGAGGAGCATTGAGTTCATCCTTTCCTCCGGCAAACCAATAATTTTTCTTTGGATATTTGTTGTTTGACAATCATGTCTATGGAGCTAAACTTCACATTTTAAGATTTTATTTTTTTCATGAACTTTGTTATTTGAATATTGATTTCGACTAGTTAATTCATCGTATTAGTTTATTTATTCAATCGTGCGTTTAATTATCCAACTACTTAATCACCAATTGAATATTATCTATGAATCTAGGGATGAATCGGGCGAAGGAATTTTAAATTGCAAACAGGATTGAGTAGAGCGTGTTTCTAAACCCGTACCTCGGGGAGTGATTCACGGATAGGGATATAACTAATAGTCATTACACAGGAATTACAAAAGTGTTCTTGTTAACTCTAATTCCCTAGGAATATAGGCGTTAGATTAACTTGAATGGGCACGTAGTACTTCGGGAGAATGCTACGAGCAATATTAACCATGTGACTATTCAATTAGATAGATTGAGAAGTTGAATCAGTTGAAGAATACAAGAAGATGTTAGATAGCCCATCACCCTAGAATCTAGATCGCTTTCATCACATTGGTAACACAAAAATATGCTCTTCCTCTATTCAAAGTTCATTATTTGTTTCTTTTTAGTTTAATTGTTTATTCCTTGCTTAGATAGTTAGGATCATTTAATCTAGTTAATAGTTCATAACAAGTCCTCATGGGAACTATACCCTACTTATCACTTTATTACTTGTCGACTGCGTACACTTGTGTGTGCTTTTGGCCGTAACTAAGAGCTAGTTTCCTTCTGCACTTCACATTATAGATGCTAGATATGAAGGTCTACCTGGCAAATAAGGTGGAGTTGCAGATAAGTTCTGATCAACCTGACCACTACCCATGCTTCCAGGTGTGCCCATAACTAGTGGTGTTCCTCCATAGAGAGCTGATCCCCTTCCAGTGCCCTGAAGACTTCCTTTTCCTCTTGCAACAATAGCACTCTTTGATTTTCCCGACTCCGAAGAAGACTCGAGCTCTCCATGAAAGGTATTCATAGTTTGTCCTGTTTTGGGGGGAGAAGAATGAGATCCAGTACCAGATTGCTGCACAAGCTGCTGAGTAACTTGCAAAGAAGGCTGTCCTCGACTTTGAGCCGAATTTCGCTGAGTGGAGTGGACCTTGGTTGGCAGAGTAACTCTGTTACCTTGGTTATTGGGTACAGGGTATTGGTAATTCATATGTGTCAATGTATTAAATCCTCTTCCTTGGCCTCTCAATGGCTGAGACTGCTTAGAATTTACTGATGAGGAACCAGGAGGCATATGTAAGCTGGATGGAAGCTCCCCAGAAACTGTAGAAATAGGACCATCAATTTTATATTTGTCTATGCCGCTAGATCCACTCACATCCTTCCCCCGCAACATTGCAGTTGATTGCGCAGCAGCAGAACTTCCGCCCAAAAGAGAAGGCTGTGCACGGTGGCTGCTTGTCCCGGTTTGCAATTCCCTCTTGTGTGTCACACTAATTTCTTTAGTCGAAGGACCAGAGGGGTAAAATGGAAGAGACGCATAATTCAAGCTTGATATAAAGCCTTGCTTCGCAGATGTAATTCCGTCATTTTCGAAATTTGACATAGGAGCAGCTGCTTTGCCATTGCTATTATGAGAAAGTTTCTCAACTGACTGACCAGATCTGGAGAAAACATTCAATATGAGAAAGAAGGTTAAACAGAATAATTGAGGAAGAGACAAAAGGAAAATTAGCTGACTTGAAACTCACCGCTCGTTCAGTGGAGAAGCATCAATGTTTTCCTTAGATAATGGTCGATACCTGCTTGGCCCACGACCTCGCACACCTTTTGATGCATTGTCCTGAATCTTCTGGTTATTATTGGTACTCTGATCATAATCGTTGACGTATGTGGCTGGTCTTCTTCCCCGAGAAGTTCCACGTTCAGCCCCTCGAGTTCTACCACGACCTCGATACCGACCCCTTGAAGGCCTTCTACCCTGAGAAATTAGAAAGAACAATGTAAGACCATACAATTTAATGCACAGAAGACTAGGAAACAGGAAAAGGAAAGAAACTACAAAAAATAGCACATCAGTAAAAGCACTCACCTCTCCGTAATGCCTCTCCTCCATGGTCAACTCTTCAAACTTGTCATGCCCCCATTTCCAATCATTTTTTGATTCCCATAATTTTCTTCCACCAAATGTACGCCTAACAAAACAAGTAACATAGGACAACTGTATAAATTTCTGTCATTACTACAGAAGCTTATTTGTAGTGAAAAATTTTCTATCACAAGTTGCAAAAACGTATAAGCAGTGAAATGTCAAATTAAAATGTTAGTCAAAACTACAACTTACAACATCAAGCAAAACAGGGTGTGAATTGGGGAGAGAGAGCAGAATGTTTCATTAACCCGCTATAGTAAATCAACTTAGTAGCACTTTATATAGTTTTGAGTGCATTAACTGCTCTTTTCTCCTTGCAAAAAATACTCTTAGTAGGGGCAAAAGAAGCACGTTACATTCAAAGATAATATTATTACCTCACATAATATTTCAACAAAGAGAAGAAATAGCAAATGCAGAACTGCAGTCCTTTCTTTTTCTACCTTTAGGCATACTACTTTGCTACCCCAGATTCTATAATAAGTCGTTCCCGCCAGCATCTGCTTGCAACACAAAATTTTTAGCAAAGCAAGTTCTAGGACGAAAGGTGGCGCATATATTATTGTAATGACTTAGAAAACAATGCACACCCTCCCTGCTAATTCTCTTTTTTGACTGTCCAAAGTATACAAGAAAAACAGTACCAGCTACAGTAATTACTCTTGCTAGGCCGTCTATCATCACATAAGTTTAAGAATTGAAAAACAAGAATGTTGAAGTTACCAAAGTTTAGCTGCTTTAACACATCGAAGCTTAATAATTTCAAATTCCCAGGGAGAACATGCACTCGAAGCCTCTATGACAATACAATTTAAGAATAGACCAAACTTAAATTCATGAAAGCATATCATCCATTACCAAAAAAATTATGTGCGAGCGATTCTATTTAGTTTAAGGTGCAAGACAAAAGTCAAAAATAAAATTAAGGTTCTTTCCCCAACATATTCACTGGCTCACTTATTTCTACTTGACTTCTAACAAGCCGATTCTCTCAAATAAGATTTCTCAATATATAACAACAACAACAACAACAACAATGTCTCAACGCCAAGCTAGCTGGGGGAAACCTGACCTGTGTGGGGCAGCTGCAGCATTGTCTCGAAACCTATCATCGTGCATGTAGAAAGCACCGGCAGTGGGAACAGAATAGGGTTCATTCGGTTTATTCTCCTCTCCCGGAACAACGCCATCGCCATCGCCATCATCCATCCCCGAATTCAATTCCCTCACTACTTCCTTTACTAGTTCATCCTCCTCGCCTAATATTGCCTCTGCTTCAACAGCACTTTCTTTATTACCCACACTACCTTCATCATAAACTTCCTGTTCCTCCACATACTCTTCTTCTTCTTCTTCTTCTAATTCGTCTTCGTCGTCGTATTCAGCAGCAGCGCCTTGTCCTTCCTCTGAATCGTCATCAGAGTCGTCAATCCTCCTTGAGGGCTTTTCTGTCTTTTAGCTCTCTTCTTCATCATCACTACTTGCCTCTCTCCTCCTCATCTTCAACGACATCTTTGCTTCCTCCGGATCGCTCTCGTACTCCTCCACTTCTTTTTCTCCCACTCCCGCCATCATCTATAACACACCCAAAAAACAAACTTTACACCAATAATATCAACAAGAGAACCCTAAATTGACGAGAATTTGAATGAAATATTGGGTTTAGGGAGGATGTGATCTGAATTTCGCGGGATTAAGGTATGGCTATGGAAAAACCTAGAGTTTGAGAGGGAGCAACATCAGTTCATATATTTGTTACTAGTACTAATATTTTACGCTTTTTGTGGGGGTGGGCATAGAGTATATGTGTATTGGACTGTGTCTGCTTTATGCTAGTTCTTTATGCTAGTTATTTATGGTAGTTAGTGTCAGATATTATTGTATACTATTTTATTTATGGTTCATTTGTTTAGATATTTATTTACGCAACTTCTGTTGGAGTTACTAATGCTCTTTTGTGTTTGTTTTTATTTTTTTGTTTTTGTTTTTCTTTCCTTCACTGAGCCGAGGGTCGATTGAAAACAGCCTCTCTGCCTTTTTGGGTAGGGGTAAGGCTCGTCTACATATAGCCTCTCCAGACCCCACTTTGTGGGACTATATTGGATAGCTGTGTTGCCAACCAGCAGCAACAGCCACTATCGCTGCTTCGCTTCTGCTCCTCACACCCAGCTGTTGTCTCGTCGACCACCACTCAGCTCGTCGCCCAGCGGACAGCCCTCGCCCCGCCACCTGCTGCCTCCAAACAACCAACCTCACTGCTTGAAACCATCTCGCCACCGCTGCCTCCAAACGACCAACCTCATGCCTGAAACCATCTCGCCACCGCTGCCTCCAAACGACCAAGCTCACTGCACATAAAAACTTATCGAGCTCCCTCTCCAGCGACCATGGTTGGTTCATCTTCTTCATCGTCTTTACGACCCCATCTCCAACCAATGACCTTGCTACTTCACCTCCTTCATCGTCGTCACGTCCAAACGATCATCGTCGTCCAGTAGCGTCCAGTAGCGTCGCTTCTGCTGTATCCACAGTAGCGTCATCATTGGTTCGAGCTTTGGTTGGGGTCGTCAAACAGTTCATACTCAGTCAAGGTCGTCGAGTTGCAGTGCTTCGAGGTTCCTTTCGAATTCGGGGTCTAAACTACACGAGACTCTAACCAATTGAGTAGAAGCTTTGGGATAGAGCATAAAAATTGTCAATTGTTGCATTTCCTTCATGATTAAATTATGGATTCAAGGTAAGTAATTTACTTTTCTCTTTTCAAATTCTTGAAATTCTATGATTTGATTTCATATACAAACAAAGACAACAAAGTTTGATTATAACTCTAATGGAGTTTGTAAGAAATTACACTCACATGAAGTGGTAAATTTCTATGCCTTGCCATGATCAAAACCATGTATGATTGTGGGCAAAGAATTGAAAACTCATTCCTTTGAATTTGTTACATTCTCATTCCCTTTAGAGAATGTGATATCAGTATGTGATAAGTCTGAAAGAAGACAAAATTATTCCGTAAAGGTATCAATTGATGTGGACATGACAATAGACGAAATTATAATCGTCAACATTGTGATAATGAGAATAATAAGGATTCTCAAAATAATCCTTCACTCTGTGAAAGTAATATTTGTTATCAATTTGACAATATGAGATTTTATAAAGCACATATAGATGATTATGGTCCATTCGTGATGTGAGTGTGACAACATCTTATTTATGAATACATATTTATTCTTGGAAGAATATGAACATGCTAGTGGTAGTGAATATACCACACTCACCTCTAAAAGGAGGTTTGAGATGATATAAGAAAATACTATCATTATCATGACATGAATGGTGATTGATCACGTACCTATTGTACGCCAAAATATTTTGGCAATGTAATTATTTAAAGGACAACAATAATGCAAGAAACATATCTTGCATATAATTTTGACCATGACCATAATGGTATAACTTTCTCTTTAAAAGAGATATTCACCATATGGATGTTAATGAATATATCGTAGTACCAAATTAAGTGAGAGCTCTGCAAGAGCCAATTATACTATTTTGGAGAAATACAATTAATTACCAATAAGGTATTGTGTTGTAGTAAGTCTCAAAGAATGTTATTCAGTTTCCAAAGTATACGGGAAAACGATTGATTATATTGAGACTATAAATAAAGGAAAGATTTGATATCTTCTATTACTACAACTTGTAGCGGGATAATCTATATATGAAAAGCTACCCGCTTTATTCTCCAGTTTGTACTACATAAATAAAAGAACGCCACAATAAAATGGATATTTATTGTAAATATCCATATCATAATAAACTTTGAGTTTATTGATAATTGCAAACATCATGGTGTAAATCTGAAGTTTATCAATATTGATAATTTACTCAGTTGGCATAATTTGGTTTAACCATATCAATTTAAGTATGATGTGCAAAAATAATAGAGAAATCACATGGGCATCCATTAAAGAATTTAAAGATTCTTTTAAATAATGAATTTTCTTGCACTTTTTGTTATCAAGTCAAGTTAATTATTAGAACATCACCAACAAAGGTTGAAATTGAGTCACCTGCGTTTTTGGAATGTATACAAGGGGACATTTGTGGACCTATTCACCCACCTAGTAGGTCGTTTACATATTTTATGGTCTTATAGACGCATCTTCTAGATGGTCTCATGTGTGCCTATTATCATCTCGCAACCTAGCGTTTGCAAAATTAATGACACAAATAATTCGGTTACGGGCTCAATTCCCCGATAATCTAATTAAGTCTATTAGACTTGATAATGCTGCTGAGTTTTCATCCCAAGCATTTAATGATTATTGCTTATCAATTGGGATAAAATGGAACATCCTGTAGCTCATATTCACACTCAAAATGATCTTGTAGAATCTCTAAATTAAACGTCTGCAATTGATAGCAATACCATTACTCATGAAAACGAGGTTGCCCACTCCTGTTTGGGGTTACGCCATTTTACATGCAGCAATGTTAGTTCGTCTCAGACCGACAAATTATCATAAATATTCCCCGTTGCAATTAGTTTTGGGTCATGAACCTAATATATCCCATTTAAAATTTTTGGATGCCCAGTATATGTGCCTGTAGCACCGCCATATCGCACCAAAATAGGTCCGCAAAGAAGGTTAGGAATATATGTTGGGTTTGAATCGCCCTCCATTATTCGCTACCTCGAAACATTGACAGGGGATTTTTTTACTGCACGATTTGCAGACTGTCGATTCGATGAGACACTTTTCCCAAAATTAGGGGGAGAAGTTGGTGAAACCAAACGAAAAATTTTGTGGAAAAATCCATCACTCTCTCATCTTGATCCACGTGCCTCTATTTGTGAAAAATATGTGCAAAAGATTATCCATTTGCAGATAAATAGAAAATCAAATGCAGACGCATTTATGAATTCTCTTATATTGCTTGTTCTCATTAGTTAAGAGACCAACTAAAGTTGGGATTGAATCCGATGAATTCTGGAAATATCAAAGCTGAATATGGGCTCATTCATCTGCCATGTATACCATATAAGATGCATCTATGAGATGGTTTCATGTGCGATTATTATTAACCCGCAACATGGTGTTTTGTGAGATAACTTGCTCGATAATTCAATTTAGAGCACAATTTCCAGATCTTCTATTCAAGATAGTTCATCTTGATAAGTTGGTTTACATCATAGTTGATTTAGCAAGATAATTTATTGAGTGCCCTCACTTAATAGCTAAACTATTGCTTATGAGAACATAGTTATCTATATCCTTTTGATATATGTTATATACGAAAATATATTACATTCTCCCCTCATAAGTGGTTCAGGGTCAGGAACCAAATAACTCCATCTTATTATTATTGATATGCGGTGTATATTTTTATTAACACCATAATGCACAAATATGAGTTCTCAAAGTTGAGGAAACAAGTTAGTTTTTCTAACATGAGGGGGAGACATGATAAACAGTTGAGAAAAAGTTACGTAGAATGAATTATCATCAGTATATCTAGATCCTCGATTACGATAATATGAAATTGAAGTTCATAAAAAGATAATTAGTTTGCAATATATTGCAAAGCATGCCATAAGCATTTGCTGACCCAAAGAAAGTAACTATGTTCTCATTGCAAATGCTCATATTAAGTCCTAGAATGACAAAGTCTATGATACTCTTAAAGCGTATAGACAAATCATTTTCAAATAGAATTTCATGATAAAGAAGATGAGCAAATGATCAAAGTGATCATAATAGAGGAGGCAAGTGATCTAGAAGATCACATGACATAACACTTCATAAAATCTCATGAGAGATTCAGGTACCTGAATATATGAATGAAGAGATCTATATGTTATGTCTTTATGAAAATTTATTGGAACCGATATAACATGTTCGTCGACGATATCTATCATAATACTAAGTATAGATGAGGATCTTAAGTCTATCGAATATAGACACAAAAATATTGGCCAAATAGAAGATATGCAATTCGAATAGAATTAGTTTCATATGAAAGACATATAATTTTGTCTATGTTGTTCAAACACTTGAAAGTATAAAGTCAATGGTATGCGCAATCAGTTTTCGATATCTTATATGTCTAGCATGACATGAAAACTTGATATGCATCTAAAGTATATTATATGGCTTATATGATAATCCATGAAGGATTTAAGTTGCTTGAAGCATATACAATTCTTGTTGAGATACCACTTCCTTAGTGCAATTTATGCACAAATGTATCTTGCTACAACTATAAGCATGATAATGTGATAGCGAGGATACCTTTATGGAGATATTGAAGAGTCATTCCACGATATTTGTGAAGACATTATATATCTATCACGAGTTATGATTTCAAGGTGCAAATATTCATTATAGTTAATATGGCTGATTTATTTATCAAATCTCTACCAACGATCTCTTGAAGATGGTGCACAAGATTAGAATGTGAAGGCTCAAGGATGTGAATTGATGCTCTCATCAGGGGGAGTTAATGCGCGTTGCACTCTTTTTCCCTTACAAGTTTTTGTCCCACTGGGTTTTCCTTGCAAGGTTTTAACGAGGCAACCAAAAGGCGTATTATTATATATATATATGTACTCTTTCTCCTTTTCTAGAATTTTTTTCTCATTGGATTTTATTTTAGTTAGGTTTTAATGAGGCACATTATCTATTGAATGGACATTCAAGGAGGAGTGTTATAAATAGAATTCTATTTAAGGTGAATGTCTATATTTAGAGAGATTCTAGGGTTTATTACTTGGTGGCTAAGTCACCATCTCCCTATAAATAGAGGGTTCTATTCCATTGTAATTCACCCCAAAATTCAATAAGAATTTTCTCTCTCTTTCTCTGCAATATTGCTCTTGTTCTTTTATTGTTTTATAACATTTTTCAAGTTTTTTATTATTTATTTATATTTAGCTTTTTAAGTGATTATTTGATTTTTTAAGCCCAAAAAAATTGTTAAAAACGTAGCTCAAAGTAAGAATATTAGCAAATAAACAAGAATGTATGGAGCAAGAGATAAGAGATTCTTATTTCTTCCATATATTCAAGTATCTACAAACATCATTTATAGTATGACATTGAGGTATACAAAGGAGTATAATGGGAAAAGAGGTTATCGAGGTGTGGGAGTTACATCTATAATGGTGAGAAGTAGTGAAAGTTATCTACTTAATGGAGAAGAGTAGTGGGAGTAACTTCTTTAGGAGTTATAGACATCCATCCACTACAAAATAATATTTCATAACGCTCCCCTTTGAATGTCTATAGATAATGTGCTTCGTAAAAATCTTACTAAGAAAAAACCTGTGGAAAAAATCTTAGTGAAGGAAAATGAGTACACATATCTTGTAATACGCATTATTTGCTACCTCATTAAAAACTTTGCTAGAAAAACCTAGTGGGATAAAATCTTAGCTAAGGAAAAAATAGTACATCGCGTATTTGCCTCCCCCTGATAAAAAAATCACTTTATTATTCGGAGACGACAAATTCCAAGCTTGTATAACAACTTCTCTAATAATGATATCCGCAATATCTTGTGAAGAAGTTTGTCAAATTATCACTTGAATAAATCTTGCTGAAGAACTTTGGTGAATGTACTTTATTTTATCTCATTTGATAGTCGTTCTTTCAATTGATATAAGCAAACAACATTATCTTCAGTATTATTGGAATCTTCTCTTCAAAGTCAAGTCACACTTCTGTTGTGTGTTGAGCCCCTTGCTTTATCAGTTGCTTATCTTGGCATGACTTGAACAAGTATTAACAATTAGCTGCCTTACAAAATGATAATATGGCAGTACTTTCATATGCAAATAGAATGTTAGAATAACGAACTTCAGGAAAATGCCTGCATTTTCATAACCAACAAAATCATGGTAATATTTGTTAGAATAAACAAATCTACATCAAGTATTCCTTTTTAAATATAATACTAATTGTGTTACAATATCTCCTCACTGGAATAAAATAATACCTTGCTAGCATATTATTATACGCATGGTTCTAACCAGATATATTAGTGTATCAATTGCACTAAACACAAAAATAAATCATGTACGTCACGATTATTCTAATGTACATAAGGATCTGCCGAAGATTTCTTTAATAAATTTTTTCGGAACCTTAATATGCTTCAGAACAATGTTAATCATTCAAGGATTTTCATTATATGCATATCAAATCTATTTTCAGACCAAAATCTGGAATAATTCTATTCCCCACAGGAGAATATGTCTCCTTATAGCAGGATATTTACGAAAATTGTGTGCCACAAGTTTTCTTTATGTCTATCAACTTGATTTTTCATTCACTTTCATGTGTGGGGACTATCCGTCCAACTTCACATTTTTCAAGTGAAGTCAATTTCATTGCATATTTTTATTTGGCTAATCATTTATCTGTCCAAATTTCATGACAGATTTGAGATCAAGATCCTCGTCAATATTGAGCAATACATTATATTACAACATCATCGACGGTCATTTTACATTAGTTCCATCATCGCACAATAAAGACATAACTTATCGAGATCTCGTTATTTTCATGTACTTGAGCCTCTCCCATGAGATCTTATAAAATATTATGTCATGGTGCTCTTATAAAGCACTTGCCTCCTTATTATGAACATCTTGAACATTTGCTCCCTCCTTCTTCAAGAAGTTTTATCTTTGGAACCGATTTGTCTATTATGCGTCATGTGTGCCATAAACTCTATCTATCATGGACGTTATTTTATTTGTATCATTAGCAGCTGGATATGCTATTTAGCTTTGGGTCAGCAATGTGCCTTAAAATATTTTAGAAATGAATTATCACTTGAACTTCAAGTTCACATTTTCTTGTATGAGGTTCGAGATGTATTTATAATAATTCATTTCATGTATCACTTTTTCAGCTTTTCATTTTCTCCCCCTAATGGCGGGATCACCAAAATTTTCAACCTTCTTTAGGAACCCATCTTTGTGCATTGTGGCAGCACAATTAAATCATATAGCACATCCATAATTTTAGATGAGAATATTTAGTTCCTGGCCGTGAACCAATCGTGATGGGGAGAATTTATCATAACTTGTTGGTTAGATGCGTACAAGTGCTTTTGTATATTAAATAATACACCTCTTACCAAAATTCTATTTGGGAGTTTTGTTCTCATACCAATGGTTTAGATATAATTGGAGGCATACAATTTCTGCTAAACCAACTTGGATTTAAACCACCAGTATCAAGATAAATTATCATAATATATATTGTGGAACTGTGCTCTAATAATTTGAGCAAACAACCTGCAAAAATAGAGTGCAAGTTGATAACAAACGTACATATAACCATACAATAAATGTATCTATTAAAATCATATAATAGTAAACGATCCACATGGCATGTGACTTGGCCTATATATATATCACCTTCCATTCGTTCCAGGAATCAAGGGATTCAATCCCAACCTTAACTGGTATATCATGAGAAAAAAACAGCACAAGAGAATTCTTGAAGAATCTTCTATTTCTTTAATATATGCCAATGTGAATTCTCAATCAATTTTCACATCATAATTGAACCCGGATGGTTAACCAGTCATGCCAACTAATATTTGTTTCAATAAGCCTCTAGTTTACTTATGGTATGTGATTCTATCATCATGATTATACATCTGTAGTACAAATAGAAGAAAAGTCGGGTAACCTTTTATATTTACTTGATATGTTATAGTAATATGAAGATAGTCAATCTTCCTTTCATTTATAGTCTTAATATGCCAATCACTTTGGCTAATATATTTGAAACTCAAAAAGTTTCTTTGAAACTTACTACAATATCAATATCATGAATAATTTCATTCATCCGGGTAGTAACAAATTAGCTTTTTCAGAGCTTTTAATTGATTTCGTACTATAAGATCTTTTGTCACACAATCCATATGGTGAATGTCTCCTTCGCGGGGAAAATCATATCATAATAATTATCATGGTCAAAATTATCATAAGCAAAATCATTTCTTACTTTACTTTTGCGTTTACTAACTTTTAATAAGGCATGTCAAATTATTTTTGGCATACCACATGTAAACATATTTATGTAATCACACAGTAATATTCATTATCTCTCTTTCTCTCAAACCTCTCTTAGAGGTGAGTTGTGGTGTGTATCAAATCATGCATTACACGTCTTTATTCATTACTTTTATCACTTATTGTTACATTCACCTTCAGAAATGAATCTGCATTCTCAATGTGCAAGTCACATTCTCTTCAAAAGGATGGAGTATAATTAACGCGATGTGATATATAAATTTTTCACACCAATTTAATGGTAAATATTTCCTTCACCTATTGAAGGATTACTTCGAGAACCATTGTTGTTCTTCTCTTATAGTTACCATAGTGATGACAACTATTGTTTCGTCGCTTTCCATGCCCCTGAACATGCATACAACCATGAAAAATTATTTTCATTAATCATCATTAGATCATCAATATGGTATATTGGGACACAAATCCAATGTCTTACCCACATAAAGACATGTAATGATGCTATAATGCATTGGGACTCGAATCCAACTCTTATCATCAAACCTGATGTCTTGCTCTCGTGATGCATTGGAGCTTGAATCCACCGTCTTACCCTCAGTTAAAAGTAACTTTACTGGTATTTGCCCTCGAACATTTAAAAATATACTATATTGGTGTAAATTAAGTTTCAATAATACATAAAATATTATTTTATTTCTTGCTTTTAGTGGTCATTTAGTTGATGTATAACTGAAGCTTTAAAAGCATTATACATATTAGTGAAAAAAAAATCATTTATCTCTCATAACTTAAATGCGTATTATATTCTAAATTATCTTATTCTTCAAAGTCCTTTAATTGATAATATTTTTAACATTAATAAAAAAAATTACTGGAATGACTTAAGAAACTAAACATCAGAATTTGTAATGCAATAGAATGTACTAAGATTACCGTATATAAATAACGAAAAATGGGTTTGCAGAGATACAAATTCACTCAATTTTCTAATTTGTTCCAAATTAAAATCTCAGTAAAAATGCTAGCGAATTTCCATACCACAAGATGGAGTAAAAATTATACGATGCAACTTACTTGAAATATTATCCATAGTACGATCATAGATGTAGCAAATAAAGGCATGCCTTTCCGGTTCCTTGCTTCAATGGACACAATTAACAAAAGAATATTTTAACTAAACACTGCACATAAAGTTAATGCAAAGATATGAAAAGAGTAAATGGGTTTAGATGGATAGAAAACTTATGTCTGCATTATCATCCAAGACATCTGTTATTGTAGTTGATCTCAATGTCTGCTTATGATTCACCTAATCTTGATGTAGAGAATCATGAAATGAGCTATTTATACTGATAACGTGTTAAAAATTTAGTTCAAAATAATAAACAAATAGATAAGAATGTAGGGAGCAAGAGAAAAGAGATTATTATTTCTTCCATATATTCGACTATCTATAATGTGATGTCCAAATCCTCTATTTATAGAATATCGGGAGATTATGGAGGCGTGAGAGTTACAAGTATAATGATAAGAAGTAGTGAGAGTTATCTACTTAATGTAGAAGAGTAGTGGGAGTAACTCCTTTAGAAATTATAGACATCCACTACAAAATAATATTTCATGCATAACAAAAAAAGGATTGTTGTGAATTTTCCTTTTTTTTTTTTATCATTCTTATTCGAATACCTTATTTTTATTTTATTAAGTTTATTAAAAGGAGTAAAGCGCCCTCTAATAGTCTAATGAATAATAACTTAAAAGTAGGGGTGGGCATAGTTTGAGCAAACTCAAAATTCAAATCGAATTCCGAATTATTTGTATTTTCGGACGTGGATTTGGATTTAATTTTTAAAATTTTTGGATTTCGTATTGAATATATTGGATTTGGTACTTCGAATTTTTGGATATCCGAAATTAAACTTTTATATTTTATATTTAGTCCATTATCCATATGTAAATAGTATTTTAATATCCTAACCATTAGATATTATCTCATATATTTAATATTAATTACTAAGAGCCTGTTTGGCCAAGCCGTCAAAATTTGTTTATTTTAAAAAGTACTTTTGAAAATAATAATTTGTGTTTGGCTAATTCATTTAAGAAGTACTTTATACAATATTTGATAAACATATTATGTTTGGCCAATCTTTATAAAAAGTATTTTTGAGTGTCAAATTACCAAAAAGGATAGTACCAAACTTTTATAATTATTTTAAAAAGAAAAATAAATTTTATATTTATTATAAGAGACTGTAATTATTTTTTATTTAATTTAATTAAATATAAACATAAAGTAAATATACATACTAAATATTTAAATCATAACATATATAGTTATATTAAAGCAATAATATTATCTAGTATAATATTTTTTATTTACCCCATGAAATAATAAGCAAAATCATTCACACATGATAATGTTTTTCAATGATTTTATCTCTAGTTCTATCACACAACGCCTTCATAATAGTAGAAGACTTGTCTTGCATTTCTAAAGAAATACCACAAGTTCTTTCTCCTTCCTCAATCTCTGCAATAATGTCTACATTAGTATAATAGTTGAATTCCTTATCAGTAGAAGATCGCTGTCGGATGAAATTATGTATAGCCATGGTAGCTGTAACAAGATAAATCTGAGTGTCAAATTTTAAAGATGGCATTGATCATAAAATAGAACACCTATTTTTCCAGAGTCCAAATGTTCTTTCAGTCGTACATCAAAAACTGGAGTGAAAAAAATTGAATGTTTTATTTGGATTTCTAAAACTAGAGTTGCACTTGAAATCCGGGAGATGATATCACCTATCCTTATACGGTCCTAAATAACCCAACATTGTTGGATAACCTGGATCATCTAAATAATATTTGCCTACACCAAATAAAAAAGAGTTAATTAAGATGAATAAAAGTAAAATCTACATATTAAACTAAGACAAGGCATAGTATTAGTGTTGCTTACCTGATGGAGGTCGAGGAAAGTTAAGGTTTTGCTTTCTAAGTGCATGGGTGCAATACCTTCCCACCCATGCCATACGTTGAAGCACATGTCCCAATCACATATATCCATTATATTTTGTGAAGTGAAATCTCTTTTATCAATGTATTTGATTTGTTCCTTAGAACAAGCAATACAAGGTATGTGTGCCATCTATAGCTCCAATGCAATTTTTAAAATAAGGCCAATACCTATCATCTTCTTTTATTTTAGAATTAATATTAGAAAAGATTAGTTAAAGAAAACATCAAAAACAAAAGGTCAAAAAAGAATTTGAAAAGTTACAAAATGATTCATGTATTTAATATCTTTAATTTTTTAAAATAATTGTAGAAATATTCAAGAAGCAAAAACCAACGAAAAGGCAATAATATCTTTCAAATTCATTTATTGCCTTTTCTTTGGTTTTTGCTTCTTCTTGAATAATTTTTTTTAATTTCTATCATTATTTTAAAAATTAAAGATATCAAATATATGAATAATCTTGTAATATATATATAAGTTCAACGTAAAGTCATTATAGTATTTCCAACGGTTATAAAGAAATACTTTATAATTCAAAAGATTTTACTCTCTTACTGTGGGTGTCAATTAAAATTATTTGTTATGAAATCTCCTATTTAAGGTGAATGTCTATAATTAGAGAGATTCTAGAGTTCTATTCTTGGTAGCTAAATCATCCCCCTCCCTATAAATAAAGGGGTCTTCTACCATTGTAAACCATCCCTAACAATCCCCAAAGTATCAATAAGAATACTCCTCTCCCTATTCTCTCTATATTGTTCTTGTTCTTGCATTATTCTACTTGTCTTTTATATTATTTCATAACACGTTATCAGCACGAGACTCTACCGTCTCAAGAACCATTCTCGAAAAATCTAAGGTATTTCCCTCTTCCTAATTTAATTTTCGATTATGTCTGACATTACGAAAAGAAAGTTCGTTGCCTTGAAATTTCGGGCAAGAACTATATGACATGGGTGTTGGATGCTGAAATCCACTTAGATGCTATGGGTCTCGGAGACACCATTAAAGATAGAGAAAAAGCATCCACCCAAGACTGTGCGAAGGCCTTGATTTTCTTGCGCCATCACCTTGATGAAGGTTTGAAGATTGAATATCTCACCGTCAAGGATCCACTCATCTTGTGGAACGGCTTAAAGGAGAGATATGACAACCTGAAGTTGGTCACTCTGCCACAAGCACGATATGATTGGGCTCATCTGAGGCTCCAGGACTTTAAGTCCGTTTCTGAATATAATTCTGCAATGTTCAGAATTACTTCTAAATTGAAGCTATGCGGAGATAAAATCTCCGATTATGATTTGCTTGAGAAAACGTTTACAACGTTTCATGCCTCCAATATGGTACTGCAACAAAAGTACAGAGAGAAAGGCTTTACAAAGTACTCTGAACTAATTTCTCTTATACTAGTGGCTGAGCGAAATAATGACCTGCTCATGAGAAATCACGAAAATCGACCCACTGGGTCTACACCACTGCGTGAAGCAGATAAGGTGCACTCTCATTATGCCAAACATGAAAAGGGCCATGGTCATGGTCGTAAACGGGGTCATAGCCAGGGACGTAGACAAGGAAGAAATTCCAATGAAGTCTGTCAACCCCCGAAGGAGAGATAACCGCCGAAAGCAGAAACGGGATCATGAAGATCCTAAGGCAAATGATTCAGAAACTATATGTTATCGTTGCGGTGGGAAAGGGCACTAGTCAAAGACTTGCCGTATACCAAGACACTTGGTTGACCTTTATCAAGCATCTCGAAAGAGTAAAGGCCCTGAAACAAATTTTGTCTATGACGACAACTTGGACATCACCCACCTGGATGTGGCAGACTTCTTTGAGCAACCCGAGGGGAAAATAGACCACCTAATCGGTGATGGGTCCGTGATGAAAGAAGATGGAGTTATTTGATTTTGTTCTACTTATTTGTATTAGTTAGTGAATAAACTAATAGTCATTAGTATTAGCTCGTATTAGTTAGTTCATGATGCAATGTTAGCAGTAGTTCTTTATAATGTCTTCAATATGCTCAAATATCAATAATATTTTTATTTTCCAGTAGGGGTAATCGACTAGCCTGAAAAACTAGTCGATTATCTAATATTTTCGCATTAAAGCTGAAAAACAATTGATCGACAATCGATTGTCTATGTCTAACAATCGATTGTCGTTAGACAGTGTAATCTGGAATTTTTCAAAAATCATCCACAATCGATTGTCTATGTCTAACAATCGATTGTCGTTAGACAGTGTAATCTGGAATTTTTCAAAAATCATCCACAATCGATTGTCTATGTCTAAAAAAAGATTGTCGTTAGACAGTGTAATATGGAATTTTTCAAAAATCATCCACAATCGATTGTCTATGACTAACAATCGATTGTCGTTAGGCAGTGTAATCTGGAATTTTTCAAAAATTGTCAACAATCGATTGTCTATGTTTAACAATCGATTGTCTTAAAACAGATCTGGAATTTATCAAAAATTGTCAACAATCGATTGTCTATGTTTAACAATCGATTGTTTTAAAACAGATCTGGAATTTTCAAAAATTGTCAACAATCGATTGTCTATGTTTAACAATCGATTGTCCTAAAACAGTGATCTGGAATTTTTCAAAAATAGTCAACAATCGATTGTCTACGTATAACAATCGATTGTCAATGTTCAACAATCGATTGTGTGTGTTTAACAATCGATTGTTTGAGGAAAATGCTTAAACTGAAATTTTCAAACTGCAAAGTAATCGATTATGGAAAACATATAATCGACTATCTGATTTAGTTAGTCGAATAACCTCAGCAGATTTTGAAAATATTGTTTAAATGTGAAACAAACGAATTGAACTTGTTTATTCTCATGTTCGTATATTTTCTTTTGTATGGCAAACTATGGGAATTAAATTGATTGAAGGCTCCTGAAGAGCAACTGTAACTCTGCCCAAAGGCACGACGTTTATCTTAGAGAATGCAATATTCTCCTCCAAGTCTAAGAAGAACTTGTTGAGTTTTAATGATATCAATCAAAATGTTCTCCTCCAAGTCTTAAAGGAACTTGTTGAGTTTTAAAGATATCATTCAAAATGGATATCTATTGAGACAATAGATGAGAATAATCTTGAATTCTTCATGAAAACGAGGCTGCCCATTTCGGTTTGGGTTCACGTCGTTTTGCATGCAGCAATAATAGTTCGTCGGCTGCCCACTTCGGTTTGGGGTCACGCCATTTTGCATGCAGCAATGCTAATTCGTCGGCTAATCACTTTGGTTTGGGGTCATGCCATTTTGCATGCAGCAATACTAGTTCGTCGGCTGCCCACTTCGGTTTGGGGACACGCCATTTTGCATACAGCAATGCTAGTTCGTCTCTGACTGACGAATTGACACAAATATTCCCCGTTGCAATTGGTTTTGGGTCATGGACCCAATATATCCCATTTAAGAATCTTTGGATGCGCAGTATATGTGCCTGTAGCACCGCCATCCCGCACCAAAATGGGTCTGCAAAGAAGGTTAGGAATATATGTTGAGGTTGAATCGCCCTCCATTATTCGCTACCTCGAAACATTGACAGGAGATTTGTTCACTGCACGATTTGCAGACTGTCAATTTGATGAGACACTTTTCCCAAAATTAGGGGGAGAAGTTGGTGAAACCAAACAGGAAATTTTGTGGAAAAATGCATCATTATCTCATCTTGATCCACATACCTCTATTTGTGAAAAAGAGGCGCAAAATATTATCCATTTGCAAAGAATAGCAAATCGAATGCCAGACGCATTTACAGATTTGAAAAGGATAACAAAATCACATATCCCCGAAGTGAATGTGACAACATCTGATTCACGAATACATATTCATTATTGGAAGAATATGAACATGAAATTGGTTTTAAATATACCACACTCACCCCTAGAAGGAGGTTTGAGATGATACCACACTCACCCTTAGAAGGATGTTTGAGATGATATATGGCATGAATGATCGTTGGTCACGTACCTATTGTACGCCAAAGTATTTTGGAAATATGACTATTAAAGGACAACGATAATGCAAGAAACATATCTTGCATATAAGATTGACATGACCATTATGGTATAACTTTCTCTTTAAGAAAGATATTCACCACATGGATGTTGATGAATCTGTGGTAGTATAAATTAATTGAGAGCTCTAGAAGAGCCAATTATTACTATGTTGGAGAAACACAATTGAGTATTGTGCTGTAGTAAGTCTCAAAGAAACTTATTCAGTTTCCAAAGTACACGCGAAAGCGATTGATTATATTGAGACTATAAATAAAGGAAGGCTTTGATATCTCCTATTACTACAACTTGTAGCGGGGTAATTTGCATATGAAAAGCTACCCACTTTGTTCTCTAGTTTGTACTACACAAAAGAAAGAATGCCACAATAAAGTGGATATCTATTGGTATAAAAACCCATGTCATAATAAACCTGAAGTTTATTGATAAGTGCACATGTCATGGTGTAAATTTGAAGTTTAACAATATTGATAATTTGTTCAGTTAGCATTCGTATTAGCCATCTCATTTTAAGTATGATGTGCAAATTCACACAGGTGAATATCAAAGAACTAGAAAGTTCTTTACGAATTCTCTTGTATCACTTGTTCTCATTAATGAACTGACCAACTAAAGAGTTCGGGTTGAAGCCCATAAATTCTGGAAATATCAAAGGTGAATATGGGCCCATTCACCTGCCATGTATACCACATATGATGCATCTATGATATGGTTACATGCGCAATTGTTATTAACCCGCAGCCTGGCCGGTGCTTGCGAGGTAAATTGCTCAGTAATCTAACTTCGAGCATAATTTCCAGATTTTCTACTCAAGATAGTTCATCTTGATAAGTTGGTTTATATCAAAGTTGGTTTAGCAAGATAATTATTGAGTGCTTCCACTTAATAGCTAAACTGTTTCTTATGAGAACAAAGTTATATATATCAGTTTGATATACGTTGTATACGAGAGTATATTATATTCTCCCCTCACAAGTGGTTCAAGGTCAGGAACCAAAAAATTTCATCTTATTATTATTGATGTGCGGTGTATATTTTCATTAACACCATAATGCACAAAGATGAACTCTCAAAGTTGAGGAAACAAGTTAGCTTTTCTAACATGAGGGGGAGACATGATAAACACTTGAGAAAAGGTTACATGGGATGAATTATCATTTGTATATGTATATCCCCGAATATCATGATATGAACCTGAAGTTCATAAAAGGGATAATTCAATTGCAACATATTGCAAAGCATGCTATACGCATTTGCTGACCCAAAGAAAGTAACTAAATGGAAGAGATACAATTCAAGAAGAATTGATTCCACATGAAAGACATGAAGTTTTGAACCTATAGTTCAAATGCTTGAAAGTACAAAGTCAAAGGTATGTATAATCAGTTTTCGATATCTTATTTGTCTAGCATAACATGGAAAACTTGATATGCATCTAAAGTCTATTATATGGGTTATATGACTTAACTTGAAAGATTTAAGTTGCTTGAAGCATATGCAATTCTTGGTCCTGAAGTACCACATCCTTAGTACAATTTGTGTACATATGTATCTTGCTATAACTATAAGCATGATGGCATTGAGAATGCATCTATGGAGATATTGAAGAGTTATTCCACGACATTATATGAAGATGTTCATATCTATCAAGAATGATGATTTCAAGGTGCGGAATATTTATTCAAGTCAATATGGTTGATTTATTTATCAAATATCTACCAAAGATCGTTTTGAAGATGATGCACAAGATTGGAATGCAAATGCTCAAGGATATAAATTGATGTTCTTATCAGGGGGAGTTAATGCGCGTTGCACTCTTTTTCCCTTACAAGGTTTTGTCCTAATTGGGTTTTCCTTGCGAGGTTTTTAACGAGGCAACCAATAGGCGCATATTCAAACATGTGTACTCTTTTTCCTTCTCTTTAATTTTTTCCATTGGGTTTTGGTTTTAAGGTTTTAACGAGGCACATTGTTGAATAGACATTCAAGGGGGAGTGTTATGAAATCTCCTATTTAAGGTGAATATCTATAATTAGAGAGATTCTAGAGTTCTATTCTTGGTAGCTAAATCATCCCCCTCCCTATAAATAAAGGGGTCTTCTACCATTGTAAACCATCCCTAACAATCCCCAAAGTATCAATAAGAATACTCCTCTCCCTATTCTCTCTATATTGTTCTTGTTCTTGCATTATTCTACTTGTCTTTTATATTATTTCATAACATTATTCACCTTTTTTTTGTATTAGAACTACTACAATTTATTTTTGCCTACAACTGTGATAGAGTGTGTTACAAGGAAAAGAGGTAGAAATCTCTTGGAGATGAAGGGTTTTGAAACGAATGTTATTGAGATCGAACGTACAAAAGTATAACATCACTTGTACATAGAAAAATAATTTGTTTTATTTATTCATTTTTTAGCACTCGATATTAGTAAATTTTTCATCTTTACTATTTAAACTGAAGATGGCTCGATATTTATCACGATCCGGAATTTTCACTTGTAAGAGTCGTGATGACGCCTACTCGTGAATGGTAGGCAAGCCATGAATCATTGAAACCATTAACCCTTTTGTTTTAAAACTCTTTACTAATTATATTAACAAGAGAATAAATAGTTAAATAACAGCGTAATATAAAATTTAGCGAGAATCTCAAATAAATAGAAAACCAAATGTCTAGAAAACCAATACAAATCCCTACCCAGAACCTGGAGTCACAACATCCATGAAGGAAAAGTAAAGATGTTTGTCTCGAATACATGAGATAACATGATATAAAATAAGATAGAGGAGACGTCGGGCTTGCGAACGTCTGCAAGGCTACCTCGGTGTCTCGGTGGACTGAAGGCTGGCTCCTGAACTACTGTTGCGCACCAAATGCTGCTCCAGTATTTGCACAGAGTGAAAAGTATAGTATCAGCACACCCCATGTGCTGGTAAGTGCCTGACCTAACCCCGGCGAGGTAGTGACGGTGCTAGGACCCAGAGTCCAGATAAACCTGTGCAGTTATATAATATATGGCGGAAAAATAAACAAGTAATAAACAACTTAAGAGGGAGGGGGTGCATGCTCCGGGGAAATAACTCAACCTAGCAGAAACTAATTAAATATGAAAGAACAGTACAGTATATGCATCAACGTGATAATACTACTGTTGCGGTGCACAATCTGATATATATATATATATATATATATATATATATATATATATATATATATATATATATAGTTTTTGTGGCATGCAATCCGATCAAATATTATAATTATTGCGGCGTGCAACCCGATCCAACATAATAATTGTTGCGGCATGCAACCCGATCCAATATAATATCTGTTGCAGCGTGCCACCCGATCCAATATAATATTTGTTGTGGCGTGCAACTCGAGCCATATATTTATACATATTAGTAAAAATATTGTGGCACGCAACCCGTTCCAAATATACAGTTCACAGTAATCATAACAACTGTCCCGGCAAGGGATTAACCATAAGCTACACTATCCCGGCAAGGGATCTCAATGGTACAAGAATATACGTCCCGACAAGGGAGAAACGGCTATAACCTATCTCAACTCAACTTCTAATCATCTCTATTATCCCAATTTCTAACTCATATAAGTAACTTCCACGAAAGTAAACTAACCCTTTGCTCAATACCATAGATTTACTCAATATTGCAACCGTTGAATCATTCAAGGAAACAACAAACTCACGATCATGCTCGACACCAACGTATAGATACTCATCACCATGCCTATACGTCGTACTCAACAACAAACAAGTGGCAAATATGACTCAACTCCTAATCCCTCAAGTCAAGGTTAGACCGAACACTTACCTCGATGCATTGAACACAACTCAAGTCTCAATTATAGCTTTGCCCCTTGATTCCGCTGTCAATTCCCTCGTATCTAATCATAAATTACTTAATTACATCACTAAATTCTAAATAAATCAACCCCAATGCATAAAAATGAGTTTCCAAAATTTTATCCAAAAAGTCAAAAATTACCCCCGGGCTCACATGGTCAAAATCCGAGGTTCGAACCAAAACTCGATTACCCATTCTCCCGCGAACTCAAATATATAATTTATTTTGAAATCGGACCTCAAATTGAGGTCTAAATCCCTAACTTTTGAAAAACCTAGGTTCTACTCAAAACACCCAAATTTTGCCATGAAAATCTTTGATTTTAGGTTGAGATCATGTTAAAGATAGTAATGATTGAGGAAAATGAGTAAAAACTAACTTACAATCGATTTGGAAGAAGACTTGTTCTTGGAAAATCACCCAAAGGAGTTTATATTCGAAAAAGATATGAAAAATAATTTAAAATCGGCTAAGTATAGAAAAATACAGGTCTCAGTTATGGGAAATGCGTTGCGAACCCCGACCTCTACAGATATGGAAATTGTAAATCTTGGTTCGCATTTGCGGAACCTTCTAAAATTCCGGACCTTCGCATTTGCGAGACTCGTGTCGCATTTGCGATGGTCGCATTTGCGATCACTGGCAACATGGAACTTTCGCATTTGCGAAGAAAATTCTCGCATTTGCGAGGAAGGAGCAGGTCTGGGTTGTTTCGCATTTGCGAGGCAGCCTTCGCGTTCGCGAGCCAGGCTTCGCAAATGCGAAGCCTGCAGGTTAGTTCATACCAATAAACTTTTAAGTTCAAAAATACACCTCGTGGCCTATCCAAAACTCACCAAACATTTCGGGGCTCCAAACCAAATGTACATAACCTCAAATAAATCCTATGGACTAAATCGCGCTATCAAATCGCCAAAATAAAATTATACACGTCGGATTAAACCTCAAAATTCATGAATTCTTTCAAACTTCATAAAACATCAAATTTTCCAATTTAGGCCCTAATCACGCCAAACGAGGTCCGTTTTTCACCAAATTTCACAGAAACATCTTAAATAAAATATACTACATATATCGGACACCGGAACCAAAATACGGGCACGATACCATCGCTTTCTAATCAGACTCATTTCAAATTTCCTTAAATATTTTTAGAATATAATTTTTCTTAAAAATTTATTTCTCGGGCTTGGGACCTCGGAATTTGATTCCGGGCATATGCCTAAGTCCCATATTTTTCTACGGACCCTCCCGGATCGTCAAATTACGGGTCCGGATTCGTTTACCCAAAATATTGACCGAAGTCAATTTTTTCTTTTTAAAATTAAAACTTAGCATTTTTCACATAATTTCATATTTAAGTTTTTTTGGCTACGCGCTCGGACCACACACATAAATCGAGATAATGCTAAAAAAGGTTTTCAAGGCCTCGAAAGCACAGATTCAATTAAAAACAGGTGATGACCCTTTGGGTCGTCACAATATTTTTAAGCCTCACACTGCTAACGCATTAAAGTAGGGGCAACATATATACATATATATATATATATATATATATATATATATATATATATATATATATATATATAATATAAAGGATAATTTGAAAAATATAAATTTATGGTGAGGATAGTTTATCTTAAATAACTTAATTTTCTGCTTCTACTTCTGCTTCTTGGAAGAAGCTAGAATTTTTTACTTCTTCCCAAAAGCAGAAAAAATGCTTCTTCTGTTGGCCAAATGTACTTGACCAAACACATTATATTTTCAAAAAAGTACTTTTGGCCTTTGAGAAGTTTTGCCAAATAGGATCTAAGTTATTATCATAATAATTTCTATTTGGACATAACTTTACTATTTCTACTTCTTATCGACTGTATAATGTCTCTATTGCATTTTTTCGATAATAATTTTATTACTAAAAATCTTTATTTGGATGATTGCAGTGAGAATGAGGAACCTTTCATACAATTTAACATAAGTAATTTGTTTGGATTCATTTTTATAAAAATAAACTTATTAGCTCAACATCAAAAATCCAAAATATCCAAATCGATTAATCAAAATCAAAATTAAAAAATTAGATTCAATCCGAACTTATTTGCATTGTCATTTCTTCAATTCGAAAGTCGAAAATTTTAAATATGACTCAACTCCTAATCCCACAAGATAAGGTTAGACTGAACACTTACCTCGATGCCTTGAACACAACTCAAGTCTCAATTATTGCTTTACCCCTTGATTCAATCGTCAATTCGCTTGTATCTAATCACAAATTACATAATTACATCACTAAGTGCTAAATGAATCAACCCCAATGTATAAAAATGAGTTTTTAATGTTATACCCAAAAAATCAAAAATCGCCCCGGGCCCACAAAGTCAAAATATGAGGTTCGAACCAAAACCTGATTACTCATTCCCCCACGAACTCAAATATATAATTTGTTTTGAAATCGAACCTCAAATTGATGTCCAAATCCCTAATTTTTGAAAAATCTAGGTTCTACCCAAAATACCCAATTTTTTCCCATGAAAATCTTTGATTTTAGGTTGAGATCATGTTAAAAGATATTAATGATTGAAAAAAATGAGTAAAAACTAACTTACAATTGATTTGGAAGAAGACTTGTTCTTAAAAAATCGCCCAAAGAAATCTATGTTTGAAAAAGATGTGAAAAATAATTTAAAATCGGCTAAGTATAGAAAACTCCAAGTCTCAGTTAAGGGAAATGCATTGCGAAACCCGACCTCTACAGATATGGGAATTGGCGAAGCTTGGTTCGTATTTGTGAAACCTTCTAAAATTCCGGACCTTCGCATTTGCGATGGTCGCATTTGTGACATATTGATCGCATTTGCGATCACTTGTGAACCCCGACCTCTACAGATATGGGAATTGCGAAGTTTCGTTCACATTTGCGAAACCCTCTAAAATTTCGGACCTTCGCATTTGCAAGACTCGTGTCGCATTTGCGATGGTTGCATTTGTGACATATTGGTTGCATTTGCGATCACTGGCAACATGGAAGCTTTCGCATATGCGAGGAAGGAGAAGGTCTGGGCTGTTTCCCATTTGCGAGGCAGTCTTCGCATTTGCGAGCTCGTATTTGCAAGCCAGGCTTCGCAAAATATAAAGCCTGCAGGTTAGTTCATACCAACAAACTTTTAAGTTCAAAAATTCACCCCATGGCCTATCCAAAACTCACCCGAGCCTTTGGGGCTCCAAACCAAATGTACACAACCTTAAAGAAATCCTACGGACATAATCGCGCCATCAAATTACCAAAATAACATCATACACATCGAATTAAACCTCAAAATCTACGAATTCTTTCAAACTTCATAAAACATTAAAATTTTCAATTTAGGCACGAATCACGTCAAACGACGTCCGTTTTCACCAAATTTCACAGAAACATCTTAATCATATATAAGAACATTTTTAGAAAATAATTTTTCTTAAAAATTTATTTCTCGGGCTTGGGACCTCGAAATTCGATTCCGGGCATATGCCTAAGTCCTGTATTTTCTAGGGACCCTACGGTACCGTCAAGTTACGGGTCTGGAACAATTTACCCAAAATATTAATTGAAGTCAAATTTATTCATTTTAAAATTAAAACTTAGCATTTTTCACAAAATTTCATATTTAAGCTTTTCGGCTACACGCCTGAACTGCATATGCAAATAGAGACGACGCCAAATAAGGTTTTCAAGGTCTCGAAAACACATATTCAATTAAAAACAAGTGATGACCCTTTGGGTCATCACAATATTTTTATTACTTCACACTGCTAATGCACTAAAGTAGGGGCAATATATATATATATATATATATATATGTATGTATGTATATGTATATGTATATGTATATGTATATGTATATGTATATGTATATGTATATGTATATGTATATGTATATAGAAAGAGAGAGAGAGAAAGAAAGAAAATATAAAAGATAATTCAAAAAATATAAATTTATGGTGAGGAAGTTTTGTCTTAAATAAATTAATTTTCTACTTCTTCCCAAAAGCAGAAAAAACGCTTCTGCTGCTGGTCTAAAGTACTTGGCCAAACACATTAAATTTTTCAAAAGTACTTTTATGGCAACAAAAAAAAAAAGTACTTTTGGCCTCCGAGAAGCTTGGCCAGATAGGTTCTAACTTATTGTCAGAATAATTTCTATTTAGACATGGTTTTACTATTGCTATTCCTTATCAACCGTATTAATGTCTCTAGTATTTTTTTGATAATAATTTTATTACTTGAACACTTTATTTGGATGATTGCAGTGAGAATGAAGAACTTTTCATGTAATTTAACATAAATAATTTATTTGGATATTCACTTTTATAAAAAAATAACTTATAAGCTCAAAATCGAAAATCTAAAATATTCAAATAGATTATTCAAAACCAAACTTAAAAAATTAGATTCAATCCGAACTTATTTGCATTGTCATTTTCTTCAATTAAAAAATTAAAAATATTAAATTCAATTCGTACTGCCCGAATACTCCGCTACTTGAGTGTATCTCTTCTTCCTCATCCCCAAAGAAAAAATAACAGTGTTAATAATAAAATTGGATCAATTCTTTCATTAGTACTGCAAGCCAATTAACTGAATGCACCTAAGAACACTGGAAATACAAAACTTTTTCTACTTGATTTTGTTATTTAAGTATCTTTTAAGGTTCTCGCATGTTCCTAAGAACAATACTAAATAGTCTTAATCGTAAGAATATTTATCAAAGAAATTACCATTCCTGCAATAGAAATTATAAGGGCAGATTTGAAGCGGAAAAAAAAAACGTTTTTTTTCAAAGAAAGAAAACGTTGTCTTATTAAGAAAAGTTCAATTTGTTAAATTGACTTATATTTGGGACCGGAGGAAATAACACCTTATGTTTTACGAAGTCATGTCATTGCCCTCTTTTTATAACTGCATGTACTTCAAGCATAGACTATAGTAAATCACTCAACATTTCAATAAGCTATTAACTAAAATGTCACCTGAGAGGAAGAGACGGATCCAAAATTTTAATATCATAATTGCATTGTAATATTTGTCATAATATTAAGTGATGTATAATTTTTAGCGTTTTGTGACATATTAATAATTTAACATTATTTAACAAGATAAAATGTCTTGCTAATCTAAATATGTATTTGTCATTAATATTATGAATTATAATCTGACAATCATTACATAATGTTTATCCTAAAATCTGTCTATGTTTAAGCATAAAATTTAAAATAAAAAAGGAAAAGTAGAATATTAATAAATTTAATATTATAAAAGTTGAAACTTTGCAAATTTTAAAGTTAGAAGAAGGATGAAAATATTAAAAAGCTCTTAGAGCATATGACGAGTTCTTTGTATGTGATTTGCTTATCCAAAAAAAAAAAATTATCCCAAAAAATTTGCAAAAGAATTTCAATAATTTGATTGAAATTCAAATATGTTAAAGCAATAATTAGAGATAAATTTTTTTTAAAAAAGTCTCATCGTGGACTTAGATCTCTATGTCACATAAATTATTTATAATAAAATTAAATTATAATGGTTTAAGATACGACAAATTTTAATGGAAGTAGTAAGTAGTTTAATTTAACTCCTTAAGTTGTTGTTTACTGATCACACGCAACTATGCCTTATAAAAAGGATAAAGCGATCGTTGCAAATATAATGTGGTTTACAAGTACGGAGTCGAATCCCACAGAGAACTAAGAGTTAGCTACAATTGTTCACTATCACCAAGAATACAAGCTTGAACAATTCTTAACTTATAGATATTAAGATTCTTGTGTTTGACTAACTAACTAATAAATTAAAATAATAAACTAATACTAAAGATACTACATGTTAGAAATTTTTTTTAGGATATACAGAGTTATTATTTCCCCAATTGTCAGAATTCTTTCCTCCGTGTCTTCTATAATTTCGCCTAAGTATTCTCTATCGAACATGAGCGCTCTGCTCGTTGTAATTCGCTCCCGAGTAATTACAATAATTTACTAGACATACTCTACCGAGTTACTGTCACGACCCAACCCGAACCCACTCGTGATGGCGCCTCTCGTGGGGACAAGACCAGCCAACTAAACCTAATTCGTCTTTTAAAAAATAGTTAAACATAAATAAACAGTTTAAATATGACTTAAAATATTAATTAACGGAGATGCAACGCAACACAACCCTAATCGGGGTGTCACAAGTCACGAGCACCTATCAGAATATAAATCCACTACAAGGTCAAAAATATACAAAATAGGAATAATGAGCAGAAGAGAGAAATATGGTGCTGCGAACAATGGCAGTCAGCTCCTTACTCATATAACTCTGCCTCTGATCGGCCAAAACCCGCTACCGGGTGAATAGATACCTGCATTTTCACACGAGGTGCAGGAAGTAAAGTGAGTACTCAAACTTAGTAAGTAATAAAGGTAAATAACAACTTGACGATAAGAAATTACATATGACAAATCATCATGCTATATAGAAGCAGTGTAAACCCTTTTTAGAAAAATAGTGAAGCTATGAAATCTTTAGCGAAACACCATAGCGCAGTTTAAAAACCTCTTTTAAAAATGATATTTTTCGGTGGTTAACAAACGAATTCAAAACAAATAGTGCAGATAAGCACAGAAATTTTGCCCCGCGGGCACAATACTCAGTTATCATGGAATGCCAAAGTATCAGGGCTATATTGTAAGAAGTAGCACAAAAAAACACATAATAGCAGACAAATAAGGTAATGCAAACACATCAAATAGTACCGATACCGCTGCGGCGTGCAGCCCGCTCCACATATCGCTGCGGTGTGCAGCTCGACCCATTTATCATCGACGGGGCTCACTGGGGGTGTACAGACTCCAGGAGGGGCCCCTTACGGTCCAACTACAATAGAAGCCATCTCGTAGGCATCAACTAGGCCATCGACCTCATATCAATATCAATATAATACTATTGCGGCGAGCAGCCCGATCCCATACTAAGTCCAGAATCACATAAGCCCCTGGGGCACAATAATATATAAATATTCAGCTCAAACTTTATTAGAAATATTTTTACGTTTCAAGTTTGAGAGAAATGATTGAGTTTGAAAAATAGTATTAATTACCAGGACCGAGTTCAATAGTACGTAAAAATGGTAATGAACCAGTAATAACAATCCGTGAAGGATTCAATCAATTGGCATGAAGCTCAAATATGACAATCAACTCAAATCATAATGATAACAGGTAATATTCAGTCTAATACGTAGTAAATTTATCTATCGAGATGGACCAAGTCACAATCCCCAACGCTGCTCTATCCCACGCTCGTTATCCAGCGTTCAATTCAGCTCAATATAGCACTACGATGTGCAATTCGGGGGTTTCAAACCCTCAGAATATCATTTACAATCATTACTCACCTCAAGCCTCAATCATAGCTTTTCCCCTCGATTCCACCATAAATTCGTGCGAACCTAGTCACAAATTACTTAAATACATCAACAAATGCTAAATGACTCAATTTGAATGCATAAAAATGAATTTTCCAATATTTTACCCAAAATATCAAAAAACGCCTCCGGGCTCACATGGTCAAAACTCGAAGTTCGAACCATAATTCGGTTACCCATTCCCCCACGAATCCAAATATATGATTTATTTTGAAATCGGACCTCAAATTGAGGTCCAAATCCCCAATTTTAGAAAAACCTAGGTTCTAGCCAAAACACCCAATTTCACCAATGAAAACCCTTGATTTTAAGTTGAACACATGTTAAATGATGTTAATGATTGAAACAAATCAACTTACAATTGATTTGGAAGAAGGTTTGTTATTGAAAAATCGCCCAAAGGAGGTGTGTTTTAGAAATGGGGTGAAAAATGTCTCAAAATCGACTAAGTATAAAAAATACAGGTTGCAGATGTGGGAAATGTGAACTACGGTTCGCAATTTGTGAACCCCGACCTGTTATGGTAGTTGCGAAGTCATGTTCGCTTTTGCGAACACTGGGCAAAGGGAGGGACTTCGCATTTGCGAGCCCAAATGTCGCATTTGCGACATGCACCTCTTCGCATTTGCGAGCCCAAATGTCGCATTTGCGACATGCACCTCTTCGCATTTGCGAACCCAATGATCGCATTTGCGACCCAGCTGTAGGACTCCTTATCTCGCATTTGCGATCACAGGATCGCATTTGCGAGACCTTCTTCGCAAATGCGAAGTTTGCAGAACTGGAATGCCAGATGTTTTTCCAAAAATTAAAAAATGCAATCTGACGCCTATCCAAAATTCACCCGAGCCCTCGGGGCTTCAAACCAACTATGCACACAACCTCAAAAACATCCGACGGACTTATCCGTGCGATCAAATCGCCAAAATAGCATCATATACATCTAATCAAGCCTCAAAACTCATGATTTCTTCCAAATTTTCATAAAACACCAAATTTCTATTTTAAGTCCGAAACACATCAAACGACCTTCCTTTTCAACCAAACTTTACAGAAAGCGCTTAAACTATATATAAAACTTGTACCAGGCACCGAAACCAACATACGATCTCGATACCATACTCTTTTAATCAAATTTCATTTCTAATTTCCATAATTATTTTCAGAAAATAATTTAACACAAAAATTCATTTCCCGGGCTTGGGACCTCGAAATTCGATTCCAGACACGCGTCCAAGTCCCATATTTTCCTACGGACCCTTCGGGACCGTCAAATTACCGGTCCAGGTCCATTTACCCAAAACGTTAACTGAAGTCGAATTTATTCAATTTAATATAAAAATTTAGCATTTTTCTCACAGAATTCATATTTATGCTTCTCGGTTACTCGCCCGGACTGCACATGCAAATCGAGGCAATCCTAAATGAGGTTTTCAAGGTCTCGAAACACAAAATGAGTAAGAAAACAAGTGATGACCCTTTAGGTCGTCACGCCTTTCAAATTTTAAGTTTTTAATTGAGAATTATTCTTCCAAATTCATTTTAATTAACCACAAACCAAAACCAACAATCTTTATAGGTCGTAATACACCACATAGGCCAAATCATGCCCGAGAACTGGCAATCAGTGATAAAGGCCAAAATGACTGGTTGGGTCGTTACATCCTCCCCCACTTAAATAGACGTTCGTCCTCGAACGTACCCATAGTTGTTCTAGAAGCCAACCAATTGCTGAATAACTTTACTATGCATATACCCGAGGGTGATCCCACGCCACCATGTTTCATATAGGTCTAATAACACATTATAACTGAGATCTAGCCCATAAACCATAGAACCACCTTTCCACTTATTAACCCATCAATACGATCAAAACCTCACACCTATACTCTGAATAGGCCCGAACTAGCTATAATAATCTATTCCTACACCCTCAGGTGCATTATACGATATACCACGTACCCTAAAAACACGAAGTGATAACTTCCATTCACAGCAGCTATACACAACACTCGAATAGCAGTTGAAAATCTCTTATTAACTAAAGTTTCATTCCAACACCCTTATATATATAATTCCAATGATAACTAAAACACGCAGTAAGCCATAACCATTTCTCATATCAACGATTCATGAAGCCACTTCTCCTTGGCAATTACCATAGCGATCTTTCGAGCCGAACCTCGATATCATCCTTCCAACATGTTGAAACCGAATGCATTCATATTCATTAATGATCCCAGCAATATCTTCTAATCCAACAGACTACTCTAGTAACATGACACATCAATATAGGCCTATGCCACAACTGGCATAATACTTGCACCAATAAGCAACAGTCCGAACATACTCAAATCATGAAAATGACCCTAATGAAATAGCTGTCCCTCAAGCTCACCAGATCCATCATAACACAAGGCTGAGAACCCATTTCAAATAATAGAAATAGAACACCAGAATCTAACCCTCAAGGTCATATCTCCATATAGCTTCGCTGCAATGTACAATCCTATCCAAACACTGCTCTACATGGAACACCTCAAGTCACTATGCTCGAAATCGACAAACATGCACAATTTGATGTCCGGAATCAAGGCAAATCATTACACTCATGGAGACACAAATAATACATACCACGCAACCCAATAGGACATAACTGATACTCCATTTAGTGAATAACACCCAATTAATCTTCCCGTTTGACTTCCAATATGAACCTCAATAGAACCACACGATATGTGCCCATAACTAATATATCATAACGTCTTGCAATACAGAAAGGCCACTCTTAGATCTCCCAGATCTCTAGTAAGCTCAATAACGATCGAATCAACCTATCCCTCGATAATACAATTCGGAGTTAACCGAGCCGACTCAAACTAGAATACGCATCCACATTGTCCTGCCAACAAACTCATTATCAAGGAAGCCTGAAGATGCTCTTTCCACTACTATTACTACTATCAGATCCATACGATATGGTGCCTAGCACCAAATCAATATCGAAATCCACAACCTCGCCCGGCAACATGCCCAACCACAAGAAACACATCCTAAAGCCCCTCAACACCAGAACTGAATCAATGGTAGAAACCTCTATACTGACATCCATTACGAAGGCCCAATTAAGAAAAACAGTCCTTGCCAGCCGTCCGTTGGGTCTTTGAAATATAAACCACTCTATTAAAACATAATCCGATGCACCTCGCCACTCAACCTGTGGCATTTCCGGCATAACCCATAGCGCAATAGTCCAGAATAATCCAACACGGAGACAACCAGTCTAACCCCAATATCATACTCCATATCTAACATACCAAGTAAAAGATCGACTGGGGCCTCCCAAATCCCGATAGTCGCTAAACAATGCCGACATAAACAGTCCACAACCACAACATAGCCTGAATATAAGAACTTCCGTCTCCAATCCACACGGCACATGAATCACCATATCCGATCCCAAATTTCGCCGTCCGAATACATATCACACATTAAGAACCCAAACATTCCATGAAAGATATTCCAAAATTTCTCTGTGCCACCAAGCAAACCCGAATGCCACCAGTCGATCCAACAAGAAAATGCCGCAATACTACCAAAGTATCATCAATTTAATCACATTAACCTTTTTTCTGAACATATACTATCGTTAAATCACTTCTAATTAGAAATATAATTCCCTTAACCATTTGAGGCTATCTGTTGCCTAAGAGTTTTAACTTCCTTTCAGAGCTAAACTGTAACTCTACACACGTAAATCTCGATCCTTCACTATATACCGCATATACCATACCATACCATCCTAGTATAACATGAGAACTTTATCTCCCTTCCGAGCTACAAAAATCTACATACTCAACTAGGAAAGAACATACCATTGGTCCCATCTAGACAAAAAGTCACAACACCTCCCATGCTCCGCATGCCCATAGAAAATATACATCTCCAAACCGCGGTAAAAACAATCAAGAACTCTCAGAATTTTTGTTTGCACAAATTAAACTGCCAAGACCGAATCCTTCTAACTAGACCAAGCTAACTAAGCCTTCAAAACCCAAGAGCATTGCTGCAAAATACTTGCAAGAACCCATTACCTCGAACACATACAAGGAACTAATCATATCCTTCCCTTACCGGTCCGATATACTATCAAGCTATTCCATCTATCTAATTTCCATTCTGATTCATCTTTAACTGGATATTTTCTCTTGCTGTAGCACCACAATTCCTCAACCCAGGCTCACTACATGAGGCCCAAGCATAAGACCATACTGTCTAAGACCCATAAGCCACTGAATACTCTCTCAAATATTCCTAGAAATACCACATTCTATAATACTTTAATCTGAAGAGCTTTGTTCGAATCTAAATATGTTACCTTTACTTACCCGATACTGATACATAAAAAACACAATTAATATAAAAAATACCACGAATCTTGACCTCTTCTAATGAAGATAGAGTCTCTAACCACATGCACAACCTTAAGATACCTGATTGTTCCCTGTAGAATCTCGAACACATTAGAACCATTCTCAAAAGTCATTCACTCTTATTCAAACTCTAAATTACCTGACCTAATGAATAGAACCACTCGTGCCTCATTGGCACTCCAACACCGCAAAATGAGATCCTCATCCCAATACAACCAAGCAACTCCCTGCTCTACGCACCGAGCATTCTTTGACAACAACAACTCTAGACATTCTATGATTCTCATACCCTATGAGGCATAATATAACCTTTGCCAATATTTTCCTTTTTTCTCGAGCCATAGCTAATTAACTCGCACGCCTCAAACTGGAACCAACATAGCACCTAACCATGCAATCAACTGCTCACAGCAGACTCCCCCACTTGGCTCGAAGCCAAAAATCCAGATACACTCAATATCTCATAACACTTTTACTCTATTGACACCACAATGCCATTGCGAGATTAAACTCAATTCATTTATAAGTTTGTGTAAACACACATCATCCAGTACTATAAATCTTCTGCAAATCTTGCATTTATACCTGCTACAGTTAAGCCCACTCTCTTAAATGACCCGAAATTTAAAATTTTCAACACATACTTTTCACATACATAGGAGATCTTCCTGTTGAAACACGTTCTCAAGGCACTAAACTAAACGTGTGTTCATATTTGTAGGTTTTGATAAATGACAAACGACGCGCAATTGACATATGACGAGGTCCAAGCACAAGCGCGCAATTGACACATAACGAGGTTCAAGCACAAGACGAACAATGATCATGATCAAGAAAAGAAATAAAGTTATACATGAGTCGTTCTTTAATTGTGATCTTGATCCGACAATTAACTCAAGACTTGGCTTCTCTCATAAAATCATTTTTATCAAATCATGCATATTTAATTTAAAGCAAAATGCCAAAATGATTTTTCTGGACAAAGATAATCGATTATGTACTTTATGATAATCGATTATGTTAAGACAATGTACACCAAATTTACAAAGCTGAACAATAATTGATTATGTACCTTATGATAATCGATTATGTTAAGGCATGGTACATTAGATTTTTCAAAGCTACAAGATAATCGATTATGTACGTTATGATAATCGATTATGTTGAGGCACTGTCCATCAGATTTTTCAAAGCTATAAAATAATCGATTATGCACATTATGATAATCGATTATGTTGAGGTAGTGTCTATCAAATTTTACAAGACTGTAAAATAATTGATTATGTACTTTATGATAATCGATTATATTAAGACAGTGTAGTCCGAAGTTTTCAAAATATAAAAGATAATCGATTATCCTTATAGCATAATCGATTATGCAAATGACCGTTGCCAAAGTATTTTTAAACTCTGAAAGATAATCGATTATACACAATCTGATAATCGATTATGCTAAGTAAAATCTGCATATGATTTTTGAACGTTGTCAGGTAATCGATTATACACAATCTGATAATCGATTATGTGAAGTAAAATCTGAATAAGATTTTTTGAACGTTGTCAGGTAATCGATTATATGATTTGGATAATCGATTATTCTGCTTAAAATCTGGGAATGATCTTTGAACTATTGGAAAATAATCGATTATGCAAATCAGATAATCGATTATCTTAGCACAAAATCAGCAATTCTTGATTGGCAATTAGGCAACGGTTGTGGGGGTTTTGAACACTATAAATACAACTCAAAATCAGTCTTCTAAGTACAACAACTGATTATATTCTTGCTAAAGCTTGCATACTCTCATATTCATCATTTTCTATTCATTTAATAAGTTTTTGAGAGCCAAACTCTTGACGAAAGTTGTTGTGTTCTTGAGCGTATTTATTTTACTCATATCTCCTCTTAAAGAGAGTCTTGTCTTGAGTGCCAAGTGTTTGTATACACTTGAAGGAAAGTGTTAATCCCTTGTGGTTGTAAGAAGGAACGCTTTCATTCCTTCGGTTGAAGTCTTGAAGTGTGGTATCTTCGAGCAAAGGTTGTTGAGGCTTGTGTGACTCAAGTTCTCAGTTTGTAACGGTTTGTTAAGCACCCGTAAGCTTAACGAAGTTAGTGGAATCTCGAGAGAGTCTCTCGGGGACTGGACTAGCCACAGGTTGTGGTGAACCAGGATAATTTCGGTGCGTTCGTTCCTTATTATTTACTTACCGCACTTATTTCAATCCTGCAATTTTTAATTCCGCAAGTTTATATTGTTTTTTATTATAACGCTATTCACCCCCCCTCTAGCGTTAAGCGTATATTCTAACAATTGGTATCAGAGCCCAACTCTCTGAAAGACTTAACCGTTTGAGAGAAACAATCCATGGCTTCTACTCGTGACTTTAATGCAGGAATAGGTGAAGGACAATGCTCCACCAGACCACCACTGTTCGACGGCACAAACCATATGTACTGGAAGGAGAGGATGAGAATATTCATCCAATCGAATAATTTTCATCTATGGAAGGTTATAATGAAGGAGAACAAATTCCAACCAAAAAGGTTGAAAATGAATGGGTTCCAAAATCCGAAGATGAATACGATGCGGATGATATCCAAAAAGTGCAGAACAACGCTAGAGCCATCAACCTATTATATTGTGCTGTAAATGCTGATGATTACAGAAAAATATCATGTTGCACAATGGCTAAGCAAATGTGGGATAAGCTAGAAATCACGTACGAAGGTACGGACCAGGTAAGAGAAGCTAAAATTGATTTTCTAACCCATGCATATGAACTGTTTCACATGAAGGAAAGCGAGAGGATCGATGACATGTTCGAACGATTTTCAAAAATCGTCAATGACCTACATGCTCTTAAGAAGACCTTCACGGATAAGGAACTGGTCCGAAAAATTCTCCGAAGTCTCACTCCGGAATGGCGCTCCAAGGCCGACGCGATTCAAGAGTCTATCGGCATTTCAAATGTCACCATCGACGGACTAAGAGGTAATCTTAAAACCTATGAATCTACTATACTTAACCCTCCGTTTAATGATCAAAGGAAACAAAGAATCGCCCTCAAGGCAAGCACGGCTCAACCTCAAAATGATGAGGACTCAAACAACGGAGATAACGAGTTCGGACTCGTTATTAAGAGGTTTCAAAAGTTCATGCGAAAAGAGTATGAACGAAAAGGAAAACAACAAGGAGATCAAGTAAAGTGCTATGGATGCGGAGAAATCAGGCACATTAAATCAAATTGCTAAATGTCAAAAAGGAGAAGAAACCCTTCAAGAAACAACGAGCATACATATCTTGGGGAGGTGACTCCGGAGACGAATCAAGCGACGATGAAGAAGACGAAGCCGCAAATCTATGTCTCATGGCACACGAAGACAATCAAGAAGAGGTATGTCAAATTTCTTCAAAAAATTTCTTTTCTCTTGAGGAAATGCAAAATGCTTTTGATGAATTGTTTAGTGAATTCATTAGAGCTTCCGAAACTGTTAGAGACGTAAAGAAAAATTCTTCTTTGAAAGAAAAAGATTTTGAAAAACAACTCTCTTTGAAAGAAAAAGATTTGGAAAAATTGATTTTGGAAAATGAGAAGTTGAAAGAAGAAAACAAATTTTTCGGCAAGAGAAGCGCCGACAAACCCGAGTGTTCTAGTAAAAATTGTATTTCTTGCATGCATCTAAAAGATGAAGTAGAAAGACTTAAGGGCACCCTAGATAAGTTCAATTCTTCTCATAAAAATTTGAATGATGTTCTTGTCAATTTGAAATCGACCAAACATGGCATAGGTTTCAAAAAAGAGCCTAAAGAAAAAGTTGAAGCCATCCCCTAACAATCCAAGGCTCAACCTAGGATAAATAAAATAAACATTCACCCTAGAAATAACCATCCTAGAATCAACATGCATCCTAGACCAAACACTAGAAGAAACTTTGAACATTTTAGAACGCCTAGAAATGGCCTTCAACAATCGCAACCTAGACATACTCGACCTAGAAACAATTATTCTAGAAACGCTGCATATCCTAGAACAAACAGTAGGAGAAATGATTTTCAAGGATTGCGCAATAGCCATGTTGTCAAAAATAGAGTAAACGATTTTCGTACCTCCAACTACTACCAACCTAGAAGAATGCATAATCCTAATGTCATTTGTCACTATTGTAGTCGAATAGGACATATTGCTCCTGCTTGTTTTACTAGACACAGACACTTAACTGCATGTCAAGCACAACATCATTTTACACCTAACTCTCAAGGACCCAAAACAGCTTGGGTACCAAAAACTCATTGACTTGTCTTGTAGGTATGTTTGAAGGGATCAAGTGTACTTTGGTACCTTGATAGTGGATGCTCGAAACACATGACCAGAGACGCATCCAAGTTCCTTCAACTAGAACACAAGGAAGGAGGAAACGTTATTTTTGGAGATAACAACAAGGGAAAAATTATCGGCATTTGCTCGGTCGGTAAGAATGAATCTTCTTCCATTAAGCATATATTGCTAGTTAAAGGTCTAAAACATAATCTCTTGAGCATAAGTCAATTATGTGACAAGGGAAATCTTGTTTGTTTGATTCGGAAGAATGCTTAGTTTTTCGTCGTAGTGATTTTAAAATTATTCTTCGTGCTTTTAGAATTGATAACATCTATATGGTTGATCTTGAAAACTCTTCATCAGAGTATGTGAATTGTCTTATGAGTAAAGAAGACGATATGTGGTTATGGCATCGTAGAGTAGCTCATATCAACATGCATCTTTTAAACAAATTGGTTTCACAAAATTTAGTTATTGGTCTTCCAAATTTGAAATTTGAAAATGACACTATTTGTGATTCTTGTCAAAAAGGGAAGCAAACAAAAGCATCTTTTAAATCTAAGAATGTTGTTTCAACTACAAGACCTTTGCAACTTCTTCACATGGATCTCTTTGGACCATCTCGCATTGAAAGTCTTGGTAGAAATCGTTATGCTTTTGTTATTGTTGATGATTATTCTAGATTTACATGGACACTATTTCTTGCTCACAAAAGTGAGGCTTTTCAAAATTTTAAATGTTTTCTTAAACGTGTTCAAAATGAAAAGAACACAACCGTCACTTCCATAAGAAGTGATCATGGGGGAGAGTTCGATCACAATCTCTTCACGGACTTTTGTGACGAACTCGGTATTGAGCACACCTTCTCTGCTCCACGTACACCACAACAAAATGGAGTGGTGGAACGGAAAAATAGGTGTCTCGAAGAGATGGCTAGAACCATGCTCGATGAGGCTAAGATTCCCAAACAATTTTGGGCGGATGCCGTGAGTACCGCATGCTACGTTTTAAACAGAGTAGTCATAAGGCCAATACTCATGAAAACTCCCTATGAACTCTATAAGGGAAGGAAACCTAATCTCTCCCATCTTAGAGTATTCGGTTGTAAATGCTTTATTAATAACAACGGAAAAGATAATTTGGGAAAATTTGATGCCAAATCGGATGAAGGAATTTTTCTTGGTTATTCATCACGTAGCAAAGCATATAGAGTATTCAATAATAGAACCGAAACTGTTGAGGAATCCCCTCATATTGTGTTTTCCGAAAATAATGTTCGCTTGGCGAGAAAGGATTCTGGTTTTGATCTTGCTGGTATTTTAAACACAATAAGTCCTCAAGACAAAGTACAAGAGGAAAATCCGAAGGAAATTCAAGATGAAATCTTGAAACAATTATCGGAGGAAGCGCCACCACTGGTGAAAGACGAAACTGCCCAACGCGTGGAGGACAATCAAAGACCATCCTCTCGACAAGGTAATTGGCGACATTGAACAAAAGGTAAGTACTCGAAACAATCTTAAGAACACCTTAGGACATACTGCTTTCGTTTCTCAAATTGAACCCTCAACCATTTCCGAAGCAATTGGGGATGAGCATTGGACCTTGGCAATGCAAGAGGAGCTTAACCAATTCAAACGAAATGACGTTTGGGAATTGGTGCCAAGACCCGACAATCATACCATAATTGGTACGAAATGGGTTTTCGAAATAAATTAGATGAAAATGGTGTAATCACTAGAAACAAAGCTAGGCTTGTAGCAAAAGGTTACAATCAAGAAGAAGGAATTGACTATGAAGAAACGTATGCACCCGTAGCAAGGTTAGAAGCTATTCGTTTATTATTTGATTTTGCCTCTTCTATGAATTTCAATTTATATCAAATGGATGTAAAGAGTGCTTTTCTAAATGGTTTTATTCAAGAAGAAGTTTATGTTGAACAACCCCCGGGCTTTGAAGATTTTAAATCTCTCGATCATGTTTTCAAACTTAAGAAAGCCCTTTATGGTCTCAAACAAGCTCCCCGAGCTTGGTATGAACGATTGAGCAAATTTCTTTTGGACAATGAGTTCATTAGGGGGAAAGTTGACACCACACTATTTATTAAGCATAAAAACAAATAATATTTTATTAATTCAAATCTATGTGGATGATATTATTTTTGGTGCTACTAACAATGCTTTGTGCAAGGAATTTTCTGATTTAATGACAAGCGAATTTGAGATGTCTATGATGGGTGAGCTAACCTTCTTCTTGGGGTTGCAAGTGAAACAAATGAAAGAAGGAACTTTCATTTGTCAATCTAAATATTGCAAAGAGTTGCTAAAACGATTTGAAATGAGCAACGCCAAAGCAATGGCCACTCTAATGAGCACATCCGATCATCTTGACAAAGATGAGAAAGGTAAGGAAGTCGACACCAAGAAGTATCGAGGTATGATCGGATCCCTTCTTTATCTTACTGCTAGTAGACCGGACATAATGTTTAGCGTATGTTTATGCGCTCGATATCAATCATGTCCGAAGGAGTCGCACCTAACTGCGGTTAAGCGGATAATGAAGTATCTTGTTGGTACTATAAATGTGGGACTATGGTATCCCAAAGGTTCTTCATGCCAACTTGTTGGCTATTCCGACTCCGATTTTGCGGGTTGCAAATTGGACCGCAAGAGCACTAGTGGCACTTGCCATTTGCTCGGTAGCTCTCTTGTCTCTTGGTTTAGTACGAAACAGGTAAGTGTTGCGTTGTCCACAACCGAGGCTGAATATGTAGCCGCGGGGAGTTGTTGTGCTCAAATCCTTTGGATGAAACAACAACTCTCGGACTATGGACTATGTATCGATCATATCCCTCTTAGATGTGATAATACTAGCGCCATAAGCTTGACGAAGAACCCCGTTCTTCATTCAAGAACAAAACACATTGAAATTAGGCACCACTTTATAAGAGATCACGTTCTCAAAGGTGATGTCAAAATTGAGTTTGTTGAAACCAAATCTCAATTGGCCGACATTTTCACAAAGCCTTTAGAGAAAGAGTCCTTTTTCCGAATTCGTAGTGAACTCGGGATTCTTGACTCCACGTTGATCTAAGTCATGCATTGCATTTTTTTTGTCTTTCATTACTAACTTGAGCGTCGGAGGCGCCTAATTCTGTTTTGCAGGCATCCCCAAAGACAGGGGGAATTATAAAGCACTGGTGCAGAAAAATCGATCTCTTTTAAGAATAATCGATTTTTGTTAAGTACATAATCGATTATCAAGTATCAATAATCGATTTTGTTGACATTATATTGTCCCTTTTATAATTGCGATTTTTGGTTAATCAATAAACAAGTTATTTACTAATGTTTTTTTTGCTAATGTCAAAAGGGGGAAGAATAAGGGCTATGCACTTAATATTTATTGGCATAAATTGAGGGGGAATTCATATGTTGAGGGGGAACTAATTGCATATCATATACTTGTCTTGGATCGTCATTATGAATTATCTAATATGCATATCCCGATATTGGTTTGCCATTATCAAAAAGGGGGAAATTGTTGAAACACGTTCTCAAGGCACTAAACTAAACGTGTGTTTATATTTGTAGGTTTTGATAAATGACAACGACGCGTAATTGACATATGACGAGGTCCAAGCACAAGCGCGCAATTGACACATAACGAGGTTCAAGCACAAGACGAACAAAGATCATGATCAAGCAAAGAAATAAAGTTATACATGAGTCGTTCTTTAATTGTGATCTTGATCCGACAATTAACTCAAGACTTGGCTTCTCTCGTAAAATCATTTTTATCAAATCATGCATATTTAATTTAAAGCAAAATTCCAAAATGATTTTTAAACATGCCTCTCAAATCTGGACAAAGATAATCGATTATGTACTTTATGATAATCGATTATGTTAAGACAATGTACACCAGATTTACAAAGCTGAACAATAATCGATTATGTACCTTATGATAATCGATTATGATAAGGCATTGTACATTAGATTTTTCAAAGCTACAAGATAATCGATTATGTACCTTATGATAATCGATTATGTTGAGGCAGTGTCCATCAGATTTTTCAAAGCTATAAAATAATCGATTATGCACATTATGATAATCGATTATGTTGAGGTAGTGTCTATCAAATTTTACAAGACTGTAAAATAATTGATTATGTACTTTATGATAATCGATTATATTAAGACAGTGTAGTCCGAAGTTTTCAAAATATAAAAGATAATCGATTATCCTTATAGCATAATCGATTATGCAAATGACCGTTGCCAAAGTATTTTTAAACTCTGAAAGATAATCGATTATACACAATCTAATAATCGATTATGCTAAGTAAAATCTGCATATGATTTTTTGAACGTTGCCAGGTAATCGATTATACACAATCTGATAATCGATTATGTGAAGTAAAATCTGAATAAGATTTTTGAACGTTGTCAGGTAATCTATTATACGATTTGGATAATCGATTATTCTGCTTAAAATCTGGGAATGATTTTTGAACGATTGGAAAATAATCGATTATGCAAATCAGATAATCGATTATCTTAGCACAAAATCAGCAATTCTTGATTGGCAATTAGGCAACGGTTGTGGGGGTTTTGAACACTATAAATATAACTCAAAATCAGTCTTCTAAGTACAACAACTGATTATATTCTTGCTAAAGCTTGCATACTCTCATATTCATCATTTTCTATTCATTTAATAAGTTTTTGAGAGCCAAACTCTTGACGAAAGTTGTTGTGTTCTTGAGCGTATTTATTTTACTCATATCGACTCTTAAAGAGAGTCTTGTCTTGAGTGCTAAGTGTTTGTATACACTTGAAGGGAAGTGTTAATCCCTTGTGGTTGTAAGAAGGAACGTTTTCATTCCATCGGTTGAAGTCTTGAAGTGTGGTATCTTCGAGCAAAGGTTGTTGAGGCTTGTGTGACTCAAGTTCTCAGTTTGTAACGGTTTGTTAAGCACCCGTAAGCTTAACGAAGTTAGTGGAATCTCGAGAGAGTCTCTCGGGGACTGGACTAGCCACAGGTTGTGGTGAACCAGGATAATTTTGGTGCGTTCGTTCCTTATTATTTACTTACCGCACTTATTTCAATCCTGCAATTTTTAATTCCGCAAGTTTATATTGTTTTTTATTATAACGCTATTCACCCCCCCCTCTAGCGTTAAGCGTATATTCTAACACTTCCAACATACACATAAGGATCACACCACATCAGAACACTCTGCAGGAGATAACCCACCCGCTTCGCCTCAATATAACATTTCTATATACCTTCCACCGTCATAGACATTACACAGTCACTTAGTCTTCCTGAGTCTGAACTCATACCGCAACATGCAATTTACTTCACTCCCAACTAGGAGACTTGTAAAGATTTTTCACACATAACTCGAAGCTACACATCCAATCCCAATGGAAATCATACACTTAATGGTTCACCTATCATCCAGCAGATCTTCCTCGACACTTCCAAGTCATATAGAAACATCTCGCCGTACTAACATACTCATCACATAGCTATCCAGTCGTCATTCCCACTAATAGGTACAATACCGAATATATAAGTTTGAAACATTTACTCACACAACCAGAACCTCAGTGCTCAAGCCATAGGCAAAGATCAGGCCTCAAGTCTTCCAGACTGGCCCACTATAAACTCATGGAGAATACATCTCGCCCCTTGACTGGGGAATCACAAGCCATCAAGGCACATCTAATTTTGAGCGCCCATGTGCACATATGAACACGTGGAAGGAAATTTCAAGAGTTACGTTTCAAGCTGAATCAAGGACGTACGATTAAAATTCAAGAATGTGGAGTTTTCCTAAAGGTTCTGCAGCCTCCCGAGGATAAGTGCAGACATCTCCATACCAATCCATGAGACTCTACTAAACCTGCTCACGACTCGTGACACCTAGTAACCTAGGCTTTAATACCATCTTGTCACGACCCAAACCCAGACCCGGTCGTGATGGCGCCTCTCGTGGGGACAAGGCCAGCCAACTAAACCCAATTCGTCTTTTCAAGTATAGTTAAACATAAATAAAACAGGTTAAATATGACTTAAAATATTAATTAACGGAAATGCAACCCAACACAACCCTAATCGGGGTGTCACAAGTCACGACCATCTATTAGAATGTAAATCCACTACAAGTTCTAAAATATACAAAACCGGAATAATGAGCAATAGCGAGAAATATGGTGCTGGAAACGCTGGTAGTCACCTCCTTACTCATATAACTGTGTCTCTGATCGGCCAAATCCGGCTACCGGATGAATAGATACATGCATCTGCACACGAGGTGTAGGGAATAAAGTGAATACTCCAACTCAGTGAGTAATAAAGGTAAATAACAGTTGAGTAGTAAGAACTTACATATGACAAATCATCATGCTGTATAGAAGTAGTATAAACCCTTTTTAGAAAAATAGTGAAGCTATGAAATCTTTAGCGAAAGACCTTAGCTCAGTTAAAGACCTCTTTTAAAAATGATATTTTTCATCGGTTACGCAAATGAATGCAAAACAAATAGTGCAGATAAGCAAAAAAAATTTTCCCCGCGGGAACACCACTCAGTTATCAAGGAATGCCAGAGTATCAGGTCTATACTGCAAGAAGTAGCACAAAAACAACAGATAATAGCATACAAATAAGGAAATGCAAATACCTCAAACAATACCGGTACCCCTGCGGCGTGCAACCCGCTCCACATATCGCTGCGGCGTGCTAACCGATCCATTTATCGTCGATGGTGCTCACTGGGGATGTGCAGACTCCGGGAGGGGCCCCTTACGGCCCAAGCGCAATCTAAGCCATCTCGTGGCATCAACTAGGCCCTCAGCCTCATATCAGTATCAATATAATACCGATGTGGCGCGCAACCCCATCCCATACTCAGTCTAGAATCATATAAGCCCCTCGGGCACAATAATACATAAATTTTCAGCCTAAACTTCATTAGAAGTATTATTTAAGTTTCAAGTTTGAGAGAAATGGCTGAGTTTGAAAAATAGTATTAATTACCAAGACTGAGTTCAATAGTATGTAAAAATGGTAAGGAACCAGCTATAGCAATCCCTGAAGGATTATATCAATTGACACGAAGCTCAAATATGACAATCAGCTCAAATCATAATGATAACAGGTGATATTCAGTCAAATACGCAGTAAATTCATCTATCGGGATGGACCAAGTCACAATCCCCAACAGTACTCTACCCCACGCTCGCTATCTGGCGTGCAAGTCACCTCAATATAGCACTACGTTGTGCAATTACGGGGTTTCAAACCCTCAAAATATCCTTTAGAATCATTACTCACCTCAAGCATCAATTATAGCTTTACCCCTCGATTCCACCACAAATCCGCTTGAACCTAGTCATAAATTACTTAAATACATCAACAAATGCTAAATGACTCAATTTGAATGTATAAAAGTGAATTTCCCGACATTTTACCCAAAAAGTCCAAAAATGCCCCCGGGCTCACGTGTTTAAAACCTGAGGTTCGAATCAAAACCCAGTTATCAATTCCCAACAAATCCAAATATATGATTTGTTTTGAAATCTGACCTCAAATTGAGGTCTAAATCCCCTATTTTAGAAAAACCTAGGTTCTTCCCAAAAAACCCAATTTCAACCATAAAACCCTTGATTTTAAGTTGAGCGCATGTTAAATGATGTTAATGATTGAAAGAAGTGAGTAAAAATCAACTTACAATTGATTTGGAAGAAGGTTTGTTCTTGAAAAATCGCCAAAAGGAGTTGTGTTTTAGAAATGGGGTGAAAAATGTCTCAAAATCGACTAAGTATGAAAAATGCAGGTTGCCGATGTGGGAAATGCAAACTGGGGTTCGCAATTGCGAACCTCGACCTGTTATGGGAATTACGAAGTCATGTTCGCATTTGCGAACACTTGCGAAGGGAGGGACTTCGCATTCGCAAGCTCAAATGTCGCATTTGCGATAGGCACCTCTTCGCATTTGCGAACCCAGTGGTCGCATTTGTGACCCAGTTGCAGGACTCCTTATCTCGCATTTGCGATCATAGGCTCGCATTTGCGAGACCTTCTTCACAAATGCGAAGTTTGCAGAACTGAAATGCCAGTTTTTTTTCCAAAAATTCAAAAATGCAATCCGACACATATCCAAAACTCACCCGAGCCGTCAGAGCTCCAAACCAACTATGCACACAACCTAAAAAATATACTACAAACTTATCTGTGCAAACAAATCACCAAAATAACATCATATACATCGAATCAAGCCTCAAAACTCATTATTTCTTCCAAATTTTCATAAAATATCAAATTTCCATTTTAAGTTCGAAACACGTCAAACGACGTCCGTTTTCAACCAAACTTTATAGAAACCGTTTAAATCATATATAAGACTTGTATGAGGCACAGAAACCAAAATACGGGCCCGATACCATAGTCTTTTAATCAAATTTTATTTCCAATCTTCTTAATTATTTCCAGAAAATAATTTCACATAAAAATTCATTTCTCGGGCTTGGGACCTTGGAATTCGATTCCGGGCATACGTCCAAGTCCCATATTTTCCTACGGACCTTCCGGGACCATCAAATCACCGGTCCGGATCCGTTTACCCAAAATGTTGGCTGAAGTCAAATTTATTCGATTAAATATCAAAATTTAGTACTTTTTTCACATAGTTCATATTTAAGCTTCCTGGCTACGCGCCTAGACTGCGCATGCAATTCGAGGCAAACCTAAATGAGGTTTTCAAGGCCTCGAAATACAGAATGAGTAAGGAAACAAGTGATGAACCTTTGGGTTGTCACACTTTTCAAATTTTAAGTTTTAAACTTAGAATTGTTCTTCCAAATTCATTTTAATTAACCAGAAACCAAAACCAATGATCTTTATAGGTCGTAATACACCACATGGGCCAATCATGCCCGAGAACTAGCGTTCAAAGTGAAAAAAGTCAAAACAACTGGTCGGGTCGTTACAATTACGCTAGCTGACTTTAATTACAACTCACTTGGATCGCATCAAGATTTCGTTATCCATAATCCCACCTTTAAATCCTTGGTTATTGATTCATCACATACGTCGGTAGTGATGCTATTCAACAACTACCTAAATATGCACTATCTCCCGAGTAATATATACTAAATAGGACAGCTAATTAGGGCCTTTCAATCAACCACAAGAATAATATAGTTGAACAAATAGAGAAAATACTACGGCTCAATTATATGAAAACATAACAAGAAATTATCCTACAAAAGGTTCCATCAAAACAATAGATAACAAATTAGCTATTCATAATAGTATGTAAAACTACAATACTAAAAGTCGTAACCGACAATTAAAAGTAGAATGGGAAAGGAAAAACTCGTAGAAGAATTCCCCGCCTTGCTCTTATTATGTTCTTGCTTTCTTAGGTCGAATATGTGTCTCAAATCTGTCCAACATCCTAAAAATACCATTTTTTCATGTATATATACCAAGTAGGGTTGGCCCCAAATAATTATATCCTCTCTTACGCAAAAACGACACATTTTACGGATAAGACATGCGCGGCCGCGCTTGGACCGCACTCATCCACTTTGATTCTGCCTGACGAGAGCGGCCATGCATTTGACGCACACTTTTCACCATGTTTTCTTGAGAATTTGGAAAAACGTAAAACATGAAAGTTGTATCCTTTTACATTAGTTTTTCAACCATATATTTTGGATTCTAAATGGAGTTCTGAGAAAAAAGTTATATACATTTACAAGACAGTGCACAATATGCCTACTCGATTCTTTGTTTTTTTTTAACTATCATCTGTTGACCGCCACGATCCTAGCTTAATTCTTTGAGATTTTGCACAGACTTCAAAGTTTTAAATCACATAAATTCATTTCATAACATCTACATAGCTCAGAATCGCTCCTACAAGGCATAAAACACACAATTAGGGCAAGACACTAGCGATTAAAGCTCAAAAATCAATTAAAGTGCAGTAAATTTGAGTGTAATAAGCGATTAAAATACGTACTTATAGTCTATCATCAACACCCCACGCTGAAACATTACTCGTCCTCAAGCAATCATACTACACTTTATGTAGACACGACCTTTTAAACAATTCTCCTAACTCATCACACCAAAAATATTTAAAATAGACTAAGCACAAAAGTGTAACATCTTCATCTCAAGATTTGACTCACAAGTCTCACGCATTATTCACAACTCACCCACTTGCTCTACCATAGAGGTTACTGACATTACCTTTCCTTCATGAATCAAGTGCCCTCACTTAACAAAAGAGAGTAGTTCTACACAATAAAATTTAAGAACACTTGGGAACTCTCAATAGAAAGAATTCACTCACTCTCAGAAATATTCATATGCCAAAAAAGATGCACCATAGGCTTGCCCGTAGTGCATTACTCTACTAATCGAGCTCATTCAGTCTAGGATCAGGTAAGACTTTATTTGGTTGTAATTTAGGTTGCGGAATAGGTAGGATACATTTAGATATAAGAGTGACTACACATCCATAAGCATTTTAATACATATACTTTAACATTCAAATCCCATACTTATGTCAAACCAAACTCCGCCTTCACATTAATATATTTTACCCCTTACTTCTTTAAGCACAAGCACAATTACATCAAGAGTCACCACTTATCAAAAAAAATTTTCACAACAATTCATTTTTTTATTTTTATTCATGCGGCTCTTACTTTTTAAAAATAGTGCACCTTTCTCTTTATTTCATTAGTTCTACTCGAAAGTCAAACTAATCATCTCATACTTTAACTTTTGCACAGCTCATAACAATTCAAGTGTTCATAAGAGGTTAGAAGGTTCAAATAGATGGATAATTCAAACAAATGGATAATGTTTGTAATGTGGTTGCCAAAGAAACAAGATTATAGGCTCAAAGGGTTTAACTACGATACATAATAATTAGACAGGTAAAATATACATATTTGGCTCAATAAAGAAACATCTATATCACTTCTAAGACCGAACAAAATTACTTTTCCCTTTGCAAATACACGGGACAAGTTCTAGGCATCAAATGCAATGCACAGAATAAGACTCAAAACCTCATACACACATGACACATAACTCACTCAGGATTGGATTATCAAGATACTCTAGTCAAAGCAGTTAAGCAAAGTTAAAATCATCCAATTTAAGGTACTTATACAAGGGTCAAAAACTGAGCCTAAGCGTCACAATAAAAGTACTCACTATTCTCAAGGCATAGAAAAGTCAATAGATATTGCCTCATTTCAAAACACAACATAGTGGTTCCTATTCTTAAAAACAGACTAACTACACCCGGTTCAAATAAAACTCTTGGAAAAGAACCGCGGCACAAAGAAAAATCAAAGGGGAATTGCTACACCACCTAACAAAAAAATATTTTTGTTTTTTTAGACTTAAATCCCTCAAGAAAATTGTTAATAGACCCATCGTCGGGAAAAACAATCTTTTCTATTTGAAAAAAAAAATTCAATTAAACTAACATAACTAAAATAACATAGAAAGTATTGAATTAAACTAGCATAACTAAAATAACATAGAAAATCACCCAAACAATCTCCATACCCCACACTTAAAATTGTGTATTGTCCCCAATAAATACTCATACATACAAGAGGGTAAAAGAAACTCCCTGGTAGGCCAAAGACCGAAGCACTAGCATCTCATGAGGTACTCAGGCTTCTCTCACGCCTGGTCCTTCGTGCGGGTACCTCACACTTTGTTCCAACCATTCGGTTTGCTGTTGCATCCTTCCAATAGCCTTGCTTTCCATGCTCCTAGAAAATCAAAAATCGACACTACAAAAATAATATAATAGAAAAATAGGTTAGAAAAACAAAAGAAAGTAGTAAAGTTGGGTTGCCTTCCGGCAAGCGCTTGATTTAATGTCACGACACGACATGAATCACTTTCTGCTTCCACTTCGAACTTATGAGTTGGACCTCAAGTTTTGATTCTGCTCTGTGACCATGCTTTTGGGATGGTAGAACAAATTTGACTGGCCCAATAAAATAATACAGTATTCTGAACTTCTTGGCCTTTAGATGAGATGTGTATTCCCGACTTTCTGGCATGAAGAATTCCAGAATGTAGGCATCTTGTTCCTTACTCCTTGACTCCTTAAGTGGCTCGAACGACTCTATTTTTACATCATCATGCATACACAATATAGAAAAATGCTTGGAGAGTGGACCAATGCGCTCAACTACACAAACATTGGTATTGTCAATATCCTTAACAATAATGACACTAGAGTCAACTAAATATGTATCCTCAACATCCTTGGTTGACTCTAGTATCTCTTCTACGACATCGACATCCTAAAAATCTAGTTTGATTGATTGTTGGTGTTCTACTCTGGCTCTCTACTCTAGCTCATCCTCGTATTTTTTTAAATCCTCTAGTATAATGGCAATTTCTGCAAGCAATTCATACCCATATTTGGCTACTATCCATAATGTCAACTTGTTGCGCTTACAATGTTTTATTAATTTATTTGCTTGAGCCTCCAAGTTGTGAATAGTTGCCCCTTGCCTTTGTACCCCCAATTGTATCTCATCACATTGTTCCATAAGGCACTTTAGCATATCCTCGATTTCTTTTATGTCATCATACCTAGTTTTTTTGTTCCTATTAACTTCACAAGAAAAAGAAGAACCGTCAAAATAAGGGGTTGGGGGAAGATAAAAAATTATAAGTACAACCATGAAAGTGACCATCTTGACCACCACATATATCACACATGTTCCACACATAAGATTGAGTTGGTATACATAACTCGCTCTCGGGAATATTTTGATAATTTTTCCCTGCGTGGTTCCCTCCATAATATGCATAACGAGGATCAAAAGTAGAATTACCATCATAAATAATATCATAATTATAAGATGTCATGTCTCTCAGATAAAAAAAATTAAAATAAATAAATAATCAAATATACGAAAACAAAAATAACAGTTCAAACTTGCAACCTAGAAATATGTACACCTACATTTACACCGTTAGTTCCCCGGTAATGGAGTCAAAATTTGATCACGCCCAACTATGCCTTATAAAAAGGATAAATCTGTCGTTGCAAATGTAATCTGGTTTACAAGTTCAAAGTCGAATCCCATAGAGAATTAAGGTTTAGTTACAGTTATTCACTATCACTAAGAAAATAAGCTTGAACAATTCCTAACTTATAGATATTAAGATTATTGTGTTTAACTAACTAACTAACAAATTAAAATAATAAATTAACACTAAAGATACTATAGGTTGGAGAAAAGATTAAGGAGGTCTAGAGTTATGATTTTTCCAATTGCCGGAATCCTTCCTGCTATGTCTTATATAATTTCGCCTAAGTATTCTCTACCGATCATGAGCGCTCTATGTGTTGTAATTCTTTTCCGAGTAATTACGACAATTTACTAGACATACTCTTCCGAGTTACGCTAGTTGGCTTTAATTACAACTCAGTTATATCACACCCAAGGTTTCGTTATCCCAAATCCCACCTTTAAACCATCGGTTATTGATTCCTCACTTATATCGAAAGTGATGTTGTTCAACAACTACCTAAATATGCACTCTATCCCGAATAATATATAATAAATAGGCGCAGCTAATTGAGGGCTCTTCAATCAACCACAAGAATAATATCGTTGAACAAATAGAGAAATACTACGGCTCAATTATATAAAAACATAACAAGCATTTATTCTACAAAAGGTTCCATCAAAACCCTAGATAACAAATTAGGTATTCATAATAGTATGTAAACCTACAATATTAAAAATCATAATCGACAATGAAAAATAAGAAGAGGAAGGAAAAACGCGTAGAAAAATTCCTCCCTTGCTCCTATTGTGTCTCTGCCTCCTTAGGTCGAGTCTATGTTTCAAATCTGTCTAACCTCCTCAAAATACCATTATCCATATATATATATACCAAGTAGGGTTGGCCCCAAACAATTACACCTTCTCACCCGAAAAAGTACACATTTTACTGATAGGATGCATGCGGCCGCGCTTGGACCGTGCTCAGACCGCTCATATCCATTTTGATTCTGTCTGACGAGCGCGGCCTGGGCGTAACCGTGCACTTGATATGCACTTTTCACCTTGTTCTGTTGAGAATTTGAAAAATGTAAAACATAAAAATTGTAGCCCTTTGAGTTAGCTTTACAACCATACATTGTGGAGCCCAAATGCAGTTCTGAGAAAAAAAGTTTTGTGCATTTTACTAGACAGTACGCAATATGGCTACTCGATTCTTCGTTTGTTCTAACTATCATCTGTTGACCCTTGAATACGATCCCGACTTAATTCCTTGAGCTTTTACTCATACTTCAAAGTTCCATATCACTTGAATTTATTCCATAACATTTACATAGCTCAGAATCACTCCTATAAGGCATAAAACACATAATTAGTGCAAGACACTAGTGATTAAAGCTCAAACTCAATTAAAGTGCAGTAAATTTGAGTGTAATAATCGACTAAAATACGTAATTGTAGCCTATCATCATTTACCACGGACACTTGGAGAAGGAGATAAAAAAAGGAAAAAATGATAAGTAGAAAAAAACATAACTAAAACAAAAAAAGTGCTACGAAGTACAAACTAAATACACATTATTATATTAATGTGTGTCTGTGTGGTCTCGACCGGAGGCACCAATGCCAAAATTTGAGCGTGGGTGCCATTTTTCTCTATATGGCTAAATTATTGATAATTTGTACATAAATCCTACTTTTACTTGACAAGAGGATGGGTGCATGTGCCCTATATTTACTAACGTAGATATGCCCCTGAGCAGGGATATATCTAATCTTTTAATATTGGATTCAACCAAATTCATTACTTTTTAACGCGGTACATGAATTCATATGTAACATCAATTAAAATTGCAACAAATTATAATCAATGAATTAATGGTAAAAACTTTAAAGGCTGAAGCCATAACGTTTGAATCCTAAATCCACCTTGAACCACTAAAGTGTAGAACCACAAATACCTAACTATCAAATTGGTTATTATTCCACCTCTGCACTAGCTGCATATATAAGGATATATTTCAAGAGAATTAGCTGAGCCACCTTAGCACTTTGTAATAAAAGATGCAATGGTTATGTGAAATTCCACGCCATATCATGACATCCCAATTACCCTATATTATTATTATTAGAGTATAGTTAATTAATAGACAATATCGCTTTGATTTATCACGTAATCACTTCTAATTAATTTGGTGAAAAATCAAATGCAGGTAAGTTTTATTCTTTTTCTCGAGTATTCCTTCTATTTCAATTTATATGAGTTAGTTTGATTCGGTACGTAGTTTAAGAAAAAAAGAGGGATACTTTTGATTCTTGTGGTCTTAAATGTTGAAGGGATAAAAGCTTTGTCGGGCCATGATATTTGTATAGTTATAACAGTTTCTCAGTAAGATAAAATGAAAATTTTAAAATTAAATATTTTTAATTAAAATATATCATTCTTTTTAAAAACGGATTAATAAGTAAAATTTGTCATCTAAATTTAGACGGAGAGAGTAATTGGTACTAGGATAAGGAAAATATATAACTGTACTTCCTCATGCTTTGTCCTTGTTAACCACCTTTCTCTCATAGTCCTGTATCAAGACAATAATAGCAAAAGATAATTTGGTGCACTAAATTTTTGTTATGTGCGAGATTCGAAAAGAATCGGATCACAATAGTTTATTGTACGCAATTTTACTTTTTATTTACGCAAGAAACTATTTTCACAGCTTAAACTCGTAACCTTTTTGATCACTTGAAAGCAACTTTATCAACTAATGCCAGGCTCCCCTTCAAAGACACTACAATAGCAAAGACAAAAAACTATCACATGTCACCGCAACTTTAGCCAACACCAAATACCACAATCGTTGAATCTTTTTAACTACTAAGGCAATATTATAAATATGTATACATGTTTTCCACTTGTGAATATTGGCTATTACAGTTCTATATAAGCACACCTTTAGGTTTTCCATAGGGCAAGAAGTTTGTGTTCTGAAAAAAGAGTGAAAGAAAGGATGGAGTTAACTAAGTTAAGGGCACTTATTTTGATATTAGTAGTTGCTTTTGTAGGCCAGTCAAATGCCTCCTTAACTAACTTTAAGGATTGCTACTCGAAATGCTTTGTGTTCTGCTTAATTGAACCTTCTCAAAATCTCTGCACTTGTACCTCTAGATGCTTAAAGGAGTGCATCTTTAATTCAGGTTTTGGTAATAGTAGTATTTCTACTGCCACGTCCAGTTCAAACAATGATGTTCGTCTTCAACCAGACAGTAAAAACCTTAACTTCTGCAAGTTAGGTTGTGCCTTCTCTACCTGTTCTACTCTCAGCTCAAAACATCAACCTAGTAAGTTTTCCCCCTGCTAGCCTCCTTATGGCCATAAGTATTTTTATTCTGTTCTTTGCTTGTATTTTTATATCGGGAGTTCACGGGTTCAAGTCGTGGAAACAGCCTCTTGCAGAAATGCATGGTAAGATCGTGTATAATAGATTCTCATGGTCCGGTCCTTTCCGATCCCACGCATAGCGGGAGCTTAATGCACCGGGATATCTACCTTTGTGGTCCGTCCCTTCCTCGACCCGCACATAATGGGAGCTTAGTGTACCAGGCTGCCTACCCTTGTGGTCTGGCCCTTCTCCGAGCCCCGCACATAGCGGGAACTTAGTGCACAAGACTGGTTTTATTTTTTCTTTGCTTATATCTTTCTCTTGGTATGTTCGATTTCTAATTTATTTTTCTTGTAATTCTTTCTTCTTAGATGGAGGAAAAATGGATGACTGTGTTGGATCCTGCTCAAGAATGTGCAGCAGAAACTACTCCTCACCTTAGAAGTGGCACTGCCACTGTCTCGAGTATTTTATATTTTTATGGGACTTTATTATCCTCTTCGCTTTTACTACTTAGTTTTTTTTTGTCTCTTTGCAGTTCCCATTTTCTTTTTTGTTTTTTTTATTATCTTGTTTTCCAGTATGGGAAAGTAATTCACGACAATGTGTTTCTGAATTTGTGCTTCTTTTCCCTGATATTTATGTAAACTTCAGATTTGGTGATTTCTTTTTTGAGTTTTGAGCATCTAACAGTTAATCATGGAATTCTTTAGATGACAACCCAATGATCAATAAGCACATTTCTCTAGTGTCACAGGCTCAATTATGTTAATGGCAAATGATAACTTTTTGAAAAAAGGTACTGAAAATCAAAGGCAATGCATCAGTTTTTGTCAATTAACAAACCGCATATGATAGTCTGTGTTTATTGAATTACGTGAAGCTCAGTTTATAATTGGTTAACTTGCTGAAAGGCGGCAGGACAAATGTATCTCGTCCTAAAGTATTTTTCATTGTCTTGGCATGACCCGTGAACAAGGAAATGCCAAAGGCCGAAGAGCAAATGATAGCACGTGAAGGGAACCGACCTTTCTCTCAATACACTTTTTAACTAATTAGTACAGGAAATATCTATTTTCTTAAGGATTTTGTGGACAGACCTGTTAGGCAGATCCACTCCTCATCAAAATAAAGCTAGGCATTCAAGACCAAATTAAGCAAGTTTAGCACAACAAATACAAGTCAAGAACATTTTATATTACAATAATAACCTCTTTAGATTGCAGAGGCTTGGTTCGATCAAGCCGCTGAGTATTGGAAACATGCTATAGCGCTTACTCCCGATAATTATATTGAAGCGCATAATTGATTGAAGATCACGAGACGTTTCGAATAAAAGAAAGATCCCGTTTATTTATTATCCTTTATTTATTTAAAATTTAGATATTTGTTATAATTTATTGTTTGTTGGACCCATCAGATCAGTTAACTAAAAAACGGATCATTCCTTTCCTTTTGGAAGACCCAATCACATAATTTCATTATCTATCTCCCTTCTAAGCCTTCTATTTCATCTACTATTTTTTAGGAATAAAAAAGGATACACGGATATAGTACAAAATAGACTTTGTTTATTATATAAAATTAAACAAAATTCTATTATTAAAACTAATAAAATAAACCCTCGGATCACTAAATATATATAGTGGGGATGTCTCTTAGTAATGTCTAATGTCTACTCGAGTGATTTGGAATAGAGTAATTAAAATCTTCTAGGTAAAAAATTAAAGAGCTCCATCTTATAACTTCTATGAATATACACTAGGTTGCACAAAAGAATCATTTTTGGATCAATCCAAAGCCCAAAAAGGGTTACTGTTCCGGCTGTTAAAATTAGATCCGCTTGTCTAGGACTCGATCTTGGTACTAGTCCATAACGATCAAAGTCGAAGCGTGAACCTATTAGTGAAGCAAATTCAATGAAGCAACAACTTGTACCATAGAGAAGCGGCCATAAACTAAACCTAGTATTTTTGTCTCCGTTGGAATTTGAATATGAGACTTTAGGTTCTCAACCCACTTTATTGATCACTTGGTCACACCCTTCGGTACGAAACTTACGACTTCAAGAAGCAAATCATGACCATCAAGCTTGTGGTAGGATGGATATGATACCTCCACCCTTTATTAGAGTTTCTTTAGTTCAAGCCCCGGAAATGAAACAACTCCTGTAGGGAGCGTTTCCACAATATTAGGCCTTATCCAACGAATTCGTAAAAATAGTATAGTCTAGTAAGTTTTCGGACTGGGCATTCAAAAATAGCCGGTGCTTACCAAGTCAATAAAAAATAGCTAGTATTTTGCTGCAACAGGGACCGACCCAGCATAATATACTGGAATCCGGTGCACATGTGTATGAGCTTCCAGCATATTATGCTGGACCGGTATACTTTGCTGGTTCCAGTATAATATACTGGAGACTGGAGCACGGTGCTCCAAACTCCAGTATATTATGCTGGACCGGTATATTATACTAGAACTCCAATATATTATGCTAGAGTATTTTTCCGAATTTTAAACAATATTTTCGTTCAGATTTATCTTTATATGAAAAATGGCGAAATTTTGCTACTTTTGAAACTGAGCTATTTTTGAACGACCACCTTTAAATCTGGCTATTTTTGAATTTCTCCCGCGAATTCGGATTAATGAGGCCAAAAGAGGGTGACAAAGACTGCGTGCAAAAGCAAAAAAAGAAAAGGAAAAAGGAGCATATTGTTAGAATAGTTATGTAACTCTAATCTCATATGTATTAGGAGTAGGATATGTTATGTATATATATAGGGCTCATTGTATCATGTTTAACATATGTGAATAAAGCAATCATATTTTCTCTCGTGTATTCTCACATAGTATCCTACCATTGAAGAGTCTAGTGTGGCTCCTCCTAGACTCCCTGCCACATGAACACCACTCTTGACATATCATCGTTGTCCGCACCCAGCATTAGGCCCCGCTGATTCACGTCCTGCACCTGAACCTGCTCCTACTGCAGACTTGTCTCTTCCTAGTACACAGATTGCACTTCGAAAAGGTATACAGGCCACCCTTAATCCTAATTCCCATTATGTTGGTTTAAGTTATCATCATTTGTTATCACCCTATTATGTTTTTCTATCTTCTTTGTCCTCTGTTTCCATCCCTAATTCTATAGGTGAAGCATTGTCTCATCCAGGATGGCGACAGACTATGATTGATGAGATGTTCGCTTTACATACGAGTGCTACTTGGGAGCTCGTCCCTCTTCCTTCAGGTAAATCTAATGTTGGTTGTCGTTGGGTGTATGCATTCAAGGTTGGTCAAGATGGTAAGGTTGATCGTCTTAAGGCTCGTTTTGTTGCCAAGGGATATACTCAGATATTTGGGCTCGATTACAGTGATACCTTCTCTCCCGTGGCTAAGATAGCATCAGTCCGCCTTTTTCTATCCATGGTTGTTGTTCGTCATTGGCCCCTGTATCAGCTGGATATTAAAAATGTGTTTTTACACAGTGACCTTGATGATGAAGTTTATATGGAGCAATCACCTGGGTTTGTTGCTCAGGTAGAGTCTCGTGGCCTTGTATGTCGCTTGCACCGGTCACTTTATGGTCTAAAGCAGTCTCCTCGAGCCCGATTTTGTAAGTTCAGTACAGTTATCCAAGAATTTGGCATGATTCAAAGTGAAGCTGATTACTCTATATTCTATCGACATTCTGCTTCGAGTCTATATATTTATCTGGTGGTCTATGTTGACGATATTGTTATTACTGGCAATGACCAGGATGGTATTACTAAATTTAAGCAACAACTCTTTTAACACTTTCAGATTAAGGATCTGGGCAAACTAAAGTATTTTTTGGGTATTGAGGTCGCTCTGTCTAGCTCAGGTATTATGATCTCACAACGAAAGTATACCTTAGATATTCTTGAGGAGACAGTAATGACATGTTGTAGATCTGTTGACACTCCGATGGATCCGAATTCTAAACTTCTACCAGGACAGGGGGAGCCTCTTAGCGATTCTGCAAGATATAGGCGGTTGGTTGGTAAATTGAATTACCTTACAGTGACAAGACCTGACTTTTTTTTTCTATGAGTCTTTTGAGTCAGTTTATGGATTCTCCGTGTGATAGTCATTGGGATGCAGTTGTTCGCTTTCTTCGGTATATAAAATCAGCTCTAGACAAATGTTTATTGTTTGAGGATCGAGGCTATGATCAGATCGGTGGATACTCAGATGCAGATTGGGCATGATCACCTTCTCATAGACATTCTACTTCTGGATATTGTGTCTTAGTAGGAGGAAATTTGGTATCCTGGAAGAACAAGAAACAAAATGTGGTTGCTCGGTCTAGTGCAGAAGCATAATATCGAGCAATGGTTATGGCAGAATGTGAGCTAATTTGGATCATACAGTTGCTCAAAGAGTTGAAATTTGGTGAGATTAGTCAGATGTGACTTGTATGTGATGATCAATCTGCTCTTCATATTGCGTCAAATCCAGTATTCCATGAGAGAACTGAACACATTGAGATTGACAGTCACTTTGTCAGAGGAAAGATACTCTCGGGAGATATTGCTACAAAGTTTGTGAAGTCGAATGATCAGCTTGCAGATATTTTCACTAATTCTCTCACTGGTTCTCGTATTAACTAAATATGTAACAAGCTCGATACATATGATTTATATGCACCAGCTTAAGGGGGAGTATTAGAATAGTTATGTAACCCTAATCATATACATATTAGGAGTAAGATATATATATATATATATATATATATATATATATATATATATATATATATATATATATATATATATATATATATATATATATATATATATATATATATATATACGGCTCATTGTATCATACTTAATATGTGAATAATATCAATCATATTTTCTCTCGTGTATTCTCACACATACCATAGGAAAATTTTCTACGAGGTTGTCTATGGGTTACAAACTTGCAACTTTACCCAATAAAAGGAAAAGAAAAGAACCTAAATAAATCAAAAACTGATAGAATGAGATCGAAGGCTAGAGCAGCGCGTCTACGATTCATGCCGATAAAGCAATGCAAAAGACAGCTAAACGGACCACAGGTTATATTCCAACAAGGCAAAAGAAGAGAAGCAATACAAGAGATGAACAACATTATAATGGAGAAGACTATATTTGCAAAATAGGATTACAAGTTATCCATCTCTAAACAATATTCTCTACCTCTTTTACTCTGCAAAGGGGAAAAAAGGGAAAAACTGTAGGGTGGGTTTAAGGAGAACATCTATGCATCATTGCCATAATTACTAATCGTCTGAAGTTTAAGAAGAATTTTGTGGTGTCTTCAAAGAGCCTGGCATCTTATCTTTATGTTCCATCACAACAGCTCGAAACTCCTCAATAATAGAGGCATCCTTGAACTTCAAGGCAATTGTTGAAAGTCCATCTTTCCCATCACCAGCACTATTCATACAAGCAAAAGTGACTCCTTTTTTATCCATATTTGTGAGCTTCATTTCGGGATAAAGGTTAGCATTCAAAATCAACCTGTAATTTCCTCTAGTTCTCATAACAAGTCTAGCTTTTCCGGTCTCAGTTGAAGAAATATTGACCTTCAGCTCTCCCTTCCCACGCTCCTTCCACCCTCCATTAAGAAATTCAAACAGTGCAGAGTCAGCAGTAAAGATAGCCTTTTCATTTTCCTCCCCTGTTTCAACAGGAACCTCTTGCATGGAAGGAATTTCAATACCCTCGCCCTTGTTAACACGGGATGACCCAGAGTTACCAAACAGAGAAGCATTTCCATTAGTGGAAAGATTAAGACCAAAAGGTGACTGGTCACTTTTTACTCCAAAGAGAGAGCCAGATCCTAGTGGAGATCCTTCTTTCGAACTAGCTCCAAACGAGAACGTAGTATTGGAGAACCCAGTTCCTGCAAGTCCTGTGAAAGCATTTTGGCTACTGGAGAGCTGTTGGAACGAGCTAAAAGATGCAGTTTCAGCACCCTTTTCATTTTCTCCATTGCCCACATGTTTTTCCTCTTCATTCTCGGTCTTATTGCCTTCCACTTCTACGTCATTTGCAATCTTTTCCACTGCTGTGGATACCTTGGTCTCATCTTCAATTTTCTCACTTTCCGCTGCCTTCTTTTCAGTAGATTCAGGTATGTTAGGCTCATTAGGATTATCAACTTTCTCCTTAACAACATTTTCGTCAGCTTTGGACTCATCAGATCTGTTTTCTGGTAGCTTAGACTTTCCATCAGTTTCCTTCTCATGTTCAGCTTCCCTATTCACATAAGTTTCTTCCTCTTTAGTTGCGTCACTTTGATCATTTGATTCTTCTGGTTTCTTGGAAGTTGTTGCCCCACTCCCAGCTTCAGTTGTGGTCACAGCAGGAGTTGTACTGGCATCAGTAGGTGGAACAAATCGAATCCCCGCAAAAGGGTTAGAAGACGGAGTAGTTGTAGTCGATGGTGTTTTACAGACTTTGACAATTCTCCTACTTGCCATCACCTCATCACTTGCTCTCTTGAAAGTTCCACTCTCCTGCTCAGATGACTCATTCTCATCATCAAGACCAGGATTATCTCGCGATAATTCCTTTACAGCAGCCCTTTTCTTAGATGGTTGAAGAGATTCAGCGTCCCCCATCCCAAAATTAAGAAAGACAGTTGAAGGGTTCCTGAAAGATTCAAATTTCTGCAGGAAATACTTGGAAGTTTCAGTAACCTGACAAACAAATAATAAATCAATCTGCCCTGCAACATAAAGCAACCTATTCCATTGAGGGAAGGTCAGAAATCTAGATAAAGCGGAAAACGCGAGGAAAGCCTCATCAATCTTCAGGAAGGTAGGTCAGATGACAGCATAGTTTGAAATAACAACAAGGAAACTTGTACCACGGCCACAGGCTATACCAACAAGGCAACAACTAACATTCTCAACAAACTCATTGAAGGAAACAACAGAGCGAGAGTGTGAGTGTGTGCGCGTGTGAGAGAGAGAGAGAGAGGAAGGCACAGTCGATTTGCTCAAATGTGAAACGTCATAAGGAAAACCAAAAAATGGGAGTCGAAACAATATACTAAGGACTCGCAACATTCACTGATTAAGTGAAAGTAGTTCAGACATAAGGGCAGCAATCATATAAGGAAGCCAATTACACAAATTAGGTGAGCACCCACTGATGTTATTGAATTATCTAATATTTGTTAAACCTTAATAAAGAATAAACATAAAACCGGAACAAGCAAATATATAAGGTAGCAGGGAATAGGACAGGAGAGTGGAATTAATAAAAAACAGCCACCTATACAGTCATGATGCTTTGGCCTTAGTTTCTTTTCGGTGAAATGGTTAGAAGGGTATTTTCCCCCGAAAATTGGACAAATGCTTACCCTAAACTACCTTCTTCTCCCTTATTTATTAGTCATACATCACATATGTTGCAATTTCGAAGTCAGGTGCTCGAAATTACGAGCGGAGGTTAGCACCTCAGTTAAGTCTTTACTCATGCAAAACCAAAATGCTTCAATTTCGAGGAATCAAGATCATAAAATTCCTCGAAGAAAGCAATCTATCAGGAGGATAAATAAGTTCTGAAGACCTATCCAGAAAAAAACTTTACATAGATGCAACGAGCTATTCATCAGAGTAAACAAAACAGCCAAGTAAAAAAAATCAACAATAAGACATTCTACAAGGCACTGATGGGCACTTCTACAACTAATCTGCCTGCTATAAACCAACTGTATATGTCAAATGGATCAAAACTGACACAACAAGAAAGACAGGAACTATGTGCTGCAGTAACTGACACAGAAATAACAGAGAGTCTCAAGGCTATTGGAGATGACAAAGCACCAAGTATAGAGGGATACAATGTTGTTTTCTTCAAAAAGAGCTGGAACATCATTGGTAACCAAGTCACCACTGCCATTAAGCAGTTTTTCAACTCAGCTAGAATGTGCAAGCCAATCAACTGTGCAACTATTACCCTCATCCCTAAACTGTCCAAACCATTTACAATCAAAGAATACAGGCCTATTGCTTGTTGTACTGTGCTCTACAAACTCATCTCAAAAGTACTGGCTAATAGGCTGCAGATGGTGATGGCAAGTATCATCAGTGAAGCTCAGGCAGGATTCATCTCGGGTAGAAAGATCCAGGATAACATCATCCTAGCACATGAGCTTGTCAAAAGCTATACTAGAAAGCATGTCTCCCCTAGATGCATGATAAAAATAGATCTCCAGAAAGCATATGATTCAGTGCAATGGGTATTCTTACAATAAGTTATGGAACGGATTGGCTTCCCCAGCACCTTCACCAAATGGATTGTGGAATGTATCTCAACAGTGAGCTTCTCTGTACTAGTTAATGGAGAGCCTACTGTGCCCTTAGCTGCTGCCAGGGGACTGAGGCAAGGGGACCCGTCTCCCCCTTCCTATTTGCTTTGGTTATGGAGTATTTAAGTAGGTCATGCACTGCACTACAAGATGATCCAGCATACCAATTCCACCCCAGATGTAAAAAACTGGGCATTAAACATATGTGCTTTGCTGATGACTTGTTGCTGTTTGCCAAAGGAGACCTTACCTCTGTCAAGGCTTTATCCAACTGCTTCTCCCAATTTTCTGCAGCCTCAGGATTGAAGGCCAACTTGAACAAGAGCTCAGTCTATTTTGGAGAGGTAGCACTGCCTATACAGAAGCAAATCCTCGACCACCTTGGTTATGAGCAAGGCCAACTGCCTTTCAAATATCTGGGAGTGCCACTGACCACCAAAAAAATCACACTACTGCAGTGGCAACCTTTAGTGGAAAGAATCACAGCCAAGATCACTTCTTGGACTGCCAGAACACTGTCTTACTCTGGGAGGATACAGCTGGTGCAATCTGTCATCTTTGGAGTTCAAGCATACTGGCCACAGTTGTTTATATTCCCTATGAAAGTACTAAAAATGATTGAAGGCATTTGCAGGAATTTCATTTGGTCTGGGATGAACACTGTAACTAAGAAAGCATACATCTCTTGGGACAAAATGTGTACCCCAAAATCAATTGGTGGAATGAATCTAACCGACCTCAAGCTCTGGAACAAGGCTGCTATTGCAAAGACCTGCTGGGATCTAGCCCATAAAAAGGACAAGCTATGGATAAGGTGGCTCACAATGTGTTATATCAAAGACAGACCAATAGAGTCCATACCAATTCCTGCCCAAGCTAGCTGGATGGTTAAGAAGATCATCCAATCAAGAGATATTCTACAAAGGCTTCAGAACTGGAAGCATCAGAAATGCTCGACTAGACAATTGTACCAGTCACAGATGCAAGAAGTGCGGAGAGTCCCATGGAAGAATTTAATCATACAAAACCAAGCAAGGCCAAAAGCAGTTTTCAACCTATGGCTATTCCTACAGGACAGACTCCCAACAAAGGATAGACTACACAGCTGGGGAATGAGTATTGATCAACAATGCACCTTATGCCAAATCCACCCTGAAACAAGAGATCATTTGTTCATGAACTGCCCTGTCACTGTGGACCTATAGGGAAGAGTAATGAACTGGTTGCAGGAACAATATCCACCTAGTATTGATTGGAACCAGAAAATGCAATGGTTGATTAGCAAAGCCAAGGGCCGAACCTGTCGTGCAGCCAGTTTCAAAATGGTTACAGCTGAATTTGCGTATGCTATATGGCTGGAAAGGAATGCAAGAGTTTTCAACAAGGTTTTTCGATGTAATACTGCTTTACTGAGAGACATAGTGCATAATTGTAATGTTAGAGGCACCCCAAAAAATTAGACAACAATTGCAACACCTTAGAATATAGTAGTGTTAGGCAGTTAGGATAGTAAGCATAGTCAATATGTTAGTTCCCAGACAGTTAGCTGAGTTGAAGCTCGACTGTGGTTCTGTAATGTTACTCCATTGGTGATTAATGAAAAGCCTTAATTACCAAAAAAAAAAGATGTGCATGTTTTAATCAGCTGAAAATCAAACATACTAAGAATTAACAGCATATAGAGGCCTCGAGGTTACAAAAACAGCTGCTCGAACAAGGAAACAAAGAAAACAAATTGCATCAAATATGATCTGCATTTTATAATACTTTAATATCGTGATAAGCTAAATTCATATATTTTCACTTATAAAATAAGTTATCATTTCAACATACCTATAAAATAATTCAATTTCAGTTCTTTTCCAATATTATTTCATATCAAACAGTACATTACCAGAAAACCTTCTATCACAAAAAATAGTACGCACTATTAGAATTCCTGAAAATTAATATATTAAGCTCATATATATGTGGGTACACTACTCTCAAATACTTACTAAGAGTTTGTTAGTTAATTGCTTCAATAAGTTTGACAGAATATTATCAAAAAGTCGACTTAATTAAGGAAAAATCATATACAAAATCAGAAGGGACATCGACGTTACCTTGCAGTATCAAATTTCTCGAAGTAGCTTTGGAGAAACCTCAACTCTCTTCTGAAATGAACTGGGAGTATATAAAAACCCTAGATGGAGCAAATGAACAGAGCTGTGTGCTTTGTTTTTTCTTTCTTTTTTGTTTTCCCTATTTATTTGTTTTCAATTTTACGGTTTTACCTCCTTATACCTTTTCTTTCCCGCTGGCATTTTCTCGGTGGGTGTTAAAATATTAGTACCAGGTTCATTATTCGGTTTGGATCGATTTTCTTTTTTTTTAAAACCAAATTAATTTATTTTTTGAATATTAGAATCAAACCAAATCAATTAAGTCGATTTTTTCAATTCGATTTATATCGAGTTTTGTCGGATTTTCGGTTTTTTTATTATTTATCATTTTTTTCTTAAATATAAGGCATACACAACCAAATACATATTTCGGCTACAATATTTTCAACGTAGCACTTTCAAATCAGTTGTCCTTTGAGAAATCTATTATTTACCAAGATATATTGATTATAATTGAATCAAATAATGATGAATAATTTAGGGACTTGATTAATAATATATTATTTTTAACACGAAATGAATTCTTACACTTAACAAAAGAAAACTACCAATCAAACAAGGATGTAAAGGTAAAGAACTATGCCAAAAGTGCAAACCATTAATATTTACCATTAAATTTTTGAAACTTTGTGTAAAAATATACACATATATAGGTGTAATAGTAAATTTTGAAATAGCTACTCCTATAGTCGGTTTGGTTCGATTTTTTCAGTTTTTACCTGATTGAAACCAAACCAAATCAAATTAGACCGGTTTTTAAAATTCGAAACCAAAATCAGACCAAACCATTTGGTTCAGTTTTTCGGGTTTTGTTGTCCCCTAATCAGTACATTTAATTTTTGAAAATTTTTATCTCAACTTCAATCATAACTCTCTATGACACCATCTCCAATCCTAACACCAAATTTCACACCAAAATAGAGTAACATCAAATTTACTCCAATCATTATACCATTTTTTACATCAAAAAAGAATATTTCTTCTTTCTCTTCTATATTATATTATTATCTTCTTTTTATTTTTTTATTTTTTTTGTTTCCTTCAAACAAATTCTATCTTTTTTCTTTTTTTCATATTCATCACATATAATTCACATTCATCAACCACAAGCACAATAATCTTCTACCCTGTTTTCTCAGTTTTTTGATAATGTTGGTTCACCTGAAAATAACATAGCGGATTACTAAACTTATGTTTTATGTTTTTAATATAATTTCAATTTTAACGTATCCTCTTTTCATGTACTTTTAATTATAATGTATTTTTATTTTATGTATTATTAATTTTCGTTTTTAAATTTTAGTTTTCACTTTACAATTTTAGCAATATTAGATATCTTACATTTATATTTTTTATTTTCAAATAATGGCTATATTTATTTTTATATTAATTATAATAATAATTAAATTAACTTATAATTTTATATAAATATAATATATACAAAATTTAATATATCAAAAAAGTAGGATATAAAATTAAAATTATAAAGATCTTAATGTAAAAATTAATTATATACACAATATATGATAATAAAAAGTTCAAAAAAATAAAAAAATGAATCAAATAATAATAAATTAAATTTGGTGTTGATGAATAGTGTCGTTCCATATTTGGTATGACACTATTTACACACTATAATGGTGCAAGATTTGGTATTCCATTGGAGCAAAAATATTAAATTTTATTCCAAATTTAGATTTGGTGCAAAAAACAGTGCATCCTTGGAGATACCTTAAGAACATCTCTATATAATCCTCATTCACTATAAAAGCTAAGTTTTCATCAGAATAATTTTTAAAGTTATAACCTCTCTATAATAGTTTTGTACCTAAAACAACAATAATCATATTTATAGCAGAATGCTCTTTTTGTAAACTTACCTATTTATAACATCCAGATAGAATTTTTAAGATTACTAATAATAATTTAAAAAATATGCATTTAATATTTTATATTAAACACAGTCTCTATCTTGCATAAGATATAGATTTGAAGATTGCACGTGATATTTTTTTTATAAAACAAATTTCAAAATATATTTAGATGGATAACTATTAAGCTCTTAGATTATCTTCAAATGAAAGATACTGGTTATTTTTTTGCTAGAAATTTGGACATGAATTTTTACCAATTTAAGTGTTATATCGCGAGTAAGAGAATGAAATCTACGAAATAAGCTGCAATTACAAAGTTCTTCCATCAATCTTGAAAGAATTTATTTTTTTAGGCAGCTTTAAAATATTGGAGTTTAGATCTTTATACGTTTAGTTATAAATTAATTAATAATGTATTAGCTTTCTTCAATATTTAACTAATGACATATGCATATTTTTTTAGATTTTTAATTTGAATAATTTTCTCATCTTTTGCATGTAATATTAAAACGAAAAAGATAATTGATTTTGGATAATTTTTATCTATAACAATCAAAAATATATTTAAATATCAAATGTATTATATGTGTATAATAACCATTTAATATAAAAATAAAAAATTATTTGAACAAATGATGATGTTATAAAGAGGTTTGACTATACTACAATTTACACAAGTGAATGTGTCAGGAAAATTTCTTCCTATAAATTAAAGCAGATATTAACTCTCTGTCTCTCACTACACATTGTGATTTAAATTTAAATTTGAGATTTTCTGTTGATATTCATATATCTACTGTACTGTATCGATTAAGTAAAGACTGCATACTTTACTTTATTGCACCGTGCATTCAACCTGAATATGAAATCCTTTTTCTATTATTCATTTTACCTATTTATTTAATATTCTTTATAAATTACTACTTTAAAATAGTAATTAAAAAATACTTCAAATTTGAAATTTGGTCAACACAATAGAATGAAATTACAGTAAAATAATTACAATCCGCACCTTCTTTCACATAGGTGCCTTTGCTTTGAAATAAAAAGTGTAAAAAGATCATTGCATGATCATTTTTTTTCCGTTCAATTCTTTTTGGAAGAGTTATATTGAATCATTATACCTTCTGTATATGTGTGAATAGCTTTGAACGCGTACATAAACGTCTCCTTCTGATCCTCCAACATGAGTTTCGCATTATCATTATATGCCATGAAAATGACATCACTTAGTCACTCTACAGAGATGTATTTATGAATTAATTAATGTATTCCGAATTTCAATCTTTCAATCCAAATTTTCAGCACATGAATGTCATGAATTGTTCTGGAGTAAAAAAAAAATAGTTAAAATTTCAGGACAAAATTATGTAGTGACTACTATTTAAATAGCATCTTGAGAATGATTATATGTGCACTTGCCCCCTGAATAAAGGTGAAAATAGCATGAGCTAGTCAGTTTTCGGACTGATAATTGAAAAATAGTTATTATTTGCAAAATCATTGAAAAATAGCCATTATTTTGCTGTAACACATCCAGCATAATAAATTAGAAATTGGTGCACTTGTGTATGAACTTCCAGCATATTATGTTGAAACTCCAACACAAGGAAAGTTCTAGCGTACAATACTGGAGATTGGAGCTGTCATGACCCCAGTTCGCCTACGTGAACATGTCGTGACGGCACCTAGTCCCTACGACTAGGTAAGTCTAACATGCGGAAATAAAATAATTTGCAAAAATAAATAATTAAATTTAAACAACTAGAGTAGAACTATATATAAATGTCGCTCAGTATGTGCAACATGGAAGCCTATAATATTATCCCGAAATCCAGAAACTCACGTGAACACAAGATGTAGGAAATGTAGTACAACGCTTTAACTCCAGAATGTCTAAAACAACAATAAGAAGGAAGGCTAATAGCTAAAAGATAGAATAAGATAGAGACTCCTTGGTCTGCGGACGCAGCAGAAATACCTCGAAGTCTCTGCTAGATCTCTCCACCTCAAGGGTAATATGCCTGGGTAGGGGTACCTAGATCTGCACATGAAAAACTTGCGCAAAAGGGGTATGAGTACACCACAGCGGTACTCATTAAGTGCCAAGTCTAACCTCAACCAGGTAGTAACGAGGAAGGTCAGGGCCCTACTGAGGTTAAACATAATAATACGTTTTAACAGTATGAAATTAACAATATAAATGAGAACAACATGAAATAAGATAGGTTATACTAGGCAACAACAATTATAAAAAAGAACAGAGTAAAGTCGAAATTAGAACATCTAAATACAAATAGTAATACGAGGATCTCCTAGGATACCGTCATGTAGTCCCTTTTATCAACTGTCCAGTGGATCTCCCGAGATACCTTCCCATAGACCAATTATCAATGCACGGTGATCTACAGGAACCCCGATTCGTAGTCCCAAATATAAATACCCAGTACTGGGGGAATCTACCGGGTGCATTCCCGTAATTCTATATAACTGTGCAGGGGGATCTATCGAGAATCTAACCCGCAGTCCCAAAGTAAATGTGCAGGGGGATCTACCAGAAATCTAACCCATAGTCCCAAAGTAAACAGGCCGGAGGGGGGGGGGGGAGAAGCTACCGGAATCTCACATCCGTAGTTCCAATGTAAATACGCAGAAACAAGAAGAAGATATTCAAACAATAAAATTTCAGAGCAAGGCAACAAATAGTCCTAGTCTAACATGCATCACATAAAGCAAACAAGGCAATTTAAGTCATTGTAACATGCTCTTCTAACTAACAACATGCTAAATTTACAAGTGTAATAAAGCATGACATGAAACATGATAATAAGTACTTTAAGAAAATCGGATTTCCAATAATTTGCACAAGTACGCGCTCGTCACCTATCGCAAAAAGCAATTCAATTATCAAACATCATTTTCTAAGGGAAGAAGTCCCCCACACAAGGTTAGACAAACCACTTATCTCGAACCGGCTCAAAATCAACTAGAAACCACGCTTTTGTCACGAGTATCTGACTCCAAATGACCCAAATCTATTTAATTCAATTGCATATTATGAATAACACCTCAAGTAACTGATTATATAATTAAATTCTAAACTAATACGCGAAATTATATAAAATGACAAAAACGCCCATCAGGCCAACATCTCAAAATCGGATGGAACTTATATTTTTAGAAACCTCATACACTTACGAGTCTATGCATAATAAGAACACAAAAATCGGAGCAAATGACCCCTAAAATCCTCATTTAAAGGCCTCTTAAACTAAAGCCCTAATTATCCCCTTTTCCAAAATTTCTCACCATTAAATAGGTATTTAATCACATAACAACGAGTTATGAAGTCAAAAATATTACCTCTAAGTGATTCCCCCTTGAATCCTTCTTCAACCCACTTCAAAAAGCTTTCAAAATGCTCAGCTATGGAGGAAAAATGACTCAAAATTATGGATGAAATAACCTAAAAACTTTCTGCCCAGTTCTGCTATCTCTCAATCGCAATCACAAAGAACAAAATTCCAAGACTCCAAAAATACTCTATGCTGTGAACACGATGCTTTAGCTCCCAGACCTACGCGAACGCGACAACTTGATGCTAACATGAATGGCCAATTCCATTGGACCCCAAATCCTTATACGTGAACGTGGAACTCTTCATGCAAACGTGAAGCACAAGATCCAAGCCCTCCGCGAGCGCGAGACCACTTACTCGAACACGAAGGCTAAACTCTGGCCAACCCAAAATCCTCCTACGCGATCGCGAAAGCTTATTTTTTTGCAACTCTTGAACAACAAAATCTACAACTCCAAAATGCCAAAATTAGTCTGATTGACCATCTGAAACTCACGCGAGGCCCCCGAGACCTCAACCAAAAGCATCAACATATCCTAAAACCTTATTCAAACTTGCACCAATCCTTAAAACACCTAAAAAAATATTGGAAACTCGAAATAATCATAGATTTAAGTCCATGAACTCTAAATTTCCTCAAAGTACACTTTCGATAAAAAACCTACCCAAACACGTCCGAATGACCCGAAATTTTATACACAAATCCAAATGACATGACAAAACTACTGCAACTTTTGGAATTCTATTCCGACCCTCGGATCAAAATTTCACTATTGGGACAGAAACCTCTAAAATTCAAACTTCGGCATTTCAAGACTAAATTAGCTACGGACATCCAAAACACAATATGAACATGCTACCAACCACAAAATTACCTAACGAAGCTAACGGAGTCATTGGATTTCCATTTCGAGGTTGTCTTCACACTGTTCTGACTATGGTTAATTTTACAACACTTAAGTTCTCATTTAGAGACTAAATATCCCAAAATCTCCAAAACTCAAAAACAAACGTCCCAGCAAATTAAATTAGCAGAAATACACTTGGGGAAAGCAGTTAATAGGGGATCGGGGCATTAATTCTCAAGACGACCAATCGGGTCGTCACATCCTCCTACACTTAAATATTTATTCGTCCTGAACGAGCATAGAGACATACCTAAGTAGGGAAAAGATGAGGGTAATGGTTGCGCATATCCTGCTCGGTCTCCCAGGTCGCCTCCTCGGCTGGCTGACACCGCCACTGAACCTTTATTGAAGCAATGTTCTTTGACCTCAACTTCCTGACCTGCCTGTCCAATATAGCAACGGTCTCCTCAATATAAGATAGATCCTTGTCCAACTGGACTAAGTTGAAATCCAACACGTGTGACGGATCGCCGTGATATCTCCGGAGCATCGAAACATGAAATACCGGATGAACCCCTGCCAGGCTGGGAGGTAAGGCAAGCTCATAAGTGACCTCCCCAACACACCTCAATATCTAAAAAGGCCCAATGAATCTCGGACTCAACTTCCCCTTCTTCCCAAATCTCATAATGCCCTTCATAGGCGAAATTCGAAGCAGAACCCGCTCTCCAACCATAAAGGAAATATCACAAACCTTCCGGTCCGCGTAGCTCTTCTGTCTGGACTGGGCTTGTACGGAGTCTATCCTGAATTACCTTAACCTTCTCCAAAGCATCCTGAACCAAATCTATGCCCAATAGTCCGGCCTCACTAGGCTCAAACCAACCCACTAGATATCTACACCGTCTACCATACAAAGCCTCAGACGGTGCCATCTGAATGTTGGACCGATAGTTGTTGTTATAAGCAAACTCCGCCATTGGCAAGAACTGATCCCAAGACCCTCCAAACTCAATCACACACGCATGGTGCATATCCTCAAGTATCTGAATAGTGCGCCCTTGGACTGTCCATCCGTCTGAGGTGAAATGTTGTGCTCAACTCCACCCGAGTACCCAAATCCTGTTGAACGACCCTCCAAAACCGTGATGTGAACTGAGTACCTCTGTCTGAAATACTAGAAACTGGAATAGCATGCAGACGAACGGTCTCCCGGATATAAATCTCTGCCAACTACTCTGAAGAATAAGTAGTACACACAGGAATATAATGAGCGGACTTGGCCAGTCTATCCACAATCACCCAGATAGCATCAAACTTCTTCAAAGTCCGTGGGAGTCCAACTACAAAGTCCATGGTGATCCGCTCCCACCTTCACTCTGGAATCTCTATCTGCTGAAGCAACCCACTCGGTCTTTGGTTCTCATACTTCACCTGGTAACAGTTGAGGTATCTAGCTACAAATCTAACTATATCTTTCTTCATCCGCCTCCACCAATAGTGCTGCCTCAAATCCTAATACATCTTCGCAACCCCGAGATGAATGAAGTACTACGAGCTATGGGCCTCCTCTAGAATCAACTCTCGAAGCCCATCAACATTGGGTACACAGACCTAACCATGCATCCTGAATACTCCGTCCTCGCCAATGGTCATATCTCTGGCATCACCATGTTGAACCCTGTCATTAAGGACAAGCAAATGAGGGTCATCATACTGTCGGTCCCTGATACGATCAAATAATGAAGACCAATAAACCACACAAGCTAAAACCCGACTGGGATCCGAAAGATCTAATCTCACAAAATAACTAGCTAAGGCCTGAACATCCATCGCCATAGGCATCTCCGATACTGGTAAATATGCCAAACTCCCCAAACTCTCTGCCTGACGACTCAAGGCATCAACCACTACATTGGCCTTGCCCGGGTGATATAAAATAGTGATGTCATAATCCTTCAACAACTATAACCACCTCATCTGGCGCAGATTTTGATCCTTTTGCTTGAATAAATACTACAAGATCGAACGATCAGTATAAATCTCATAAGGCACACCGTATAGATAATGGTGCCAAATCTTCAAGGCGTGAACCATGGAAGCTAAATCAAGGTCATGGGACATGATAATTCTTCTCATGTATCTTCAACTGTCTGGACGCGTGGGCAATCACCCTACCGTCATGCATCAATATTGTTGCAAGGACAACTCTCGAGGCATCATAATAGACCGTATAAGACCCCGAACCTGTAGGCAAGACCAAAACTAGGGCTGTAGTCAAAGCTATCTTGAGCTTCTGAAAGCTTGCTTCACACTCCTATGTCCACTGAAATGGAGCACCCTTTTGAGTTAATCTAGCAATAGGGGCTGCAATCGATGAAAACCCTTCCACAAAATGATGGTAGTAGCCCGCCAAGCCAAGGAAACTACAAATCTCAGTAGCTGAGGATGGCCTCGGCCTCTACCTTCTTCGGATCCACCCGAATACCCTCACTCGATACCACGTGGCCTAAGAATGACGCTAAATCCAACCAAAACTCACATTTTGAGAACTTTGCATATAACTTCTTCTCTCTCAGAGTCTGAAGCACTGTCCTCATATGCTGCTCATGATCTTCCCGACTTTGAGAATACACCAAAATGTCATCAATATAGGCAATGACAAAAGAGTCGATATATGGCCGGAAGACACTGTGCATTAAACACATGAAGGCTGCTGGGGCATTGGTCAGCTTAAATGACATAACAAAAAATTCGTAATGACCGTACTGAGTCCTGAAAGCAGTCTTTGGGATATCTGGCTCCCGAATCTTCAACTAATGGTAACCTGAGCGCAAATCAATCTTAGAAAACACCTGTGCGCCCTGAAGCTAGTCAAACAGATCATCAATACGAGGCAAAGGATAACAGTTCTTCACTGTGACCTTGTTCAATTGGAGATAATCAATACACATACGCATAGAATCATACGTTTTCTTCACAAACAACATAGGAGCACTCCAAGGTGAAACACTGGGCCAAATAAAACCCTTATCAAGCAATTCATGTAGATGATCCTTCAACTCAGGAGGAGCCATACTATACAGAGAGATAGAAATAGGCTGAGTTCTCGACAACAAATCAATGCCAAGATCAATGTCTCTATCAAGCGGATTGCCCGGAAGATCAGCTGGAAACACATCGGGATAATACCGTACCACTGGGAGTGAATCAACAGAAGAGGTATTGACATTGACATCTCTCACATAAGCTAAATACGCGGCACACCCCTTCTCAACCATACACTGAGCTTTGAGGAAAGAAATAACTCTATTGGGAGTGTGACCTAAGGTATCCCTCCACTCAATAGTTGTGCACCTAACATAGCCAGCATCACAATTTTGGGCGTGACAATCAAGAATGGCATAATAGGGCGACAACCAGTCCATGCCCAAACTAATATTAAAATCAACCATGCTGAATAGCTATAAGTCTGCTCTGGTCTCAAAACCACGAATAATTACCAAACATGACCGATAAACGTGGTCCACAACAAGTGAATCCCCCACAGGAGTAGAAAAAAAAAAGGGGGAAACTCAAAGAATCCTGAGATACACCCAAATGCGGAGCAAAATAAGAAGACGCATAAGAGTAAGTAGAGCCTGGATCAAATAGAGCTGATGCATTTCTATGGCAAACTAATATAATATCTATGATGACAGAATTGGAGGCAACAACCTCGATACGATCAGGCATGGCATAGTATCGTGCCTAGCGTCCCCCTTTAGGGTGACCTCTATCTCCCCTACCTCCACTTCTAGCTGGCTGAGCATGTGGGGTAGCAACTAGAACTGGAACCATGGCCTAGGAACTCTGCGAGGCACGCGGTGGCTAAGCAGTCTGTGGAGGTACATCCCTCCCAAGTCTGGGTCAATCCCCAACCATATGGCATATGTCAGGTTTCAGCAACCCTAGAGCTAGTTCAACTTGAAGACTGTATTTTTCTCTATACGGAATTCCTAGGAGTCTACAAAAGAAGGCAGTACCAAATAACCTAGAATAGGACACTCAAAACAGGATCTGGGAGGACGTGGTGGCTGTGATTGGCTAGGGACAGATATGCTGGATTGACCTCTGAAAGCACCCCGTGCAGGAGACGCGCTAGAAACCGGAGGTGCATAATAAGGCTCCTAAGGCCTGGGAGGAGCTGGAGCATTGCTGGCTGCTAGAAGAGCTGAATGAACTGGGTGACTCATATAACCCCGGGCATAACAACTTGTGGCTGGGGTGCGAGCACCAGAATAATGGCCCGACTCTCGAGACCTCTTGGCTTCTCTCTCCTCCCTCTCCCTACCATGTATACCCTCAATCCTCCTAGAAATGCTCACCACATGCTGATAAGCAATATCCATCTCCAACACACGAGCCATGTTAGATCTGATGCTGGGAGTAAGCCCCTTAATAAACCGGTGAACCCTCTCGCGAACAGTAGCAACCAAGGCTGGTTCATGCCTAGCCAAACTGGTATAACGGACATCATACTCTGAAATAGTCATAGCACTGTGGCACAAATGCTCAAACTCTACGCACCATGCGTCTGTGAGGCTCTGAGGAACATACTCTCTTAGGAACATATCTGAAAACTGAGTCCAAGTAAGTAAAGCAGTCTCATCTGGACTATCTAACTCATAGGTGTGCCACCACTCATAGGCGGCCCCTCGGAGTTGAAAGGTAGTGAAAGAAACCCCGCTGGATCCTGCAATACCCATGGTACGAAGAATGCAGTAACACTAATCAAGAGAACCCAGCGCATTCTCTGATGTTAGACCACAAAATACAAGAGGCTTGTACTTTTTGAACCTCTCAAGCCTCAGCTGCTCATCCTTGGAAGCCGCTATCCTGACCTCGGGCTATACATGCACTGCAAGCGGTACTAGGATAATCTCGGGAACCTGCTCAACAGGACCTCACTGCTCAGAAGTGCGGGCGGCGGGAGTCTATGCTCCTCTCCCCGCCTGGGATGTGGCTGTAGCAAGGGGAAGCAACCCTGCCTGAGCCAAGGTGCTGTACAAGCTCATGAACTGTGCCAGAGTCTCCTGGAGAGCTAGAGTAGTGGTAGTAGTAGTAGTAGGCGTGTTAGGTTCCTGGACTAGATCTGCTAGTGGTACCTCAGCGGCAGCTCACACAGGTACTCTGGCTGCACCACATGCGCGCCCTCGGCCTCTACCCTGCCCCGGCCTCTGATGGTAGCAGTAAGGGGTGCGGGTGCCTGATCATCTCAAGTGGCATGCGTCCTCACCATCTGTGAGAGAATAGAAAGACATAAGTTTAGTTGTGATATAAAAATCTCGCACAACCATGAAATCAAATGAAGTGGAATTTTCCTAACACTTACATAGCCTCTCGTAGATAAGTACAGACGTCTCCGTACCGATCAGTGAGACTCTAATAAATGGGATTGTGTTCCTTGACTATTATAAACCTAGAGCTCTGATACCAACTTGTCACGATCCCAATTCGCCCTCCGTGAACATGTCGTGATGGAATCTAGTCCCTACGACTAGGTAAGCTAACAATGCAGAAACAAAATAACTTGTAGAAATAAATAATTCAAATTTAAACAACTAGAGGAAAATTTTATATAAATATCGATCGACATATGCAAGTCAACATCATGGAAGCATTCAATATTATCCCAAAACCTGGAAACTCACGGGAACACAAGATGAAGGAAATGTAGTACAAGGCTCTAACTCCAAAATATCTAAAACAACAATAAGAAGGAAGGCTTACTGCTAAAAGATAGAAAAAGATATAGAATCCTTGGTCTGCGGAACCGACATATATACCTCGAAGTCTCTGCCAGATCTCTCTGCCTCAAAGGTGATATGCCTGGGTAGGGGTACCTGGATCTGCACATGAAAAACATGCGCAAAAGGGGAATGAGTACACCACAATGGTACTCAATAAGTGCCAAGCATAACCTCGGTTGGGTAGTGATGAGGAAGGTTAGAGACTTACTGAGGTTAAACATAATAATAAGTTTCAACAGTATGAAATAAACAATATAAATGAGAACAACAATGAAATAAGACATGTTATACAAGGTAACAACAATTATACAAAAGAACTGAGTAAACTTGGAATCAGAACAACCCAATACCAATAGTAACACGAGGATCTTCCAGGATACCGTCCTGTAGTCCCTTTTATCAACTGTCAAGTGGATCTCCTGGGATACCGTCCCGTAGACCAATTATCAATGCGCGAGGATCTACCAGAACCCTGGTCCATAGTCCCAAATGTAAATAACCAGTACTGGAGGAATCTACCAGGTCATTCCCATAGTTCCATATAACCGTGCAGGGGGATCTATCGGGAATCTAACCCGCAGTCCCAAAGTAATTGTGCAGGGCGGTCTACTGATAATCTAACTCTAGGTCCCAAAGCAAACAGACAGGGGATGGGGAGCTACCGAAATCCTACATCCGTAGTCCCAATATAAATACACAGCAACAGCAAGGAGATATTTAAAGAATGAAATTTTCAGAGCAAGGCAACAAGTAGTCCTAGCTTAATATGCTTCAAACTGAGCAGACAATTCAATTTACACAAATAGGCAATTTAAGTCAACTAAACATGCTATTCTAACTAGCAACATGCTAAATTTGAAAGTGTAATAAAGTAGGAAGGTAAACATGCTAATAAGTACTTTAAGAAAATTGGATTTCCAATAATTTGCACAAGTAAGCGCTTGTTACCTCATGCACAAGGAAATTCAATTACCAAATATCACATCCTAAGGAGAAAAATCCCCACACAAGGTTGACAAGCCACTTACCTCGAACCGGCTCAAAATCAACTAGAAACCACGCTTTTGCCATGAGTATCCGACTCCAAATGGTACAAATCTATTTAATTCAATTGCATAGTATGAATAACACCTCAAGTAACTGATTCTATAATTAAATTCTAAGTTAACGCGAAATTATATAAAATTACCAAAATGCCCCTCAAGAGAACGTCTCGGAATCGGATGAAACTTGTATTTTCAGAAACCTCATACTCTCACGAGTCTATACATAATAAGAACACAAAAATCGGAGTCCAAATAGCCCTTCAAATCCTCATTTAAAGGCCTCTTAAATTAATGCCCTAATTACCCCTTTTTCCTAAATTTCTCACCATTAATTAGGTATTTAATCACATAAAATGAGTTATGAAGTCAAAAATATTACCTCCAAGTGATTCCCCTTAAATCCTTTTTCAACCCACTTCAAAAAGATCTGAAAATGCTTAGCTATGGAGGAAAAATGACTCAAAATCGCGGATGAAATAACTTACAAAATTTCTACCAAGTTTTGATATCTCTTCGCCGCGATCACGACCAAAGCCTCGAGATCGCATAGAACAAAATTCCAAGACTCCAAAAATACTCTATGTGAACGTGATACCTATGCTGCGAACGCGATGCTGTAGCCCCCATATCTATGCGAACGCGGCAACTTGATGCAAATGTGAAGGGCCAATTCCACTCGACCCTAAATCCTTATACACGAACGCGGAACTCTTCATGCGAACGCGGAACTCTTCATGCGAATGTGAAGCACAATATCTAAGCCATCCGTGAACGTGAGATCACTTACGCGAACGCGAAGGCTAAACTCTGGGCAACTCAATATCCTCTTACGCGATCGCGATGCACCCCACACGATCGCGAAAGCTTATTTTCTACAACATCTGGACATCAAAATCTGCAACTCCAAAATGCCAAAATTGGTCCAATTGACCATCTGAAACTCACCCAAAACCCCGGGATCTCAACCAAAAGCATCAACATATCCTAAAACCTTATTCAAACTTGCACCAATCCTTAAAACACCTAAAACAACATCGAAAACTCGAATTGGTCATGGATTTAAGTCTAAGAACTCTAAATTTTCTCAAAATATGTTTTCGAGAAAAAACCTAACCAAACCACGTTCGAATAACCTTAAATTTTACACACACATCCCAAATGACATGACGGAACTATTGCAACTTCTGGAATTTTATTCCGACCCTCAGTTCAAAATCTCACTATCGGGCCGGAAACTTCCAAGATTCAAACTTCGGCATATCAAGCCTAAATTAGCTACAGACCTCCAAAACACAATCCGAATACGTTCCCAACCCTGAATCACCTAACAAAGCTATCGGAACCATCAGATTTCCATTCCAAGGCCTTCTTCACACTGTTCTAACTATGGTCAATTTTCCAACACTTGAGCTCTCATTTAGGGACTAAATGTTCCAAAACTCTCGAAAACTCAAAATCAAATATCCTGACAAATCAAATTAGCAGAAATAGACTTGGGAAAAGCAGTTAATAGGGGATCATGGCGTTAATTCTTAAGACGACCGGCCGAATCGTCATAGGAGCACATGTGTATAAACTTTCAGTATATTATGCCAGAAGTCTAATATATAATTCTAGCACTCCAGTATATTATGCTGAAAGTCCAACGTATTATAGTGGAACTCCAGTATATTATATTGGAATATTTTCCTAATTTTGAATAATTTTGTGCTCAGATTTATCTTTACATGAAAAGTGGCTAAATTTCTTTAACTACCTGGCCTGTCTTTTTGAGAGTTATAGCCCCATTTCCCCCATATATGTTTCTTTATGTATTGTTCAGCTGTGTTGACTTGTATCGAATTGGTAGGTGCGGATTCAGATTAGTTTTGGAGTGAAATGAACACTTAGTCTCTTAGTTAGAAAGCTAAGTTAAAAAAGCCAGTTAGAAGTTGCTTGTGAGTAAACGAGTTCGGACTTGAATTTTTATGATTCCATTAGCTTCGTTGGGTGATTTTAGACGTTCGAAATATAATCTAGAGGTCCATGGTATAGTTAGGTTTGAATTGGCGAAAGTTGAAAGTTCAAAAGTTCTTAGGCTTGAATTCGAGGCTGATTTGGTGTTATGGTGTTGTTTTGGGTGTTCGATTAAGTTTGGGTAGTGATATATGACTTTTTAGAGTTATTGGTTGAGGTCCCATAGGCCTCGGGTGAGTTTCGAATATGATTGGGTTGTGTTGCGCTCGTTTTTCTTATGTTTCAACGTCGTTTCTTTAAGCATAAATAATATCATATTGGACAAATAAGTTCTAATTTCTTTTTGATTGAAGAATTAGATCTGTATTGTAATCACGGACCCGTAACAAAAAGAATCGTCGAATTTAGGCATTGTATGAGGATTTTAGGGTCATTTTACTAAGAATTACGTTGCTAGATTTTTCAGATAAATTACAAAATTGCCACTAGTAGCATATTTAAAAATTTGTACTATTTGCAAATATTAAAACCTACATATCTCATTCACTCAATTTCCATTGGAGGCATAAAATACGAGTTTTGAAATCTTTTGGCATGAGAAACAAGGCAAAATAGTTTGTAGAAAAATATATAAAACTAGAATTTTTTTATTCGATCATATTTTGAGTTGGGGAGCTCGGATTTGGGTGATTTTGGAGGAAATTTTCACCATATGGATTGGGGTTAAGTGTTCTCTACTCTATTTTTATTATATTTCATGAATCTATCTTCTTTTTTTGGATTTGATTGATGATTTCAAAGTGAAATTGAGGGAGTTAGGATTTGAGTTTTGGAGAGCTTTAAGTGAGGATTTGAGGGACCAAACGGAGTCCGATTTTGATAAATTTTATATGGTTTGACTCGGAAGAGAATGAGGTTTATGATTCTGCCATTTTGAATGATTTCGAGATGTGGGCTCGGGGGCCGGATTTTTGCCGATTTTGGATTTTTTGTGTATTTTATAGTTTTTATTGTGGAATTTGATTCATTAGCATATGATGATGGTATTAATCTGATTATTATTAAAGTCAGAGCTTTTAGAGACCAAGTCTAGAGACAAGGACATCCTAGAATAGGATTTTATGCGGTTGAGGTAAGTAACGGTTTTAACTCTAGCTTTGAAGGTATAAACCCGGAGAAATTGATATCATGTGATTGTTAGGTGGTGATACCTACCCTAGGTGACAGACGTGTGGGTGTGCACCGCGAGAGATTGAGACTTGGTCCATCATGTGAGGCTGTGAGGCCTAATGGATGTTATCAGTGGATATGTGTTTAATTGTAGTTGACTTGTTTGCCTTCATGTTAGAGATCATGCTTAAGCTTTATTCATTGTCACGTTATTTATACTCAATCATAAAAATTATTGTACATGTTTACCTCAGTCTTTATTTTTTTCTAATATGATGTGATACTTGATATGAGATGTATTCCATTATTTGTCGATGATGGTGAGGCTAGTGAGGTACATGATTGAGCAAGGCCGAGGACCTGGTTGTGAGGATATTAATACCATAGTGCATGAGTTGATATGATGGCATGTGAGTTGTCCGTGCTTAGCGCTTGGGCTTTTGGAGCCACTTTATGTGCAGATTGCAATGAGTTAGAGTGTGGCGATCTTGAGTTCAAGCCGACTATCTTTGGAGACTACAAGGTAGCTGCTAGCGTCCACAGGACTTGTTACTCTTTTTGTCATTTCTTCTTTTAGACAGTTAGACAATTTATATATCTTAGTTTATAATTTTAGACGCTCATGACTTAGTGTCACCCTGATGTTTGGGACTCGTTTTTGTATTTTATATTATTTTTATTTAGAGTTGGTTTAGTTTATCAGGAATTAAATTGTTGGAAATGTTTTATTAAATTCTTATAATCAAATTAGTAGTAATATTTTGGGAATAGGCTTGCCTTGTAACATGATAGACGCCATCACGATCATGGTTAGATTTTGGGTCATGACAAGTTGGTATCAGAGCCTAGGTTGCATAGGTCTCACGAGTCATTATCGAATTTAGTGGAGTCTTGCGGATCGGTACAGAGACGTCTGTACTTATCTTCTAGAGGCTGCAAAACCTTTAGGAAAACTTCACCTTCTTGATTTCTTATCGTGCAATGTTGATTCAGCTTGAAGTGTAACTCTTTGAATTCTTTCCACGCATTCGTATGCGTACATGAGTGCTCGATATCAGTTATGCATCGGCGGATTGTGATTTCCAGGATGAGGTGCGAGATTTTGATTTCTGTGTGTTGATGTTGGGCCAGTCTAGAGGATTTGAGGCCGGATTTGACTGTAGATTGAGCACTAAGGTGTTGATTGTGTGAGCGCGGGCTTATGGACTTATATGTTCGGCAGTTTCTCTATTAGTAAAAATAATGGTTGGATGGATATGTGAAGAGTATGATGTGACCGCGAGATGAGTTCATATGATTTGAATGTGACGAGAAGGTATTGCTGAAGGTTTCACCTATTTGAGACTCCAGGTATGTTTTTAGACTCGTTCGAGGACGAACGTCCATTTAAGAGGGGAGGATGTAACGACCCGGCCTGTCATTTTGAGAGTTGTAGCCCCATTTTCCCCATCTATGCTTCTTTATGTATTATTCAGCTGTGATAAGTTGTATCGAGTTGGTAGGTTTGGGTTCGGAGTAGTTTTGGAGTGAAATGAACACTTATTCTCTTAGTTAGAAAGCTACGTTAGAAAAGTCAATTGGAAGTTGACTTATAAGTAAACGAATTCGAATTTGGATTTTATAGTTCGATTAGCTTTGTTGGATGATATTAGAGTTAGGAGTGTGTCCGGAATATAATTTGGAGGTCCGTGGTAGAATTAGGCTTGAATTGACGAAAGTTGAAAGTTTAGAAATTCTTAGGCTTGAATTCGAGGTTGATTTGGTATTTTGGTGTTGTTTTGGGTGTTTTGGAGGTTCGACTACATTCAGGTAGTTATATATAACTTATTGGAATTATTGATTGTGGTTCTGTAGGCCTCGGGTGAGTTTCGGATATGTTTGGGTTGTGTTGCTCTCGTTTTTCTTATGTTTTGACGTTGTTTCTTCGAGCATAAATGATATCATATTGAACAAATGAGTTTGGATTTCTTTTTTGATTGAAGAATTAGATCTGTATTGTAATTATGTACCCGTAGCAAAAAAAATCGTCGAATTTGGACATCGTATGAGGATTTTAGGATCATATTACTAAGAATTAGGTTGTTAGATTTTTCAGATTAATTACGAAATTGCCACTAGCAGCATATTTAAAATCGGCACTATTTTGCAAATATTAAAACCTACATATCTCATTTATTATAAGGTCAAATTGAGTGATCGCCTAACTTGACTATAATTTCACAAGGAATCTATTGGATGTATAAAATACGAGTTTTAAAATCATTTGGCATAAAAAACGAGGCAGAATAACTGACAGAAAATATATAAAACTAGAGTTTGTTCATTCAGTTATATTTTGAGTTGGGGAGCTCGTATTTGGGAGATTTTGGAGGCGATTTTCACCATATGGATTGGGGGTGAGTGTCTCTACTCGGTTTTGGTTATATTTCATGAATCCATCTTTATTTTTGAGATTTGATTGATGATTTCAAAGTGAAATTGAGGGAGTTAGGGTTTGAGTTTTGGAGAGATTTAAGTGAGGATTTGAGGGATCAAATGGTGTTCGATTTTGATAAATTTTATATGGTTAGACTCGGGAGAGAACGATGCTTATGATTCTGCCATTTTGACAGATTTTGAGACATGGATCGGGGGCCTAATTTTGGCCGATTTCGGTTTTTTGGCATATTTTATATTTTTTATTGTAAAATTTGATTCTTTAGAACATGACTAAGGTATTAATTTGATTATGGTTAGAGTCGAAGCTTTTGCAGACCGAGTCCAGAGACGAGGGCATCCCAGAGTAGGGTTTTATGCGGTTGAGATAAGTAACAGATCTAACTCTGGCTTTGAGGGTATTAACCCAGTGAAATTGATATTATATGATAGTTTGGTGGTGATTCCACGCTACGTGACGGATGTGTGGGTGTGTACCGCGAGGGATTGAGACTTGGTCTATCCCGTGAGGCTGTGAGGCCTGTGGATGTTATCTGTGGTTATGTGTTTAATTATTGTTGAATTTGTTTGCAATCATGTTAGAGATCATGCTTAGGCTTTATTCATTCTCACGTTATTTTTATTCAATCATAAAAACTATTGTACATGTTTACCTCAATCTCTATTTTTTTCCTAATATGCTGTGATGCTTGATGTGGGCTATGTTTCCTTATTTGTTGATGTTGGTGAGGCTAGTGAGGTACATGATGGAGTATGACCGAGGGCTTGATTGTGAGGATATTAATACCATAGCACGTGAGTTGACCATGCGGGTCCAGGTATTGATACCATAGCGCCTGAGTTGTCTGCGTAGCACGTGAGTTGATCGTGCGGATCCAGGTAATAATATGATAGCACGTGAGTTGTCTGTACTTAGTTCTTGGGCTATGGGAGCCCCTCCAAAGTTTGAACACACCCCAGTGAGCGTAGAATGTTGAGTGTATTGAGTGTTGAGTGTTGAGTGATGGAGTGACATTGTTGTGAAGTCGCATTTACTTTTGCTATTGCTGCATTTATCTGTTAAATTCTTTGTGGGATTTACTCAATTATGGAATTTACCTGTTTATTCATGTTTATTTCTTAAAAATTATGAAAATAAATAATAGGACTATTTTACTTAGCTCGTCACTACTGCTATGTTCCTTAGTTATTTCTGTTACTACTGAGGTGGTTGTACTCATACTATACCTTGCACTTTATGTGTAGATCCGAGTGGGTTAAAGTGCGGCGATCATTGAGTTCAAGCCGACTATCCTTGAAGACTGCAAGGTAGCTGCTAGCGTCCGCATGACCTTGTTTCTCTTTTTGTCATTTCTTCTTTTGGACAGTTATACAGTTTATATATCTTAGTTTATTGTTTTAGACGTTCATGACTTAGTGACACCCTGATGTTTGAGACTCGTTTTCGTATTTTATATTATTTATATTTAGAGTTTGTTTAGTTTACCAGGAATTAAATTATTGGAAATGTTTTATTAAATTCTTATAATCAAATTAGTAGTTATATTTTGGGAATAGGCTTGTCTTGTAACACAATGTGCTCCATCACCACCATGGTTAGATTTTAGGTCGTGACTTTTTGAAACTATGGCTATTTTTACCACTTGTGAATCTCGCTAGTTTTTGAATTTCGACAGAATAGAGAGGTCAATATATGCCAATTTAAATACAGAATTTTTTATTCCTATACATTATTTGAAACTTTATTACCCTTAATGTCCGTGTTTAACTAATTACTTGGCATAAACAAGTTTTGTTTAACAAATATATACAATCTATCTTAAAATGCTCTCAATCTATTATTTGTGACTTCAATCAAGGAATTTAGTTATACCTTCTTCCTTTTTTTCTTTCATCTTTCCCCTTTTATCTCGAGTAAAGTTTTTCAGTTGCTTTCTGTTGTTGATTTTAAAATTAATTTTTATTTTCAAAAATCATTTTTACAATTACGAAGCAAACTCCACGTAATTAATAGCACTAAATGCTGATAATGGAGATTTAAAAAAAGAAACAAGAACATAAGAAGTAAAAATTCAATTATGAGCCATTGAATATGATGTTTCATTGAGAACATGAATCTTTTGTCAAATCATGGATTATTGACTTCTGAAATAGCAGTCTTTTCTCCCTCTAGTTAGTTGATCTTTGTTTACTCTGGTGGCTCTAAGTAACTTTGATTGAAACTAAGTTCACACTCTGTTTCTTATTATTACTTCAAGACGTGTGAGTAAAGCAGTCTTAATTAGTCTAATCACAGTTGCCGTATTGATTCTTCTCTGCTGCTATGTTTCTCGGAGGAAGAAGTTGAATAAAGGTGTGTGCAGCAGAACTAATTTCGCAGTGTGGTATAACACTAAAATGTAACAAAATGTTCTAAACTCGCGATGGAGCTAATTTCACAGTACTTTATCTCAATGCCCTGTCCTGTTGGTTTTGTTGGTAACGAGGGTAAATTCTGAGCTTAAAAAACAGAGTGAAAACGGGAAGGACAGTGAAAGGCCGAAAATTTCCGTTGTGGCCTTGTGGATTTTCCAAGCAACAAACTTGTGTTTCTTGAATGCCTTAATCTTTTCACTTTGTTCTTTCTGCAAATTGAATTTATTGTGATCCAAAATGTATCTTTCATGTAAATGCTGGGATCTTTTTTGTTCTTTCTTGGCTCCTATCCGCTTTACAAATTGGGCATCAAAATTTGCCTTAATGTTTCTTGGTTTTTCAGCAACGTAAGACAATGAAATTTCTTTATCATGCGTGTATATTAGTTGCCTTAATGTTTCATGGTAATTGCATGCCTTATGTGAGCACATGATTTTTGCCTGATTTCAAATATTCCTATTGAATTCTTAAAATTAAAATTTTTCTTTCATTATTTATATTTTTCGGAATTAATTACATGATTTTGTGTTTTTTAAATTGATATAATTCATAAAAATACAAAAAAGTAATACATTTGCATTTAAGACCCAATTTTACATTTTTTAGTTTTAACATCATAAAAATAACAAAAACGGTCATTTTTTACATTTGGTTAGTTTTCTTTTTAAAAAAATTGGGATTTAGATTATTTTTAGGAATTAAGTAGTTTTAGTTGTAGAATTTTATTATTGTACTTAATAAAATCTGAAAAATGCAAAATAAAAGGGAATTAATTAATTAAAAAAGAGAAAAAGAACAAAACAGATAAAATAAAAAGGAAAGAAATTGGGCCAGCCTTGCATTAAATCCAGTCCAGCCCAAAATATCACCTCCCAGTCCGACCCAAGCTTCCCCGAACCGGTCCATGCCCCCATGACCAGAATGACGCCATATCGCTCCAATCAATATGAGCCGTCGATTTGTTTTGATCGGACGGTCGAAGAGTGAGGATGTAACGCATATATAAGTGTTCCTTATACCCCCCACCTCCAGAATCAACCTCGTACCCTGTCTCCCTTAACCCTAAAATGAGTCGGTGTAACACCACCCTAAAGCCACCGTCACTCCGCCGTCCACTGCCGGCGGTGAAGCTCCAAACCCTCCCAAAAATACACCCTAGAATCCCCTCCTCATCCTCTTTCCAACGCCCCAAGTATCAACCTTCGAATCACAATCCTTCGTCTCAAATCTTCGATCAAAGGAATGACTGTTCTGCCGTCCACAGTAGCGTCGGTCTCCAAATAGTCCCAAATTTACACTACAATATCGTCTCACCCTCCTCTCCCTAAATCCCAAAGGCCCGTCCCTCAGATATCAGTAGAAAGTCTCGAATATCGATTTGAAAGTCCGGTCAAAACACCACCGCTTCCAAACTTTGCCAAAATTAACACCACATGATCTCCTTACACCCCTCACCTCAAATCCCAAAACAAAATACCTTAAATCTGGTTTGAATCCCTCTATTTTTCGGTCCAGGGATCTCAGAGTTTTCAAAATGATGCATGAAGAACTGTTGTTTCAATATAAGCTAAGTCTTCTGATTTCTTTTTTTTTTAATTTTAATTTCTACTACCTTTCAGTAAGTTAATAAGAGTCTAGATAGGTCTAGGTTAAATTTACAACACCATGTTCATTTATTGTTATCTGTATTTAGTTTAATCCAGTCTTTTTTAGGTCTTGCTGTTTAAATTTTGATTGTTTGTGTTAAGTCATTAAAATTTTGATTCTGTTTGTTTAGTTCTTAATTTTGGTTTAATTTTTCTTCGTCTACTTTGTTTTTCTGGTTGATTTTGTATCTGATTTCCCTAGTTGATCTATAAAGGTTCCTTTTATTCTGATTTTTATCTTATTTGGTTAGTACTAATTGCTAGTTCACCAATTACCCTAGTTTGATTAGAGTTAATATGATTAGTCGATTTGTTTGGGTATAGCTGATCGATTAATTTTGTTTAAAATTCAGGATAGCTAGTTATGACATTGAGCTTCGGTGATTTGGATAATTCCGATTGAATGAGGGGTAGGTAGGTATTCCTAGTTAGAACATGATGTTGTACTTAAATCTAGAATATTTTAGAGTGGTGTTCGAATGTGAAATTCAGGCTTTAATGGATATAACTTGATTAACAAGTTAAGAATTGAGGGACTGATTGGTTAAACTGAAAATTCGAAAGGACTAAAGGTAAAATATAAGTTGAAACTTTGCCCTAGCTTACTTGCCTATAAAGGCATGAGTATCTTGACTTAAAAGGTACGGAAAAACCCTCTAAAAAAATCCCTCTAAATTGATCGTAAGTACAGGAGCAAAAAATACAAAGTAGAAGATCCAATTTTAGGAAAACTTCTGGAAAAATTGAAAACAAAATATATTTAGGCAAAAAATACGGTTTCAGTTCCATATTTTCAAAAGTGCAAGAATAATTTGAGTTGGAGTGGTTTGAATCTATTTTAAAAGCTGTGTGTATCCTGGTCTATTTGGTAAATTCTCCTGTTCGATTCTGGTTTTCGAGCTTGGTTTACTGCTGCATCTGTTGGTGGATTTGTTGATGTTATTGTCTCTTGTTTACCTACTCATAGGCGTTTCATTTTTGCCTCAATTCAGGTACACATACTAAAACTGCTTATAACTGGAAATGGAATAAATCACAACTACCAGTTGGTTTCATGATGCATGCTGATTTGGGTGGTTGTGTGACCATAGTTGGACAGATGCTATTGACATTTGTTTGTTTAGTATAGTTTAATTGGTTTTGTATTCACTTTAATTGGACTGTATGGATGTTTATTTTCAGATTCATATGAACATTGTGATTAGGATGCTAACTGTAGGTAATTTCAATTTAAATTGTTAGAATAAGTTATGGTTTGAATCCAGGTCTTTGTCTTAATGATATAAGCCTTGTTAGGTTCATTAAATTGATGCAAGCACCAGTTACAACTTCTAGTGTTAAAATTGTATTTCGAAATTATAATGCTACATATCTGTGAATTAAATCTGAATAACTATCAGGGATTTAATTATGTAATAATTCCTTATTTGAGTTTGAGTTGACATGCAAACAAAGATCACCTATGACTAATGCTAAAATGCAGTTATGTTTGGTAAATAAGGAATTATTAAACTCATGTGTGTGCTGGTATCAATTTTAATTGGGCCCATGATATTTGGGCTGTGAAATTAAACCAATTTCCTGGTCTGATTGCCTATTAGGCAGTGTTGGATTTTATTAATTCCAGGACTAGTATATGCACTGTTGGGCTGATATTGAAGCCCAATCTCAGAAATCGAATGTATTTTGGGGTTTATTTTGAAGTCCAAGCCACTGAAAGCCTTACCCTCACCGGTCAAGCTATTAAATTAAAGTTTAAAAAATATTTTTTTAAATTTGGGCATTACGTTAAGTAGCGAATTCAAATTAAGAGGTTTTTCCCTCTTGTTTGAATCCGGACTTGAACTTGAAGCTCAAGTTTTACAATATTGATTAACTAGGTCCTTTAGAGACAAACACCATAAAAAATCCTAGTTTTTCTTGGACCGACCTTTAAATAATTAAACGAGGTACGCCTCAGCGAATAAAACCCATAAATCAAGTGGCCCTCTTTAAATGCGTATATTAAAATACTTAGAAATTCGGGGCATGCTGCTTAGCAAACTTCACGGCTTCCCGGAAGATAATAATACGTTAGTCGCTTTAGGCGCGCCTTTTAATAATTTTACTTTCCTAAATGCGGGTGTGCATTTCATGTGACCCAAATTCAAATCCTAAACCGTTGGATAGAATGTGTTTCGGATCCGGGTGCATTTCATGTGATGCGATCCAAAGACACTTTTTAAACGACGTTCACATTTCTAAAAAAATTCAATTAAAAGCGGTAAATAATTTAAAATGGCACTATAGGATGAACATGTATAAAAATAAAAATTTTAGCCAAGTATAATAGTTTAGCGACCGTGTTAAAACCACGGGATCTGGGCGTGCCTAACACCTTCCCTCGGGCTAATAGAATTCGTTACTTAGAATTTCTGGTTCGCAGACTCCATTTGGGCAGTCGAGATTTTCCTTGATTTGGGATTCAAAACAAACCGGTGACTTGGGACACCAAATGCTAAGCCTATCCCAAGTGGCAACTCTAAATAAATAAATAATCTCATTTCGAATAATGTCACTTTAATTGGAAAAACTCCCTTATACATTTATCCTTCGGGGTAGCCGTGTAAAAAGGAGGTGTGACAACTCTAGCAACTCTGCTGAGGAACGAACCCAGAATCTCTGGTTCAGGATTCAAGAATTCGAGCTTAGAATAACTGTTATATTTGGGTTATCTGATTTTATTACATGTTACATGCTATATGTGCTAAATGTTTTACCGCTTTGATACTGGATGAATTGTATATATAAACTGCTACGAATCCCTTCCTCTTTATGAGTCTTCTACATCATGTAGAAGGGTGCACTTTGTGCGATTTATCTTCTGTTCAGAGTCTTTTCCTATTTAGAATGAGGTATGGATAAGCCGCTAGCAAACGGAGCTTCTGTATCCCCGGTACGCTGCCCCCCTCGGTTCGAGTTGTCCGCTCGGGTAAGCCAGGTCTAGAATAATAAACCCAGGGTTTAACCCTAGTATAACAAAGCCTCATGCCAGATCCCTAGTAGGAACGTTTGTTTGCATCACGTGCATTTGACTTAGGGGAATCAACACAGGGGTTGGGTCCGTCTAGGACAGATGACCCGAAATGAAAGACCATCCTGATGCATCTAACGTACTACTTGTGCATTTATTCGCTTTGGATTTGCATGTTGATCGGCTTGTAAATAAGGAGAAAAATTGAAAAAATAGCAGTGTTAGGGATAAATGAGAGTAACCACTTATTTTGGAAAACCAATGTTCAAATAGTACCAAAATGCTGCAGGAGTTTTGAAAAAAAACCAGAGAAAAACAAGGAAAAAGATTTTTTAACAAAATTTGGTTTGACAAAACATCTTGCCCAAACTACGCTGGTTTGATTCTCACAAGATGTGAGATACGTAGGCAACCCCTCATCGGGCCCAACCTCCTTTTTGCATAAATAAACAATCTGTCAAAGTTTTAATTGTCATCCTAAATAAGTCGGGTGGCCGTTCTTGCTAAAACAAGCTGAATGTCTCCAAAAGGACGCTGGAAGGCTATTTTTTCAAGAACAACCATCCTGAGTCCTTTTAAATGGTTTGCGGGCACAACCTTAATATCTTCCTCTCAGATGTTCTGAAAGGCCGTATCGGCAAAACCAAGTCCTTGTCTTTCTAAATAAAGAATTTTTTGCAAAAACAGCCATTTTTCTCTTCTAGGTCAAAAAATAAATCAATAAATCCCCATTAAATAAATGTGTAGGATGTAATACCTCTGAAATCAAACCCTTTTCAGTCCTGAGTGAGATCCCTTTGCAGCTCCATATGTGGTGGAATGACCTGGGAAAGGTAGCAAAGAAACTGTGGTCAAGATTTTGGGTGGTCTCGTCGAATTGTTAAACATCAAACCGAGAATAGATATCATTGAATCACTGATACCATTCTGGGATCCAACCCGTAATGCATTTCAATTCTCAGACTCTGAGCTTACACCCACACCGGAGGAGATTGCGGGATATGCGGGTCTTAACAAAAACCTCAGGAATAGATATCCATTGGCACCGAGATTGGTGACCATCCACAGATTCTTGGAATTGTTGAGCATTCGTCGGGACATTCAAGATAAGCATCTATCAGAAAGGTGCTGCATACTTCATTTCTTATACCACTGATATGGCAACTCGAATGGTTTTGAGGAGCCCAATATCGGTTTGACGCATGCCGGAAATAAAGATAAATGGGCCGACGAGGATTGACATTCATTGTAGCTTTCCTGGGAATTGTGATTTGTCCAAGAAAATATAATCATATAGACATTGGCCTTGTAGGAATGTTGGATGTCGCCATAAAGAAGCCTACTAGCACATTGGTTCCTTTGATTGTTATAGAAATGTATCAAGCCTTAACCATGTGCCGAGGGGGTATGAAATTCTTTCAAGGTTGCAATCTGTTACTACAATTGTGGATCCAAGAGAACCTTTGTAATCACACGAGATACATGAACTATGGTCTGACTGGGTTGCGTTGCATTGAAGAATTTGAGACCCGGGTTACAAGTATTGAGTTCCCCGAGGGCACCGAGGCTTGGTTGTCATGCTTGAGATCCCTGACGGTAGATAAAGTTAAATGGACCTTCGGATGGCTTCCCCCTACTGGGGTTGTGTATACATCAACAGAAGTGCCTCATATTATTTTAATGGGTGTTCGAAGCATCCAACCCTACGCTCCTTACCGAGTCTTGCGTCAGCTAGGAAGATTCCAAACCGTCCATGGTGACGACGATCTGAGTAAACAAGTCATCGAATTGGGCCCGAAAGCTGCCTTCCCAGAAGGAAAGATTCGCCAAATATGGAACGAGTACAGGTACCTTGAGCCTAAAACCAATAGTGCAGGATCGGGCCAAGGGCGAAGTAGACCCCAAATACTTGGTGTCACACCTCTTTTTTGCAACACAACCCTATTACAAGGCTGAGTTAGAAGAGTTTTTCCAATTGTAGTGTCGTTTTGAAAAGGAATTATTTATTATTTAGAGTCGCCACTTGGAATTGAGTTTTGGTGTTCCAAGTCACCTTTTATTAAAATTCCCTTTCAAATGAAAGGTTTGACGCTTATTAAGTCTACGAAAACATTAGACTGAATAAGGAATTTTGTTGACCGAAGGGAAGGTATAAGGCGCCCCTCGAGTCCCGTGGTTCTAGTACGGTTGCTTTGTTGACTAATGTAAGGCTTAAATATATTTTTTAGTTATTCTTGTATTTTTATTGATTATAGCTTATTGATTACCGCTTAATTAATTATTATTTTTATTTATGTTTACTAAGATGCGGAACGCACACAATGATACTTCTTTGGAATTAAATGTTAAACCAAGATACGGAATGTACATATGGTTAAAATATAATTATTTTTAAATTTAAAGGCGTCGAGACGCGGGATTGCATATATGACCCCTCTATTACTTAAGCATATCAATCCCAGGTTCAGATATGAACACGTGAGCTAAACACGATTTGTTAGTTAGAGAGTCAAGGAGCGGGAATGCACACATGACTATTTTTATTAATTGATATTAACCAAGGATCGTGCAAGAAACACGGTTAACTTTTGGACGTGCCTAAAATTATCCAGCATTTTAAATTAGGAAAGAGAATTATTAATAATTAAATTATTAAAATACTTTAATTATAGAGGAAAATTATTATTTTTTAATTAAAAATTAAATATGTGAGTAGCCGTGATTCTACAAATGGGCTTGCTTTATTAGTTTAATGAAAAATAGCCTAACAAAATCAAAATTTTGGTCCAAACTTTATTTTTATTTTATTTTATTTTTAAAAAAAATCATCCTATAGCCATAAAGTTAGCAAAAATAACTGACTTACTTTAATTTTAAGGTCCAAATTACCGTACATTCTAAAGTAGTTCCATACTGCCTTACACCAAGCTAACAAATACTATAAGCAAAAACTAACCTAATACTCTTACAAATTCAAATAGTTGATTCCGAAAGAAATATCATATTAATAAAAAATGTAATATAGTATTATCTAGCATACTCATAACATAATGAAGCAAAACTTCATTTTTTCGATCGCTTAAATGATTCCATCTCAATTAATGAACAAACCCTTTTTTTCAACTTAAAAATGCTTATTTAAATAGCACACTTAACCCTTCCTACTGATTAAACCTATTGACAGACACAAATAAAAGGTGAACTATATTGTTTAAATAAGTCTAAACACGAACGTATAATATCTAGTATTCAAACATCCTAAGGAATTATAAAAATTATTATAATAGAGTTAAGTCCTTAACACTTAATTATAACACACAAACTATTATTTTGTCAAGCTAAAAATCAAATCTGACATGCTTTAACGTCAAAATAAGGCTCAAGTTACTCTTGCTGTTATTTAAAAAGAAAAATCCAAAATTACAGGAGTTAAAGATACCTGAATTTTTGAAAATAGATACGGCAAAGAAGAAAATTTTGGTAGAGAGAACTAATGACCACAACCCGATTTCTATCAGCGAAACAATCAATAAAATGGCAACAAGACAACCCAAAAAAGAACTCCAAATTGAATCCAGAACTTCAACAACTTTAGAAAAAGACAAATCCGATACTAGCTTCAAAGTTTGAGTGTTTTTTATAAGGTTTTACTCAAGAACCAAAATTACTCAAAAGCCCTCCATCTTTCTTACTCCAAGATATTCCAAAAACGTTCTGCCTCTTCTCCAGTTGTGTGTCCTCTTATATATAGATATGTAGGTTATTATATGTAGATGTGTGGAGGGAGTGGAAAGTTATTGTGAGGTGGTGGGAGAGAAGAACGTGAGGGAATAGGGAATGAGGATTTATGGTTTTTTTAAACCAACAAAAAAATTCTCATTTAAAAAAAAATTGATAATACACTTCAATTATCTTAACGTGACTTTACTTTATTTCTGTTATGAAATAATATAAGAACAAGTAGAATAATGCAAGAACAAGAACAATATAGAGAGAATATGGAGAGAGAGGAGTATTCTTATTGATACTTTGGGATTGTTAGGGATGATTTACAATGGTAGAAGACCCCTTTATTTATAGGGAGGTGGTGACTTAGCTACCAAGAATAAAACCCTAGAATCTCTCTAATTATAGACATTCACCTTAAATAGAAGTCTATTTATAACACTCCCCCTTGAATGTCTATTCAACAATGTGCCTCGTTAAAACCTTAAAACCAAAACCCAATGGGAAAAATTAAAGAGAAGGAAAAAGAGTACACATGTTTGAATATGCGCCTATTGGTTGCCTCGTTAAAAACCTTGCAAGGAAAACTCGGTGGGACAAAACCTTGTAAGGGAAAAAGAGTGCAACGCGCATTAACTCCCCCTGAATAGAGCATCAATTCACATCCTTTAGCATTTGCAGTGAGAATATAGTTACATTCTTTGGGTCAGCAAATGCGTATAGCATGTTTTGCAATATGTTGCAATTGAATTATCCCTTTTATGAACTTCAGGTTCACATCATGATATTCGAGGATCTACATATACAAATGATAATTCATCTCATGTAACCTTTTCTCAATTGTTCATCATGTCTCCCCCTCATGTTAGAAAAGCTAACTTGTTTCCTCAACTTTGAGAAATCATCTTTGTGCACAACACATTAATAATAAGATGAAATTATTTGGTTCCTGACCCTGAACCACTTGTGAGGGGAGAATATAATATACTCTCGTATACAACGTATATCAAACTGATATATATAACTTTGTTCTCGTAAGAAATAGTTTTAGCTATTAAGTGGAGGCACTCAATAATTATCTTGGTAAACCAACTTTGATATAAACCAACTTATCAAGATGAACTATCTTGAGTAGAAAATCTGGAAATTATGCTCGAAGTTAGATTACTGAGCAATTTACCTCGCAAGCACCGGCCAGGCTGCGGGTTAATAACAATTGCACATGTAACCATTTCATAGATGCATCATATGTGGTATACATGGCAGGTGAATGGGCCCATATTCACCTTTGATATTTCCAGAATTTATGGGCTTCAACCCGAACTCTTTAGTTGGTCAGTTCATTAATGAGAACAAGTGATACAAGAGAATTCGTAAAGAACTTTCTAGTTCTTTAATATTCACCCATGTGAATTCTTTATTATTGCACATCATACTTAAAATGAGATGGCTAACCCGAATGCCAACTGAATAAATTATCAATATTGGTAAACTTCAAATTTACACCATGACATGTGCACTTATCAATAAACTTCAGGTTTATTATGACATGGGTTTTTATACCATTAGATATCCACTTTATTGTGGCATTCTTTTGTTTGTGTAGTACAAACTGGAGAATAAAGCGGGTAACTTTTCATATACAAATTATCCCGCTACAAGTTGTAGTAATAGAAGATATCAAATCTTTCCTTTATTTATAGTCTCAATATAATCAGCGCTTTCGCGTGTACTTTGGAAACTGAATAAGTTTCTTTGAGACTTACTACAGCACAATACTCAATTGTGTTTCTCCAACATAGTAATAATTGGCTCTTCTAGAGCTCTCAATTAATTTTGTACTACCACAAATTCATCAACATCCATGTGGTGAATATCTTTCTTAAAGAGAAAGTTATACCATTATGGTCATGTCAAACTTATATGCAAGATATGTTTCTTGCATTATCATTGTCCTTTAATAGTCATATTTCCAAAATACTTTGGCGTACAATAGGTACGTGACCAACGATCATTCATGCCATATATATAGCCAACAGGCTTGACACCATTAGGTGTTTCAACTATAGGGTCAAAAACTTCACGTTTTGCCAGCGAATTCAATTCTGATTGAATTGCTTCTTGCCACTTTGGCCAATCGTGTCTATTTCGACATTCTTCAACAGATTGAGGTTCGAGATCCTCACATTCTTGCATAATGCTAGATGCGACATTATAAGCAAAGACATTATCCACCACTATATCCACTCGATTAATATTTGCCTCAATATTGATTGGATTTATGGATAGTTCCATATTTTCCAGAGCCTCAGGCTCAATGGATTCTTCATGAATCTCAGAATTTGTTAAATCATGAATTTCCTCATGAGATTCTTTCGTAGTGTCATTTTGATCATTTGCTTTCCTCTTTCTAGGATTTCGATCTTTGGAACCTAATGGTCTGCCACGCTTCAGGCGTGCATTTGACTCATTGAATATGACACTAGATGATTGTCCAACAGGGACATCAATATGGATTGGGACATTTTCCGCGGGGATGTGGGATTTCGTTATCCTTTTCAAGTCCGTAAATGCATCAGGCATTTGATTTGCTATTCTTTGCAAATGGATAATCTTTTGTACCTCTCTTTCACAAATAGAGGTATGTGGATCAAGATGAGATAGTGATGCATTTTTCCACAAAATTTCCCGTTTGGTTTCACCAACTTCTCCCCCTAATTTTGGGAAAAGTGTCTCATCAAATTGACAGTCTGCAAATCGTGCAGTGTACAAATCCCCTGTCAATGTTTCGAGGTAGCGAATAATGGAGGACGATTCAAACTCAACATATATTCCTAACCTTCTTTGCAAACCCATTTTGGTGCAATATGGCGGTGCTACAGGCACATATACTGCACATCCACAAATTCTTATGTGGGATATATTAGGTTCATGACCCAAAACTAATTGCAACGGGGAATATTTGTGACAATTCGTCAGTCAGAGACGAACTAGCATTGCTGTATGCAAATTGGCATGACCCCAAACCGAAGTGGGCAGCCGACGAACTGGCATTGCTGTATGCAAAATGGCGTGACCCCAAGCCGAAATGGGCAGCCGACAAACTAGCATTGCTGCATGCAAAATGGCGTGACCCCAAGCCGAAATGGGCAGCCTCGTTTTCATGAGGTATTCAAGATTATACTCATGTATTGTCTCAATCTGATATCCATTTTGAATGATATCTTTAAAACTCAACAAGTTCCTTTTAGACTTGGAGGAGAACATTGCATTCTCTAAGATAAACGTCGTGCCTTTGGGCAGAGTTACAGTTGCTCTTCCGGAGCCTTCAATCAATTTACTTCCCATGGTTTGACATACAAAAGAAAATATACGAACATGAGAATAAACAACTTCAATTCTTTTGTTTCACATTTAAACAATATTTTCAAAATCTGCTGAGGTCAGTTGACTAACTAAATCAGATAGTTGATTATATGTTTTCCATAATCGTTTACTATGCAGTTTGAAAATTTCAGTTTAAGCATTTTCTTAATACAATCGATTGTTAAACACACACAATCGATTGTTGAACATTGACAATCGATTGTTAAACACACACAATCGATTATTTGCTATTTTAGAAAACTTCAGATCACTGTCTTAAGACAATCGATTGTTAAACATAGACAATCGATTGTTGACTATTTTGAAAAACAGATCACTGTCTTACGACAATCGATTGTTAAACATAGACAATTGATTGTTGAACATTGACAATCGATTGTTGAACATTGACAATCGATTGTTTTGCAGTTTTAATGCGAAATATTAGATAATCGACTAACTGTTAGGTTAGTCGATTACCTCTACTGGAAAATAAAAATATTATTGAAATCTGAGCATATTGAAACATTCTAAAGAACTAATACTAACATTATATCATAAACTAACCAATACGAGCTGATACTAATGACTATTAGTTTATTCACTAACTATTACAAATAAGTGAAATAAAATCAAACAACTCCATCTTCTTTCATCAAGGTGATGGTGCAAGAGAATCAAGGCCATTGGCACAGTTTCAAACCTTCATTAAGGTGATGGCGCAAGAAAAACGAGGCCTTAGCATAGTTTCAAACCTTCATCAAGGTGATGGCGCAAGAAAATCAAGGCCTTAGCATAGTCTTGGGTGGATGCATTATTTCTGTCTTTGATGGCGTCTCTAGGACCCATTGCATCCAAATGGATTTCAGCATTCAACACCCATGTCATATAGTTCTTGCCCGAAATTTCAAGGGCAACGAACTTTCCTTTTATAATGTCAGACATGAAACAAAATTACATCAAGAGCGTGTTCATACTTACGGGCTCTATTACAATTATCACATTCACTTCAGGGAATGGATCCTAATCATCTGTATGTGCTATACACAATCTCATGTCAAATATTACTTTCATATGGTGAAAGATTATTTTGAGAATCCTTATTGTTCTCATTACCACAATAATGACGATTATAATTTCGTCTATTGCCACGTCCACATCCATTGATACCTTCACGGTAATAATTTTGTCTTCTTTCAGACTTATCACATACTGCTATCACATTCTCTAAAGGGAATGGAGCAAATTCAATTGGACGGAATTTTAATTCTTTGCCACGTCCACATTCATTGATACCTTCATGGTAATAATTTTGTCTTCTTTCAGACTTATCACATGCTGCTACCACATTCTCTAAAGGGAATGGAGCAAATTCAATTGGACGGAATTTTAATTCTTTGCCCACAATCATGAATTTGATCACGGCAAGGCATAGAAATTTTACCACTTCATGTAAGTGTAATTTCTTACAAACTCCATTAGAGTTATAATCAAACTTTATTTTGAAAAAAAAACAATATTAAACAAAATGAATAAGAACTACTACATAATATACTCAGTGATGTAAGATGGCTGGTAATAGAAATAAAAATCAGTGGTACGAATTAACACATATAATGATTTAAACCGTTGCATTATTGAAATACCTTAATTTTCTCATCCGTAATGTAACCAGCAATTGGAATTACTTCCATTCTATCCAAAAGAGGATTAGGTATCATCTTTACGACATTGGCTTAATATTCTCATCCGTAATGTAACCAGCAATTGGAATTACTTCCATTCTATCCAAAAGAGGATTAGGTATCATCTTTACGACATTGGCTGTGCAGACAAACAAAACCTTTGATAAATCAAATTCAATTGGTTAGAGACTTGTGCTGATAACGTGTTATTAAATAATATAAGAACAAGTAGAATAATGCAAGAACAAGAACAATATAGAGAGAATAGGGAGAGAGAGGAGTATTCTTATTGATACTTTGGGATTGTTAGGGATGATTTACAATGGTAGAAGACCCCTTTATTTATAGGGAGGTGGTGACTTAGCTACCAAAAATAGAACTCTAGAATCTCTCTAATTATAGACATTCACCTTAAATAGAAGTCTATTTATAACAATTTCTTTATTTTTAAAATAATTAAATTATGAAGGTAGGAAGAATAACCAACATTACAATATAGGAAAACTAAATATTTATATGTACTTTGAATTATACTAAGTAAGATTCTATAGTTTACTTCTTAAATTCTAATGACACGCTATAAGAATGTGAGTATTTTGTATTATTTATTTATTTTTAATATAAAACCCATAAAAAGTAAGATAAAAGTTTTTTACATAGATCTAAAAGAAGTATTAATACTAAAATAGTATGAAATTCGGTGTGGTCAAAAATTAGTTGTTCACAGCATGCCCCTCATTTCTTGGAAACATGAGGAGTTTTCAAGTAAAGAAAAAATGAACAATGTGACTAATTTTTGACATCACTGTTATTTAAAAAAATAAAAGAAAATAAAAGAAAAGATGTGACCGAGCCTTGGTTTTAGGTAGCCTACATATCTCGGGTTATAAGGGAACCAGGTCACGTGTAGTTCAAGCAGAAAGAAAAGTGATGGAGTATACTTAGATGGAGAGTCCACTGAGGTTCCGTTGAGGTTCCAATCCGCAATTCCTGCTATTACATCAAAATGAAAAGAAAATTACATACTCTTGAAATCTAAGAGTTACAAAATTCCTATCTAAATGACATCCGGAGTCTTGTCTTGATTCTTGACTTGCTTCTCCCATTGACTTTGGATTAAAACTTGATGCTCTCGATGCAATAAACTATGAAATATTCTTTCATGCTTGTTTCTTGATCAGATGGTGGAAAGATGGATCTTCACCATATGTCTCCGCATTACGTGAAAGCTAGTTTTGCTCGTATTGAGATCAAACATTCCACTTTCTCTGACGAGAGCTGGAATCATGTTTTTGCACATCCAATCGTGTTTTGCAGAAAAACCTACAAGCCATCATAAACAAAAAAAACGGACAAAAATTTTCTGCCCCAATTTGCACTAGGAATTTTTTACGAGTTATTGAAAACACATTAAACTATTATTGCTATTGCAGAATAAAAAATTGAAAAAGATTTTTATTTTTTATTTTTTTTAATTTTTTTAATAATGGGAAATGTTATACCTTGTGTTACAAGAAGGAGGCAACCAAGGGGTGCAGTACCCTGTGTTGATGATAAGATGAGGCCCGTGGCATCATTTAGGGAATGTCATACCCTATGTAGGTAGAAAGAAATGTGACCAAGGGATATAGTACGATGTGTCGACAATAAGATGAGGCTCGTGACACTCTGATATGCTACTAGGGGATATCGTACCCTATGTAGAAAATAATGCAGCAAGGGATATAGTACCCTGTTTTGGAAATAAAATGAGGTTCGTGGCACTCTGAAATACTACTAAGGGATGTTATACCCTATGTTGAAAATAATGCAGCCAGGGGATGTAGTACCCTACACTCTAAAATGCTACTAGGGGATGCCGTATCCTATGTAGAAAATAATGCAGCCAGGGGATATAGTACCCTGTGGTTGCAAAAGGTGAAGCTCTTGGCACTCGAAAATGCTACTAGGGGATGTCGTACCCTATGTAGAAAATAATGCAGCCAGGGGATGTAGTACCCTGTGTTGGCAATAAGGTGAAGCTCTTGGAACTCGGAAATGCTACTAGGGGATGTCGTACCCTATGTTGGCAATAAAATGAAACAAGGGAATGTAGTACCCTGTGTTGAAGATAGGGTGTTGATTCCCTATGATGAAACTAAAAATAACATGATTACATGCATATTGGAAGGTAATCATGGAATTGAGAACTTCACTTGGTGGTGTTCGTCTTTCTATGAATTGTTTCACTAAACTATTATGTTCCTGTTCTAAACAAAGAAAGATTCGTTAGTTTTAAAATGGTGGTCAGTTTGTGGCCTTGATTTCTTGGGAGAATTGACCTTGCATCCATTACACTTGTTAGGAAAACCGACCCCCTTGATGATTGTATAAATTGCGGGGAGATTCTAACTTTAATCTCTGAAAATCTTCTTTCTCAACATCAACACCTGAATATTTTGCGGCTATCACCATTTGTGTCTATGGTGCAAACAACTTTATTCCTCAAAACAACTTTTGATAAGTAACTTTTTTTGCCCTTGAAACATTGTTAAGTCCTTCAAGCCTTCTGCTTGACAAATAATATCAAAGTCGGCTTAATGGCTTTGTCCATACTGTTTATGCGCAGCAACGTTTGCTTCAGATAGCGGGGAAACTGTAACCAATTTTGTGGTCTTTTTCTATGCTTTTCTTTGACAATATTAAACTAAAAGGGACAAAAAAAATAATAGAACGAAAGAAGAAAAGAAAAAGCAAAAAGAAGAATAAAAAGAAAAAAAAGTAAGTGAATAATCGAGAAGAGTCCCTTTCAGGGGAAGAATACGAAAGGACTTATCTGGAGGAATATGCTGACTTCAATGAACTTGACATGCACTTTGGACTGGATGTCCGATCTGTCTAAACCGTCTAATTTTCAAAATATGTTGTAAACTTCTCTTTGAAACTAAGTTCTTTAACCATGCTTGTGACGGGATATAAGAAGACCTAAAATCGATCAATGATGCCCTTTGTGGGTTTTCACCAATTGACCTCTCTAATTTGCCTTTTTCTCAACTCACTATCGCCTTATAGTGCCCATGAGGTTTTTCACCAATAAGACTCTCTCATTTGTTTTTCTTAACTCGCCATCGCCTATAGTGCCCTTGAGGATTTTCACCGATATGACTCTCTCATTTGTTTTTCTCTCTTTGCAATGGTTAAAGCGCCACCTGCAGTTTCTGAATTAGCATTCTCAAAAGCTGATCAAAAAGTCTTAAAAGGGAAAGGTAAAAAGAACTACTCAACTGAATTACAACTTTTAGAACCATTTGATGGAACAACCATCACAAAATAAAATAACAACACGCCCCAGTTTCTTTAATATTGGGGAAATATGGAATTTTGTTTAGTGTGACTGAACCTCAGAAAGAGGCTGCTTACGTATCCTTTCGGAATCAAGTCGAACGTAGTTCAGGATGACATGAACTTGTTTTGATGATGACTTTTTTTTTTGTCTTTTTTAAGTACATTGGTTGCAAAAGAGGGTAAACACAAAGAAATATAAACAAGGCTTAAAAGGGCTAACTAGGGTTGACCAGTGTTTGGGTAGATAGAATGATAGCCTTTCGTCATCCCAATCTGAGAATTCTAAGTATAAAAAAATGCCCCAATAAAAGCATGTCAGACATAATATCTCTTGACTTCATGTGCATTGACGGATACGTCTGTCACCTTTCCTTCTATATCTGCCAAGTGTAGAGCTCCTTTCGACAATACTTTCTTGACGAGGTAAGGACCTTGCCAATTCGGGGAGAACTTTCCTTTTGCTTCTTCCTGGTGTGGAAGGATGCGTTTCTAAACAAGCTATCCTACCTCAAATTTTCTTGGGCGCACTTTCTTATTGTAAGCGCGTGCCATTCTTTGTCGATATAACTGACCATAACAAACTGCCGCCAAACGCTTTTCATCAATCAAACTCAACTGTTCCAATCATGACTCCACCCATTCAGTGTCTTCAATCCCAGCTTCAACAATTATCCAGAGAGAGGGAATCTCAACTTCAGCAGGTATGACCGTTTCAGTTCCATAAACCAACAAGTAGGGTGTTGCACCAACTGATGTACGAACAGTTGTCAGGTATCCCAACAGAGCAAAAGGCGATTTCTTGTGCCATTGTCTAGACCCTTGGACCATCTTTCTAAGAATCTTCTTGATGTTCTTATTTGCAGCTTTAACAGCTCCATTAGCTTTGGGTCAGTAAGGAGTAGAATGGTGATGATCAATTTTAAATTGTTCACGTACCTCCTTAATCAGATGACTATTCAAATTAGCAACATTATCTGTAATAATGGTTTTTAGAATACCGAAATGTTAGATGATGTTGGAGTGAACGAAGTCTACTACTGCTCTCTTGGTAACTGCTTTCAATCGTATAGCCTCCACCGATTTGGTGAAGTAATCAATTGCAACCAAGATGACTATGTGCCCATTTGAAGCTTTTGGCTCGATTGGGCCAATGACGTCCATTCCCCAAGAAACAAAAGGCTAATGAGCTGACATAGGATATAGCTCTTAAAGAGGCGAGTGAATCAAATCATTGTGAATCTGACACTGGTGGCACTTACGAACAAAACGAAAACAATCTCGCTCCATAGTAAGCCAATAATATCCTTCCCGAAGGATCTTCTTTGCTAGAACATATCCGTTCATATGCGGACCACAAACTCCCGAATGCACGTCGTTCATAATCATTTCAGCTTCTTTGGCATCCATACATCTCAATAAATTTAAATCCGAGGTTCTTTTGTATAGGATTTACCCACTAGAAAAGAAACCATTAGAGTCGCCTAATAGTTCTCTTTTGATCCTTATTAGCATGTTCCAGATATTCTCTTATTTTTAAAAACTATTTAATATCACGGTACCATGGTTCACCATCTAGTTCCGCTTCAATTGTATTGCAATAACCATGTTGATCCCGAATTTAAATTTCCAATGGGTCAATGTGAGGATTACCCGGATATGGAAGCATTGAGGCCAAGGTGACCAAGGCATCAACTAATTCGTTGTGAAACCTGGAAATGTATCTGAAATCAATAGACTTGAATCTCTTGCTAAGATCTTCCACACATTGTTTATATGGAATGAGCTTGATGTCTTGATTCTCCCATTCACCTTGAGCCTCCCGAATAAGCAAATCTGAGTCTTCCATCACCAACAGTTGATGCACATTTAGGTTTATTGCCATGTTCAAGCCCATGATGCAAGCTTCATATTATGCTGTGTTGTTTGTATAGAAGAAGGGAAGTCGTGCGGTGCCCGGGTAATGTTGCCCAGTAGGTGATACGAGAATTGCCCCAATCCCTACGCCTTTGATGTTGACAGCCCCATCAAAGTATAGTTTCCAAACTTGACTGTCCTCTTGGACTTCTTCTTCAACTAAATTAACCTCTTCATCTGGGAAGTATGTGTTCAAAGATTCATACTCATCATCTACCGGGTTTTCTGCCAGATGATCAGTCAAAGCTTGTGCCTTCATGGCAGTGCGAGTGACATAAACAATATCAAACTCTATGAGCAAGATTTGCCATTTTTCCAATCTTCCAGTTGGCATCGACTTCTGAAATATGTACTTCAAGGGATTCATTCGGGATATGAGGTAAGTTGTATAGGCCAAAAGATAATGCCTAAGCTTCTGAGCAACCCATGTTAAGGCACAACATGTCCTTTCTAAAATAGTATATTTGGCCTAATAGGTGGTAAACGTTTTGCTCAAATAATATATTGCTTGTTCCTTTTTTCCTGCGACATCATGTTGACCCAGAACACAACCAAAAGAACTATCTGTTACTGACAGAAATAAAAATAGAGGCCTACCAGGTTCTGGCGGGACCAAAACAGGAGAATTCGACAAATATTCATTGATCTTATCAAAAGCTTCTTGGCACTCATCTGTCCAGTTGATAGCGGCATTCTTTTTCAACAACTTGAAAATAGGCTTACATGTGGTTGTAAGCTGTACAATGAACCTGCTGATGTAGTTCAACCTCCCGAGAAAACTCATGACTTCTTTTTTATTCTTCGAGGGAGGCAGCTCTTGAATGGTCTTTATCTTGGAGGGATCTAACTAAATGCCTCTTCGACTAACTATAAAACCCAAAAGCTTCCCGGATGGAACTCCAAATGCACATTTAGCTGGATTGAGTTTGAGATTGTACCTTCGTAGCCTTTCAAAGAACTTTTTCAAGTCTTGCACGTGATCATCTCGTGTTCTAGACTTAATGGTCACATCATCAACATACACCTCAATCTCTTTGTGCACCGTGTCATGAAATATGGTAGCCACGGCCCTCATGTAAGTTGCTCATGCATTCTTCAAACCAAATGGCATGACCCTATAACAATAGTTTCCCCATAGAGTGGTGAAGGCGGTCTTTTCTGCATCTTCTTCATCCATCAGAATTTGGTGATACCCGGCATAACAATCCACAAAATATTGGATCTCATGTTTAGCACAATTGTCAACAAGGATATGAATAGTGGGTGAGGGAAAGTTTTCTTTTGGACTTGCTTTGTTTAGATCCCTATAGTCAACAAAAACTTTGATTTTTCCATCCTTCTTTGGCACTGGCACAACATTTGCTAACCATGTAGTATATCAGACGACCCTGATCACATTTGCACTTAGTTGCTTCGTGACTTCTTCCTTAATCTTATCACTCATATCTGTCTTAAACTTCCTTTGTTTTTTTGTATTGAAATTAGGATATGTGGGAAGCTTATGAACCACTAAATCAGCACTCAAACCCGGCATGTCATCATACGACCAAGCAAATACATCTCTATACTCGAACAAAACTTGAATTATGGCATCTCTCGTCCTTTGTTCAGTATGAATGCTTATTTTTGTTTCTCTGATTTCTTCAGGAATTCCAAGGTTAATTGCCTCAGTTTCATTTAAGTTAGGCTTAGGCTTATTCTCAAATTGATCCAATTCTCTTTTATTTCCTTAAAGGCCTCATCTTCATCATACTCAACTTCTTGATTCATTATTTCGAGATTAGACAACTTTTTAAGATCTGAGCATGAATTCCGTGTGCATGTCTTGTTTTTAAAGCCAACATTAATGAAACTGAAAATGATGAGAAATTAACTAGAATTAGGGAAAGGAAAGACAAAATTCTACCATGAAACTGGAACTTCATTTCATTGAATTTGAAAGGATAGAAGGATTAACATCAAAGCAAAGCAATTAAACTAAAGTATATGGATTAAAACCCTAAAAATAATCCAAATACAGAAAAAGCAACAAAACAGACTACCAAGACTCCTTCCTGATGGGAAGAGGAGTTGCTTCTTAGTTGTTGAGCGAGGTATCTGGGCCAATCAGCTGAACACTTGCACGGCTAGGGCCTTCACCAACTTGAACCATGTTGATTCCATGGAACATCTCCTTGAGACCCTGGCAAACTTCATCGATGTCATCTTGAGTAGAAAGATTTTGGACTTCTTCAAATTGTGGCTTGACAAAAGAGTTGAAAAACTCCCATCGGCCCCTGGCCATAACTCAACAAAAAGGAATATTTGACCAGCTCAAGCAACTCCCATCGTCCCTCGCTCGTGATCTAACTAAAAGGTGTGTTCTACTAGCTCGAGAAACTTTGTTTGACCCTCGGCCTCGATCTAATTTAAATGTGTGTTCGACTAATTTGAACAACTCCTATGGGCCCCTGTCCATGACTCAACAAAAAGGTGTGTTCTATCAACTTGAATAACTCATGTCGGCCCTCAACCATAACTTAATGAAAGGCATGTTAACCCAGCTCAAACAATTCCTATCGGACCATGGCCACAAATCAACGAAACTATACGTTCGATTAACTCGAATAACCCCTACAAACAATCGGCTCGATCTAACTAAAAGGTAGGTCTGACTAGTTTGAATAACTCCTATCAACCCCTAGCCATAACTAAACAAAATGGTATGTTTGACTAGCTTCAACAACACCTATTGATCCTTAGACACGACTTAATGAAAGGTAAGTTGAACCAGCTCGAACAACTCTTATCGGCCCTTGGCCTCAACCTAACTCAATTGTATGTTCGATCCGTTCGAACAACATTATCGGCCCTCTGCCTAAACCCGAATAGAAGATAACAATGAATAAAGCACATAAGCAAAAAAAAACTACAAAAACAAGAATTCACAAAGACAAAAAGGTACACATGGAACCAAAACAACTTTCGTATTCATAAAATATTTTTACAAAGACGTTCAAAGACGCCAACAAAAGGTAAAGTACAAAAATTGAGCAAATTAAAAAGCTAAAAATTTCAGTGGCCATTGCCACCTTGATCTCCACCATCCCCTCATTGATCGCCTCGACCATATGTAGAATCCTACCAAGCACTATACACAGTCTAGTCCCCTATCATCACGTTCCTCAGAATCGGGCTGAGGTGTGGTCGAATTATAGATGCAGGCAACCAAGCTTCACGAGATTTAACTCAAGCTTCCTCAATGGCCTTCTCAAAGACAAAAAATGTTGGGTTTAACTTGCAAATCACGTCTACTCAGGGATTTGGCGAGGATCTATTCCCCGTACATCTCTCGGGGAATGGCTGGAAACTTAGAGGCGTGGGACATGGAGAGTTGATTGAGTAATCAGTCATTGTCAGCCTTAACAACAGAAACTTGCTCGAGCAGCTTAGAGCTCTACTTATCCAACTCTAATTATCTCCTCGAGCCTAGACTCCTTAGCTTTAGAAGCTAATAGAATGTTATCCCGCTCAGAATGAAGAGTTCTATTTGCTAAATCCAAAATAGCAGCCCTTCTTCGAGTTTCCATTCGGGAGGACTTTGCCTCCTCGAACATCTGCTACTTCTTAGAACTTCCCCTTGTGAGAGTGTCTATATAGAACTGGCACCCGTCTAACTAACTTTGTAATAGGACCACCTGACTATGGAGGTCACTGCATTGGGCCTCCACGCCCTTTCTCAATTCGGTCTCTTTTCCTCTGTAATGCTCCCTCAAGAATGATGAATTGTTCTATAGATGCCATCAAATCCTTATCCGTTTTCTTCGCCTCTTCCTTTAAAGCAGGCATGTCACCCTCTTCACGAAGCTGCATCTGAGCCTCTTTGTACTTTTTGCGAATCTTCGCGTATTTAGTCTGCGATCTCTAGTAGGTCTCCTTTTGTTGTTTGTCTCTACACACTTTGAATCTCCAGGATGATGGTATGCAATCCAAAAAAAAGTGAGAATAAAAATTTGAAACAAACCGAAGCAAAGAAAAGAGTGTGAAACAAGAGAGCACCTACCCTGAGAGCAAGACTAACGATGCTCTTCGATGAGGTGCTCTCTCTCAGTCCCTAAATAATCCGTGCTCAGCTTCATAATAAAGAGGACTTAGGGTGTTAACCACGTTCTAGTATCCTTCAGCAAGTCAGAATTCATACGGATTGTAATATTATATGATCCTCCTACTGCCCTAACCTTGATTTGAGAAGTACCACTATCGATCATCACGAGGTCCTTAAGTTCAAGGTCAGAGCTAGAGTCATCACTATCATGCTCGACTCGCGTATCTTCCTATTGGGCGGGCATCTGGCTTTTTTCTTTGTCAATGTGTATTCTTGGGCTCGCCTAGAAGACGAGGCCTCCTCATATCCAGTACGAGCAAGAGCATCATCAGTTGAAATCTCAACCACCTCATTGAGTCGAGGGATAAAGTTCTTCCAAGTTAGACACCCTCGAGGATACCCTTGCATCCGCTTCGACCGATGTCACTGCAGGCCCGTGTTATACGGCCTCATAAGGGAACTCTGATAAATTTCTCACCACTGGTACACCGCCTCCCTCATCAAGGACCTTTTTTTTCCTCTGCCTCAAGTTCACATCGTGTAGAGAAACCTCCTCATCTTGAGCGTGGGAAAAAAATTAAGGAAGGAGCAGGCACAGAAGTTAAGATGGAAGCCGGGGCATAGGATGCAACGACCTTTCTCCTCCTAAAAGAAGGCATAGGCATCATATTTCTTCTTTTAGACCACACTTAGAGGAAGCATAAAAAAATTAGCACGATGATCTTAAGTGCAACGCCAACCAGAAAAATAAATTACCCATTGAGGGAAGGGCTAGTTTGAACATTTGTCGAAGCTCGGCCAGTCGCAGATCCCTATGGTGCAAAGGAGGATTTGTCTAACCTAGTCAGCAAGATGTGCCACCAATTGAAGAGGTCGATCAATAGCTACAAAACGAGAAAGGTAATTCCTCAAACTCGGAATGAACAAAAATATCTCAAGGGAAACCTGCAGCATTAATTATAACGACCTCAGCTTTGACAAAGAAGAAGCTGAGCCAAATTGTCGACTACCTTTATCGTCCATTTTTACCGCCAAGCACTTGCCTATGATGTCGTAGATTTAGTAGCGTGCCTTGATAAAAGTTGGGCGCAAACAGTTTTATTAGATGCCCCACTAAGATCTCGATGCTATCCAGCTCGGTAAACTTCGACAATATCTTAGTCAACTTGTATACATAGGGGACGAGTTGGGATGGACAGACATAGTAATAATAGCACAATTTCTCCACTAGAGACGGGAGAGGAAAAGAGTAACCAATAGTTAAAGGATAGGCGTAGAGAGCACAATACCTTTGGCGATATGTATCCACTTCATCCTCGCCTGCATGTATGAGTTCTAATTGGCCGGGGATGCCATGTTTAACTTTGAATTCCGCTAAGCGCTCAGCCGTCAAAGAAGATCATAAAACTTCAACCACTATCTCCAACATCCACTACAAATCAAGTTTTGCATTAGGATTGCAGGGGATAATCTCCTCCACTGAAGGGAGAGATTCCTCTTCAACGGTGGAAGCAATGTCTCCCCCACGAGCAGGAACCACAACAGCCAGTCACATAGGATGAATCTCCTTGTTAACATCAAAAGCTAAACTTGACCTAACTATGGAGTTTAAATAAGATTATAAGGAAAAAAAGGCTGAGAAGATGAGAAAAAAGTCGGGGATGATAACCGAGAGGAAAAAGAGAAAGCAAAATCAATTCTAAGGGAGGCAAAACTTGAATAATAGTGAAACACTCCCTATTTATAGAGGAGAGGCATCAAAACTGAAATAGCTCATTGTGATTGCGATTAGAACCGAAACGACAGAACCAATCAGAGGCCGCGTGTGTATCAATGTAGGGGTCATCATGACGAATGACGAATGACGTCACATATTTTCCTTGACATGATAGTTCCATTAAGTCACCTGGGGAGATTAAGATTTGTAAAATATATGATCCTCGAAGTGTCACGTTGCCTGCTTTTTGACGAAGGTCTAGCGTATATAAAATTCTAACTCGTACTTTGTCAAATAATAGCATAGAAAGATGTCGAACCCACAGAGATTGGTTTATCTATTCTTCAGGCGTTTCTTGTTTTAGTTACTATTTGAGAACATCATCACGAGTTGAGTTGTGAATTAGCTAACTAAAAAATGCACAAATAGAGTAGTAGAAAATATTTTATTTTTTATTAATTTATTAAAAAGGTGTTTGGGATCTTGACTTCACTTAATATTTCTATTATATAGTAGAATAATTATTCCTCAATTTTTATTACTCAAAAATATATAAATGCCTTCCATGATTACAAATATATATATATATATATATATATATATATATATATATATATATATATATATATATATATATATATATATATATATTATTTTTCAAGTTGAATAATTAATTGCACTCCTCTCGATTATACAAATTAATCTTCAAAATAATAATACTCAAGAACCGGAAATATATAATTGAACGAAAACATGCTCTTGTTAGTAAGTCCATTTCGGTTACCCTACTTGTTATAACTGATTATTACACTATTCGCCTCTCTCTATTACAAATAAGTGTACAACTAATTATAATACAAAAGAGATAGATATTACCAAATAAATATTAACATCACTACTATAATAGCTATAGTATTTACTCCACCTCTCTCGATTACAGAATTAATAAACAGTTAATATGTTGTATAAGATAGATAGATATTGATAAATTAAATAACGTCTAACTATAAAAGCAGATAAAAGTTAAATAAATTTTAGCTCAAGCATGTGAATTTGAGGAATAATATCTATTATTATATAGAAATATTAGGATCCGCCTTTCTCCCAACACTAGAAAAGTTACTCCATATTAGAATTAGTATGAACAACAGAAATATTCTTGTCCATTAAATAAGAAAAAAAGAAATATTCAAGAAGAATAATTTCCCCTATTTAATTAAAAGCAGGAACTAGATTAATTTCTTACACTGAAATTTATTTAAAAACAATAACTAAACCACTATTGTGATTTAAAATAAAAGATAACTCGATGCTAGTGAGAGAAATAGAACAGAGAAAGTTATTAAGAATTTGGATTCAGACTTTCAGCTCTAAGCTTTCTCTCTACTGCGATGCCTTCTTCTGGTCGGGTAACAACTTCTTATAGAAGAAAAAATCATGATGACTTCTCAATTTGGTGCTAGATTTTCATGGCAAATCTAGATTTTACATTTGCAGATATGAGAATTTGAATTTTCGATTTGGTGCTAGATTTCCATGGCAAATCTAGATTTTGGATTTGCAGAGAAGAATTTTGTCATTCTAAGTTTAGATTTCATCGATTTCATTATGGCAAATCGAGGCTTGGTGCATTGTCATGGCAGTAATGAATCATATCTCGATCATACACTTCTTTGTTATATTTTTCTTGAATATTTGTTTTTCTTATTTTTTTAATATTGTGCACAAAAAATCTTCTATAATTATTCCTACAAAATAAAGTTAAAAATATGAATGAAATATGATAATTTATATATTTTTATGGGAGAAATTATATGGTATAAATCTGATAAAATACACTTATCACTTTTCACAACGACCACGACCGTTACTATTCTCTCATTGAACTCACCCGCGAGGATGACCTCAACAAGCGGAGGCACTAACTATATGAGTGAAAAACGTCATGTACATGCTGATTAGGTCAACATGAATGAAGCATTCGTAGGATACCACGTGTTGTCGATAAGATATGTTTACCTAACTTCAAAGGGTCGGTGTCACAAGAAGATAACAAGTCATCGACAAGATCGAAGTGACTTGATAGAAGACGAGGACGAGCATTCCTCTTCGAAGAGTAATAACACCTAGTTCTAAGATTACTATTCCCTAGAGAATATTTCAGTGAATATTCCTTCCAGCTGTACTATCTTGGATTTTGTGGCTTATGTATCCTTATAAATAGAAAGATATGTAGTAATAGAAAGGATTGGATGCTCATTGTAAAGAACAACATTGACATTATCCGAAGATTTTCTCTTTATCATATACATACAAAGTTCACTTTTTACATCTTTTTCCTATCTTTCTTCCCAATCCAAGATGGATAAGAATTTTCAAATGCTTATTATTATCCATCATTGTTAGAGTGATTATTGGGGACTCTCACCTTTGTCAGATGACTTCTATTGTACAATTGGTGTTCGAATTAAAATTGTCAATCACTAAATTTTAAAAGTGTTTGATTATCCATTATTGACGGACATCAAAAAACTTCAAAGCTTTGAATTTGAATTTGTGTTTTCAAAAACTATTATTTATTTGGACTGTGTGTTGTTGCAAACAATTGAAAATCTTCTCTGGAGTTTATATCTTAGTTTTGAGGGTCTTTGGTGAAGATTAGACTTGATTTTTAGCTAAATTTCAGATTGAAAGAAGAAGAAGAAGAAGAAGAAGACATGACATATAATATACTTACGAAATTATATATTTAAGCTGTATTCTGTTGTAATTATATACAATTTTATTGGCATGTTATATGAAAGTTGAAAAATACTTGTAGAATATATGAATAGTTTTATGAAATTTGTATTTAAGTTGTAAATTTTATCTTTTTACATAAAATTGTTGATATGTATCAAAATTTCATGGAAGGACATATCCAATTGGTTTACATACCTAATTCATAACCGGAAAAAAAATACCTGTATCAATTTAGTTTTATGACTCTTAGCGCGAGTAAAAGAGGTGAATTGGAGTAACAAAATAAACCAGCAAGTACTAAATTGTCGAACGAGTTCATATTGAAAAGCGCAACATCGACGACTTAAATAAAGCAGAAAGAACACACATAATTCGTGCAATGAATCTTAATAAATTTGGAAAATAAGTCACTGACATCAACAAAAGGATTAGTATAATATAAATCAAGAGTACCTGCATGACAACAAGACCGCATAGCGCAGTGGATTAGCGCGTTTGACTTCGGATCAAAAGGTCGTGGGTTCGACTCCCACTGTGGTCAAAGCGTTTTAGGTTTTTTACCATTTTATTTTCAGCAGAGACGTCATATAAATATTTAATGTAGCGTAACAATGTAATTTTATGCAGTTTCAGTAGAAATTATATGTTATAATATGAGATGTCTAGTTTTATATTTACGCATATATCCACTTCAATAATAAAGTGAATATTGTCTCTGTTCACTTAATTATGTACAAATGATGTATAGCAACATTTTTTTTGGGTGGGGTGTACAAAGGAAACCGCAAACATATAACTCGAGTTAAACCAGAAAAATTACTAGTATGATTCGATTTGATTTTATTTACTACTAGAAAAAAAACTTGATCATAATTGGTTTGATTTGGGTTTAACTAGAAAAAGTCAAATCTAAAATCAAACTAACAAGATATTGCATATATGAAGTTTTTAAATTTATTTAATACATTAAAATATTTATTGTAGTGTAGTTTATAAATATTTCTTAAAATTTTTTTTTTAATAATTTTATTTTTTAACGTATTATTTCAAGCTTGGACTTATTAAGTTTTAAATGCTCCAATAGGCTTCCATAAATGATAGTAACTCAAATAAATCCCAAACAAATCAAATCAATACTAATGCTAATAAAAGACATTCAATTTAATTGTGGTAGGAATGATAATAGTATTGAAGAAAAAACTTATCCGCGCCCGATGTATACACCAAATCTAGTTAAATTAATCATAGGAAATAAACCAACAAATAAAAGATACTATAGTCTTAATAACTGATATTGCTTTTTACAGTCGCCATTTTTGTTTTATTTCCCGCCTCAGTTTCTTGCTGCATCTTTGGAGTTTTCTGTTCTTTTATTTCTCCCTTAAAGATCACAAAAAGTAATTTTGTTAGGGTTCACACTAAGAGCTATAAGCAATAAAGATAATATTGTACCTATATTCTCGTATTGTATTTATCACAATGTATTAAAATAATTATTTAAGTAATACAATGAGGGTCTACTTACAGCAAAAATTAGTTTAAGAAGAAAGGAGGAGGATTTGGGTGCTTAATGTGCTAGCTGTGATTTGCTCGTTTATGATAGTTCTTCCTCTTAATATATATTGTTACGGAATAACGAAAATAGCTAGAAATATTTAATAATATTATTATATTATAATTTAAGATAATATAGAATATACATGGAGGTAACTATGGTTAGATATTACTAGTTATATAATAAATTAGGAGACAAATGTCATTTAATTATTGGCTTGATATATACATCATGTGGGCAACTTTTTTCTATATCTATTTTTTAGTTTTTTCATGGTTTACATAAAATGCATAACTAATTTTTTGTAGTATTTAGTCATGAAAATAATAGTACTTATTAGTCGTACTTATTTTAACAACTTAGTAATCTTAGACTATGTTTTCATTAGAGCTTATTATTAATAATATTTATTATGAGATTTTATTAGTCATTTCGTCCAACTTGGTAACTCGGTGATTCTCATCCTCTGTTATTTGGGGGTCTTCAGGTTTCACATTGTCGAGCAGCACATGGCATAGCTATTGCTCACAAGTTCGTGCACCCATGCAAGATTTTGACAAAGAACACAGTTCATACTCTTGGTATTAAGTTAATCTCAACTATGCATTCATTCACGTTTGATATTGCACACTGGACACCTTGAATTGACACGTAAACTCCATCATATCAAAACAATAAAGCGTAAAAAGAATGTCAAGGTTCCTGGTTCCGGATACACATCAATTCTTGCTTAAAAGGACAAACATGACTCGGGGGTGTAAATAATTTAGTAACAAGAAAATTGGGAATGCAATCGAACTCCCTCAAAAACCCCCCGAAGAAACAGGATTATAAAAATGTCACCCTGTGAATAATATAATTGCAGTCCATCCAACTATAAAGATGGCCGAACCTATCTAACTGTGGAAATATAGTGTTCCGCTAAGAACCTTCAAAGATAAGCCTCAAAAGCCAAAAGTTATAGCATAAAGTATTTGAACACTAAACTCATGAAGCACTTTATTTGGCCTCAGATTTGTCTGTGTCCATTGGCTCGGCAGCAGTTGGGGGTACTTCAGCACCATCAGCGTCACCACCGGCATTGCTGTTATGGTTGGAATGTGGATTAGGACTCTCCACATCCTGAGGCTGTTGCTCACCTCCTTCAGCAGGTGCATGTGTAGGTGTTTCAGGAGTTGCCGGCTTAGCTGGCTTAGGTTTCATCATTACAGGCCTACAAACCCTGTACAGAGTATTAGAAAGTCAGCTAAGTAATTCAAATCTAAGAACAAAGCTAGCAAGAAAGACAGTGATCAATAAAAACTTCAGAATTAAACCATATATAGGTCAAAAGTAATAGTATTAGATGGAATTTGAAGGAGAACAATACTTGTCAAGCGATTCTGCTTTCCTCCTAACATCTGCCAACAAAATAACAGGGTTTGCATGCTTTGGAAGAGAATCCTGCTGCTGCTTTTTCTCTCTCAACCAAGCCTCGGCTTCAATGCACTCATTAAGAACCTAGAAAGTGCAAGATAAACAGAAGAGTGACTGCGTGAGACCATACTTCAGGGCAGGATGAAAAGGATCATGCCAAAGAAAATAACAGCTAAAAACAACACGGATGACAGGCACACCTTCTGCTTTTCTGCCAAATCAATGTGATCAAACTTTTGATCATTTGACATTGCCGCCTCTCTATAACTATTAATGCAATAAGCAAGTTGATCTATTACAGATCCCCTCTCTGTGTACTCCTTGTATCTTTGCTCAGTTGGGTCACCTTGCTGAGATTGCATCTTATAATTCAGTTTCAAAGGCAAAAGAGGAAGCGCAAAATTGGGTAAACAGAAAAACACAGACCTTCTTGAGTTCCTCAAGCTTCGCAATGTAAACACCCTTGGTTTCATCCTCCCCATCTTCATACAACCAGTCTTCCACCCCTTGAAGTTTAGCAATAAATTGTTCTCTTTCTGAATCCACTACAAACTCTTGATATTTGTTTTGCAGCTACATTGTGGAGGAGAAACATAATCAATATCAAATCCAATGTTCTCATATAAAAACTATAAGGCCAAATACATAATCAATATCCAACCCAATCTCCTCATATAAACACTATAAGGCCAACATACCTTATTCCTCATATCATAAACATAGGCCTCAACAGCATTCTTCTTGTCCTTTGTCTCCTCCATGACACGGTCCTGCAGAGCCATTTCAAATTCTTTCTCCACAGCCTTCTGTACATCAGCAGCTGCCAACGCCCCATAAACTAATTCAGTCACTGGTACATTTGTCTTCTTCACCTTCTTCTTTGGGGCTTCAGCCTGCAAGAAATAATAACCATAAATTCAGAAATTTACTTATAACCTTTGCACAAAACATTCAACCAAATTGGAAAAGAATATTCCTCATTTTAGATAAGGAAAAGAGCATATTTGGCCTGCACATTTCAAGGATTAAACATAGAGGTAAACACTAAACCATTGATATCTGACAAGTGACGAGAAATTTGGCATCTGATAAATGCATAGCATGTCAAATAATTATCAAGCATGATAATTAATAGTCCAAGTAGCTCAAACTGCCGACAACAATTTAAGATGAGAGAGAATAAATCACCTTCGTGTCTGCAGCCACTTCGACGGGTTTGTCTCCAGATTCTGGCGCACCATTTTCAACCCCTGAAGCATCTGCAGCTCCTTTAGCATCTTGCATGTTTTCGTCAGTTTCAGCAGTAGTTGAAGGAGCAGCATCATCTGAAGCGTTATCTGTATCCATTTTAATAGGTTCCTCCTTCACAATTGGGACTTCAACCTCCTCTTCTTCCAAAAGCTGAATCAAAGACCACCGAAACATGAGACTATGAACATCCTTACTCGTAAATAAATAGTCAAAGATTTCCAGGACTTACAGTTGCTGACTCAACTGAGACAATACCATGAAGGTTTAGCCGTACTTTAACCTTTAATTTGGCCCGTTCACCCTTAGTAGACTGGAATGGTCCAATCTGTTAATCAACAAACATCAAGGAAAATCAATGGGGCGACTGAAGGACTCATCTATAAATAAAGCATCTCACAAGTGATAAATAAAATTACCGTGTAATTACTGATCTTTGCTGGTGCCTGCAGTTCGCTCACATCAGCATATTGTACATCAGTTGTAAATGTGCCAGATCTGTAGAATGTCAAAGCTTTCACACTTGGTATCGGATTTCCCTTAGGGAAAACAACTGTACTCTGTTGATTCTCTGCTGCTCCATTTTGTGCATCTGGAGCAGAGCCCTTCCATGACAAAGCAATTGGGAAAGGGAAGCTCTCATTGACCTTCAATCATCCAGCAAAATCTTTTCACTCTTAAAAGTTAAAACCATGCATCAACTCCAAATAAATCCATTTGAAGCTAGATGTGCAAATATAATCTTCTAATAACAGATAATGCAGGATCAGCAAGTTCAATATATAATCCACCTTTGCTTCAACAAGAAATTCAGGCATCCTAAGAAATCTTATGTTCCCTTTTTTTCAGTCAAGAAGGCAATCTTATGTTAATTCATACGCTGACATTCATTACCTATCTATCATATTTGTTTAAAGGAAAGTGCACCACTGAATTCCACTCAGTCGATATGACAACGCCTCAGTCCCAAACAAGTTGGGTTGGCTATATGACTCTGCGGCCATGTTCCATTTAAATTCATCTCATGTTAACATTTTCCAAAATAAAAGTAAGAAGTACTAGAAGTTTTCTATATTTCCTACCGACATAAGAGACTCTAATAGGGCTAAAAGACTCCTAGAAAGCACGGTACCTGAAGTAAATGTTATAATGAGAAAAATCGATCCAAAAGAAAAATTACTATATCATATTTGTTTTCAAGTAAACTGTATCAGTTTTCCCACAAGTCCAGCATTGCCACCACACCAACTTGACTCAAATTCGATCTGTAGAAGATCAACTACAACAGTCTATAAATAATTTTTTTAAGGGCTGTTCATAAAAAATATAAGCCATGTGTCATATGAACTAAGCATGGTTTTTAAGTGGAGAAGGGCAGGACCAATATCCCCAAGCTTCAAAGGTTGCAGTCGGCCCTAAGAGTTGGGACAAACAGATTTCTTGGTCACTAAAGAAATTTCATAAACAATATAGCTGTATCCAATGACATTATGAAATTCAAAACGCTCAAAACCAAAATGAGCATGGAAATATGCATCAACCGAAGAAAGCAGCAGTGATAAGCTATGTTACCTGAAATTCTCGAACTTTAAAGGTAGGACTGAGAATAGCACATTGCAGCGCGCATCCTTTTGCCACACACTCACTAGCATTCATGGTCCTCCTTGGTTCTTTCCCAAAGAACTCGGTCAGAATTCTCATCATCGCAGGCACTCGCGAGCTTGAGCCAACAACCTCAACAGAATGAACATTATCAGTAGTAAGTCCAGCTTCTAAAAGAGCTTTCTCCAACGGCTTTTTTACTCTCTCCAATATTGGAATGCAGATCTGCTCAAATTCCTCTCTCTTGATGAACCCTCTGACATCCTTCTCATCCATTAAACACTCTATACTCAAAGGTGCCTCAGGGTTTGCACTAAGAACCTTCTTCAACTTTTCACAAGCAACTCGAAGTCTAATACAAGCCCTTGCATTCTGGAAAACATCGATTTTGTATTCTTCCTTGAATTTTGCAGCAAAATGGTGGAAGAGGGCTTCATCGAAATCCCTTCCTCCAAGTGATCTGTCAAATGAATGAGCCAATATTGTCAGCTGGCCTTTCTTGAAGCCAGCAACGCAAACTTGCATGCTTGCATGTCCAATGTCAACAAAAGCAACATTTAGTTGGTCATTTTCTGGCAGATCTGTCTTGTAGATACCATAAGCCAATGCAGTTGCTGTTGTCTCATGGATTAGACGGAGAGGGTGCAAGCCAGCAATAGTAGCTGCATCCATAACAGCTCTTCTCTGAAGATCAGTGAAATATACAGGGATCCCAATACAACAATCAACTACTGCTGCATTAAGATTTTTCTCCGCTATAATCTTCAGATCTGAAAACACCATTCCAAGAACTTGGGTGGGTGTAAAAGATCTCATTTCCCCCAAATAACGTGCATGGATCAAAGGATATCCATCAGGCCCTTCAGTCACCGAGAATGGCAATGCCTTAAGATCTCTTTGCAGCTCAGGATCTAAGAATTTCCGTCCTATTAACCTCTTTATCTGAGATATTGTATTCTTCGGATTCATCATGCTTGATGCAGCACCTGCTGTCCCAAGAAAACGTTGCTTCTCACCAAAGCAAACAATAGCTGGGGTTTCCCTCTTCGATTCATCATTAAGTACAACATCAATTCCTCTCTGCCTTGCCACTGCTACAACGCCACTCTCATTCCCAAAGTCAAAACCAACCACACTCATCTTTGCTGCCTCGCTCAATTTCCAACAGAAGTATCAATTACCTGAACAGCATCAAGAAGACACCAAATAAACCCGGGACTCAATGCATGTAAACCAAATTACTCACACTAAAAAAAATACATAATGTGCTTCAAAGGATAGCGCTCACTAATCCCAAAACTGAGCTTTGCGTTAAACAGAAAATCAAGAAAGATTCTCACTGCGAGTTTTCTCTAGTGCGATTGCTAGTTTTACTAAGAAAAAATATGCTGAAATTAGCAGTTACATTGGGGTGGGAAAGATGAATAAAAGATCTCCAGATATGCCAACCTAACTTTCAGCAGATCTAAGAAACATTCATTAGATAAACTCAATTGCCAAGGATGACTCTCAATCTGAATTCCCAGCCAGGAGAAAAACTTGCAATCAAGACTGAGCTAGTGTATATTACTATACCATAATATCTCCCTCATTAAGCTAAATAAGGCAGTGATTTAAATAGATAATATCTTGCTTAGTTCTCATACTTCGTCTTATATATCAAACAACCACTCAAGATGCAAAACTAAAGTGCCGCAAATAGAACAGCAAACAGCTCTTCGTAAAATCTACCTAATGAAGAAAATGTGTAATATGTTGGATGTTACGTACTGAGTTATAGGATGATCAAATCTAAAGCATCGACAAAGAAAAATCGAAATTTTATCAAATCACAGATCTGCGAGATTGTGTTAGGGAAGAGTAAAATTGAGTAATCAAAGCGTACCTTACGGACGACGAGTGTTGGACGGATCGCTTGGCCGGTGGTGTAACGGCGGCTTCTGGAATATTCCAAGTTGGTTCCTCTGTTTTGTCCTGCTCCTATTTTTTGCAGCAAAACAGAGGATGCTGAAATGAGGGCGTTTTTCCTTTCGAATACTAGTACTAGTAGGGCGAGTGAGGGATGCGATGCGTCTACACTGTTGAGATGCTAAAGCTTCTAGAAACATCTTCTCCTGCTAACGGGATCTTGAAAATTTCCTAGGCGTTATGGGCTTCAAATTAATGAGGTCGAACATTTCAGATCCCAAATCTTGGAGCCATTTTTTCCTTAGGAATGCTAAACATTTTTTAAACAGAAAAATGAAGAGAATTTATCATAAACCACTATAGTTTAGAGTTATTTGATTATTATTCGTAGCTACTTTTAATTGTTATAATACAACTAAGGTAAAATAAAGAAAATAATATTTTGTTGAGATTCATACTCAAGATCTTCGCTAGCTAAAAAAGCGCTCGAAACAACCAAGCTACGAGAGTTTGTTATTCTCTTGTTTCAGTTCAAAACAATAATCTTTTATTTTATGTATTTATTATAAAAATTAAATATAATTATAAATGATAATTTATTGAAAATATAATTACGAATAATAAATACATTATAAATATTTGATGTGTCACGGATTTTTTCAAAAATCGATTTCCTTTATTCACGTGAGGAATTTTGTCATTTTAAACACATGTTAGTCATCACTTTATAATAAAAGTACGTTCGACTTAGCTGATAAGCTTTAATGAGTCATTTGGTAGGAAACAACTTATACGAAATTTTACAATGATGGGTATAAGGATTAAACGGCAAAGGGCCAAATATACTTCTATACTTTTGAAATTGTTTAAAACATTTTTTGTTATACTTTTGGTTATTTATGCCTTTGTCGTTATACTTTGAAATAAAAATATTTTTATTTTGGATAAAATATCACGTGACGGTACCAGATTAAAATGATTCATCTCTTTTTTTTATCCGATCCGTTAAAAAAAGACCACCACCCCACCTAAATTTCACTAAACGTGAAAAAGAACACCCCATTTTACCATACCCCTCGTATGTGACTGGAAACAATGAAATAAATTTTGAGATTGTTAGTTGGAATTTAAATGCTAATGACTTTTCCAGTTCATAAATGAGATAGTACTGTATCTACAACAAAGAGAGATTAAACAATAGTGCTAGAACATTATGCATCTTCATTAACAATAAGTGATTGGAAACAATGAAATAAATTAACCTTTTGGACAGGAAGAGAGGCATGAAGTAAATTCACCTTACTAGGCTCATAAACTGATTATCCTTTTAAATTGGGATTCTTTTAGTACTATAAAACAGACGTGTTTAGGAAACAAAGGTAACATATACCTTGAAATCATCAGATATCCAGTCACATACGAGGAGGTAAGGTAAAATGGGGTATTCTTTTTCACGTTCAATATTATAACTTATAAGTGAGGTGAAATTTGGGTGGGGTGGTGGGTTTTTTAAAACGGATCATGTAAAAAAAAGAGTCATTTTAATCTGGTACTATCAAGTGACATTCCATCCAAAATAAGAATATTTTTGTTGCGAAGTATGACGGCAGGGAGATAAATGACCCAATAGTATAACAAAGGTTATTCTTAAAATATTTTGGAAGTACATAGCTATATTTGGCCCTTTGCGGAGGATTAAATAATATCAGAATTATTTGGTGAATAAATTTATTGAAAGATATTTGGTTCATTGAACTTAAAATGAAATATATAGGTATAATATAAATATGTGTTTGGTGTATGCTAAATAAGTTGGGATTTGTTAAGAAATTTAGCTCAAAGTAGTAATATAAAACAAGAAAATAAACAAGAATGTAGAGAGAAAGAAATGAGAGATTCTTATTTCTTCTATGTATTCAAGTGTTTTCCAAGTGTGTATTTCAAGCATATTCAATATCACTTCTCACCCTTTATTTATAGTATTCCATAGAGGTACACCAAAGAGTATCATGAATATGCTATTGAATATGTCATTGGGCATTTGAGATCATGGAGGAAGATCATGGGGGAGATTATGGAGTACAATCATAATTTCATAAGTATTAGAGTAGCGGAAGTTATGGAGATAATGAAGAAGAGTAGTGATCATTACTCCTTTGGTGGTTATGGATATCCACTATAATTTTTATAACACTCTCCTTGAATGTCCATAAATAATGTGCCTCGTTAAAAACTTACTAAGAAAAACCCCTACGAGAAAAAATCCTAGTAAAGGAAAACGAGTACACATATCATATAATATGCATTGCTTGTTGCCTCATTAAAAACCTTGCTAGAAAAACTCAATGGGATAGAATCATAGCTAAGGGGAAAAGAATACAACGTTTTTGCCTCTCTCTTATTATGAAAACATCAATTTAGTTTTCGAAAATGACTTTACTTTTTGAAAATGACGCATTCCTATTCTGTATACCAGTTTCTCAAATATTGAGGTTTGTAATGATTCATTAAACAGATCCACCAAAGTATCAATCAAATAAATTTGTTGAACATCAATATCACCAATCTGCCGAAGATCATGTCTGAAAAGAATTTTTATGAAATATACTTTATTTTGTCTCCTTCAATATATATTCTTCTTCCAACTAAGATAAGCAAGCAACATTGTCTTCAATATTATTGAAATCTTCTTTTCAAAGAAAATTCACACATCGGTTGCATATTGAGTGACTTGCTTTATCAATTGTTAGTATATTGACACACTTGAATAAGTATCAATAATTGACTACTTTGTGAAATAATAGTAAAGCAATACACTCACATACAAATAGATTGTTTGAAGATCGAACTTCAGAAAATGCTTGCATTTGCATAACCAACAAAACTTTGACAATATTTGTTAGAATAAACAAACCTATATCAATGATTCCTAGTATTCAAATATCTTCATAAATGAATAGAATTATATCTCACTAGCATATTATATACTCATTGTCCTAGCTAGATATATCAGTGCATCAATTGCAATTGACATAAAAAATAAATCATGTACGTCATGATTTCTCTAATTCACATAAGTATTTGTTGAAGTTTTATTTAATAAATTTCTTGGAAACCTTTATATGCTTCAAAACAATTTAAATCCTTTAATGATTTTCATTATACACATATTAAGTTTTTCATGTACTGGCAGATTAAAACACGAAATGACTACATCCATCACAGGAGAACATGTCTCTATATAATCAATGCTAGGATATTTACAAATCTTCTTGTGAAACAAGTCGTCTTTATGTCTATCGACTTGACTATTTTCGCACAAGAACACATTTATACCTCCATTAGCTTTATATTTTCAGGTGTTGGGACTATCCATCCAACTTTACATTTTTCAGGTGAAGTCAATTTTCATTGCGTATGTTTCATTTGGCCAATTATTTATCTGTCCAAATTCCATGATATTATACTCAGCTCCGCACAACATAGGAATTAGCACACTTTCGGGAAGAGCATAGAATAGTAGAAGATCCAACATGTAGAACACGACGATCATTATAAATTCACGAATTATAAATGTTATAATTACTCTTTCCCATAACTTCTCATACCAGAACAACCCATTAAAATGCAAATATGCCAATATTAATAATATTGATCGCTACGTTATATCAACAATATCGTCAATGATCATTTTATATCGTTTGCACCATCACAATAAGGATATAATTTATCGAGATCTCATTATTTTTAGGTACCTAAGCCTCTTCCATGAGGTCTTATAGATTGTTATGTCGTAGTGCTCTTCTAAAGCACTTGCCTTCTTATTATAACCATCTTGATTATTTACTACTCTCCTTCTTCAAGGAGTTTTACCTTTGGAACCAATTAGTCTATCATGTTTTATGTGTGTCATAGACTCTGTCCCTCATGGACTTTATTTTAGTTGGAGCATTATCAGCTGAAATATGACATTTAGCTTTGGGTCAGCAAATGCCCCTAATAATATTTTACAAATGAATTATTACTTGAATTTCAAGTTCACATTTTCTTGTACGAGGGTCTAAATAAATAAATAAATATATATATATATATATATATATATATATATATATATATCCTTTTATTCATTCCAGAAATCAAGGAATTCAATGTCAACCTTAACTGTCATGGAAATAAACAACCCAAGAGAATTCTCGAAAAATCTTCTATATCTTCAGTATACGCTAATGTGAATTTTCAATTAAATTATAATTGAATCGGGATGCCAAGTCGATCATGCCAACTAATATTTGTTTCAGTAAACCTCTAATTTACTTGTGATATATGATTCCATCATTATACTTATATTTATGTAATAAAAATAGAAAGAAAATCAGATAACCTTTCATATTTACCCGGTATGATTATAATAATATAAAGATATTCAATCTTCTTTTCATTTTATAGTCTCAATATTTGAATCACTTGGCCAATATCTTTGAAACTCAAAAAATTTCTTTTGAGACATACTACGATACCAATGTTACAAAATGGCAACTTATCACTTGGCAAAGCAAAAACAATTGTAGCTTCCAAAGAAGGTTTTCACTTCTTTTAGGAAGTATTAGAAGAATATAGCAGTTCGTGTTGATAACGGGTTAAGAAGCTTAACTCAAAGTAATAATATAAAAGAAGAAAATAGACAAGAGAATAGAGGGTAGAGAGAAAGAGATGGGATATTCTTATTTTTTTCATGTATTCTAGTGTTCCCCAAGTGTGTATTTCGCGCATATACAATATCACTTCTCATCCTCTATTTATAGTATTATATAGAGGTATACCAAAGAATACCATGAATATATCATTGAACATGTCATTAGGCATTTGAAATCATGGAGAAGATCATGAGGGAGATTATGGAGTTATAATCATAATTCCATAAGTATTAGAGTAGTAAAAATTATGGAGAAAATGGAGAAGAGTAGTGATCATTACTACTTTGGTAGTTATGGACATCCACCATAATTTTTATAACATGATTTTGAATTTACGTTGTATGTTTCCTTTCTAGTACTCAAGATTCCACTGTTAACTGTGTAAATAATTATTATGTGTAGCTATATTGTGTGGCCTCTTTCTCACTTACAACTTGTTTGTATGTTTGTTACCTATTGTATCGTATTGCATTATCGTAACGACCCGGCCGGTCATTTCATGAGTTACCATTCTATTTCTCCCATTTCTACTTCTAATTATCTCGTTCTGTTGTATTATGTCTTATCGGGTGGTTGGTTTGAGTTCGGAGAGATTTTGGAAAGAAATTATACACTTAGTCTCTTTTGAGTATGCTTAGGTTGGAAAAGTCAATCGGATGTTGACTTATGTGAAAAGGGCTTGGATGTAAATTTTGATAATTTGGATAGCTTCGGGAAGTGATTTGGGACTTAGGAGCATGATCGAAATATATTTAGGCTTGAATTGACGAAATTGAAATTTTGGCGTTTTCCGATTGATATGTGAGATTTTGATATAGGGGTCCGAATTGAATTCCAGAAGTTGTAGTAGTTTGTTGTGTTATAGATGATGTGTGTGTAACATTTCAGGTCATTCGAACGAGGTTTGATAGAGTTTTTGATCAAAAGCGGAATTGGAAAGTTGTTGAGTTCTTAGGCTTGAATCCATGGTTGATTCGTTGTTTCAATGTTGTTTTATGTGTTTCGAAGATTGGTATAAGTTTGGATGATGGTATATGACTTTTTCATACTTTTGGTTGAGGTCTTGGGGTCCTTGGGGTGATTTTGGATGGTTGACGAGAGATTTGGAGTTTGAGATTTGCACCTGAAGCTGCTGAACCACTGTCATAACCGCACCTGTGACTTGGGGACTGCAGGCTAGCCGCATATGCAGAAGTTGGCGTGAAGGTTTGAAGCGCATTTACGGATGATTGGTCGTACCTGCGAGACTGCAGGTATGGAAGGGGAGATATAGGTGCACAATTGTGGTTTTAATGAAAATAGCAGATGTGGTGCTTTGGTCGCGGATGTTGTATCGCAGGTGCAGTGTAGGGACCGCAGGTGCGAAAAGCCTGGGTCAAAAGTATATATTTGGCAATTCGCGATTTTCAGCTCTTCTTTACCATTTTTAAATTAATTTTGGAGCTTTTTGGGAGATTTTGAAGAGGGAATCCAAGGGAACTTCATTGAGGTAAGATTTTTGAACATAAAATTCGTTTCTATGGTGTTATTTCACGGAGTAAGCTTGTAATTTTTGAAAAATTAGTGGTTGAAATTGAAGAACTAGGCTTGTATTTGAGACCTAAAATTAGGGATTTGAGAGATCATTTATGGTTAGATTTTGGTAAATTGGTATGCATGAACTTGTGAGAGGATAATGATTACATTGATGTTAATTTTTTCGGGTTCCGAGACGTGGGCCCAAGGGTCGAGTTTGGCCAATTTCGGGTTTCTTGGTGCCATTTGATTATTTTCATGTACTTCGTTCCCTTGGCATATTCTAATGTTATGACACTGATTTTGGGTAGATTCGACGCGATTTGAGGCCGATTCAAGAGGCAAGGGCATCACGGGCTAGAGTTTGGACGCGATTGAGGTAAGTAATGATTGTAAATGTCCTCTTGAGGGTATGAAATCCCATATTTCACATCGTTGCTGTGAACACCTAATTTTTGACCACACCCAAATTCTATACTAGTTTAGTGTAAATATTTCTTTTACGATTAATCTTAATATTTTTAAAACTTTTATCTTACTCTTAGTAGGTTTTATTTAATATATATATATATATATATATATATATATATATATATATACTAACTATATATTCACATTCTTAGAGTATAAGTTTTACTCCTAATTTTAGATAAAAGAAAAATTTTAAAAAATCTAATTAGAATTTTAAATATAAGCTATAACATTTTTCTTAGTATAATTTAAACTACAATGTAAATAATTAATTTTCGTAGGTATATAATATTTAAATATAAGATATCTAACTAATATTTTTAACTATGCATTTTACTTTGTATGTAATATTTTAATACGGGTGAGCAGCTTTCATACTAATTCATGAATTAGGAGGAGTGCCTAAAGAATTTTTTTTACTTCGTTATAGTTTTGTTTATTTTTCTTAGTAGTTTTATTTATATTTTTGGTATTAAAAAATGTGATTGACAAAATTTTTTGGAACACGTGTTAGTTTATTATTTAAGTTGCTGAATTTTTAGTTTTTTAATAGTTAAATTAAATTCATGTTCATATAGATGTGTATATCAAATTATGACAAGTTAGTCACACATACAATATGATAGTTAATTAAGATTATTATTTTCTATTAAGTTCTATTGATAAATATTGTTGGAATTTGCATATTTTTTTGTTTTGTATAAATGTCTCCAAATAATGATAAATCCAACATTATGTAATTTTGTTTAAATTATAACGCATTAATAGAAAGCTTCGTTAATTTGGGTCTATCTTCTAGGCTAATGGTTATCTCTTAGTTATTTTTTTACTTTAAAATCTTAAGGTTTATTATAACAGTTAAAAAATAATAATAATAAATAGATAAATAGAATACTTTAAAATGCTATATAACTTTTAGATGCACTTTAAAATACTAGCCCATGTGTTCATACCCGAACCTTGGATTGATACGCTTAAATAATAAATGGATTATGTGCGCATTCCGCGTCTTGATACCTTTTTAATTTAAAATAATTATGTTATAACCATATGTACATTCCGTACCTTGGTTTAATATTTAATTTCAAGGAAGTACATTGTGTGCGTATCGCATCTTGGTCAAAATAATTAATAAAAATATAATAAATTAAGTGAAGTGGTAATAAATAAGCCATAATCAATAAAATACAAGAATAGCTAAAAAATTGATTTAAGCCTTACATTAATCAATAGAAGCGATCGTGCTAGAACCACGGGACTCGAGGGGTGCCTTACACCTTCCCCTCGGTCAACAGAATTCCTTACTCAGTCTTCTGTTTTCATAGACCATAAATTAAGAGTCAAACCTTCCTTTTGAAAAGGGATTCAAATAAAAGGTGACTTAGAACACAAAAACTCAATTCTAAGTGGCGACTCTAAATAATAAATAATTCCTTTTCAAAACGTCACTTTAATTGGAAAAACTCTTCTAACTCAACCGCGTAACAGGGTTGTGTGGGAAAAAAGAGGTGTGACAGTTGTGCTTCTTTGAGGTGACGTACACGCTAGATGACGAGCGTGGGGTCGTGCACTGTTGGGGATTGTGACCTAGTCCGTCCCGTATGACTACTAAGTTGCGTATTTGATTGAAAACTATTTGATATCATTGTGTTTTTGAAATTATTAGCATATTTTGGGTTGAATTTCATATTTGGGTCTAGTGCCAACTGTTTTGGACCTTTAGGAGATTTTTACTACTATTCCTCACTATTTTGACTTCATATTTATACTCATTCATGTTGTATTCTACTATATTCATAACTCAGTCATATTTACTCCGTTTTGATATTTTAAATGATATTTGGAGCTAATAATCATATTTTACTGTTGCCCAAATGGCTTGAGAGATTTTTAACTTAGTGAAGCCAAGGGCATGTATTATGAGAATATTATTGGATCGGGTTACGTACCGCATTAGGGTTATATTGATTCATGATTACGAGGTCGAGTGCCTGATTTGTTACCCCACGAGATGGTTTGTTATGAGGCCGAGGGCATGTTTGGTTATGCTACGAGATGGCTTGGTATTGCGCTTGGACAGTAAGGAGCCTCTCCAGGAGTCTGTACATCCCACTGAGTGCGGGTACCCAGTGTAAGATGTGATATTGACCGAGTGGCTATTGTTGTTCCATGTTATTGCCCGAGGGGCTGATACGAGTGATTGTGAGATAGCCCGAGGGGTTGGTTCTGTTGGTTTTGCACGAGGGGCTGATTTATATTTCTATCCTTTTCTCACTGTTTTCATTATTCGTTTGAACTACTGGAAGATGTTTTTAAAAGGGTTTTTGCTGAACTAAGATGTTTTATAAGTTTTACTATTTTACTGCATTGTTTTGGATTTTTATTCTATTTTGTTGTAGCATTTGATATGTTTTACTTGTTTTCTTATCGCTCAGCTACCTTTAATTTTATTACTTACTGAGTTGGTGTACTCACATTACTCCCTGTATCCTGTGTGCAGATTTAAGAGTCACGTGTCATGCTAGCGAGTGCTTATTTTGTTACATCTCGCATTCTCGTACGTTAAAAATTTTGTTTTCAGTTAATTGATATAGACTCGGGGATGAAATCATCTTCACATTAACGTATGTACGCTATTTATAACAAGCGAAAAATAAGTGTTATGAAGGATAAAAAGGTACAAAAATTAAAGAAAACAAATTTCATTGAAAGTGGCCAATTTGGAATAAATTATGAATTGAGTAATAATACCCGATAATTATAAACTAATATCATGCAAGGTACCATATGAATACTGTAGCATAATATATAAAGTATATATAAAATATATTAAAAATAAGTAAAATTTTAAATAATTTGAATAATTTTATATTACACTAATAATTAATTAATTATCGGATAACAGGACATTACTAAATTAATTATTAAAATATAAGATAAAACTAACTCATACTCCCCAAAACGTGGCAGCAAAGAAGCTAGCCAAATATAGACTAAGTAGTCATATATATGCTTAGTGGCTATCTAAAGAAGGTAAGTCTTCAACGTGTTAAATCCTCAAAGTTCATAAAGTTGGTCTCTTCTAAGAGTTTGGCCTCCTTTGAAAGTTCAATTCATTTTGGATCAGAGAAGTGAATTACCATTCACAAAATTGAAAAGCGGAATTAAGGCTTCTGACAATTTCTTGTAATCAATTCCTTGTTAAAGATCAAAAGCATTCTGTCTTTGGTTCAAACAAAAACGCTAGAAGCAGATCTAATTTCGTCCAAATTTCAAAGATTCCAGAGCCAAATTAAATTTCAAAGAAGCAAGAACAAATTTCGTGAAGGATACAGAAAGCACAAGCTTAATCAGATTTTTTGGGTTCTAAGTTCAATCAACCAAGGTTCTCCAACAAAATATTGTACGAAATTTTATCTACTCCATGTTAACGCCATCCCCTCTTTCTTTTGTTGAAACACGTTCTCAAGGCACTAAATTAAACGTGTGTTCTATTTGTAGGTTTTGATAAATGACAAACGACGCGCAATTGACATATGACGAGGTCCAAGCACAAGCGCGCAATTGACACATAACGAGGTTCAAGCACAAGATGAACAAAGATCAAGTTTAAGCAAAGAAACAAAGTTATACATGAGTCGTTCTTTAATTGTGATCTTGATCCGACAATTGACTCAAGACTTGGCTTCTCTCGTAAAATCATTTTTATCAAATCATGCATATTTAACTTAAAGCAAAATGATGTTCAAACATTTTATTTTAGCCAAAATGATTTTTAAACATGCCTCTCAAATCTGGACAAAGATAATCGATTATGTACTTTATGATAATCGATTATGTTAAGACAATGTACACCAGATTTACAAAGCTGAACAATAATCGATTATGTACCTTATGATAATCGATTATGTTAAGGCAGTGTACATTAGATTTTTCAAAACTACAAGATAATCGATTATGTACCTTATGATAATCGATTATGTCAGTGTCCATCAGATTTTTCAAAGCTGTAAGATAATCGATTATGCACCTTATGATAATCGATTATGTTGAGGTAGTGTCTATCAGATTTTTCAAGACTGTAAAATAATCGATTATGTACATTATGATAATCGATTATGTTAAGACAGTGTAGTCCGAAGTTTTCAAAACATCAAAGATAATCGATTATCCTTATAGCATAATCGATTATGTAAATGACCGTTGCCAAAGTATTTTTAAACTCTGAAAGATAATCGATTATGCACAATCTGATATTCGATTATGCTAAGTAAAAATCTGCATATGATTTTTTGAACGTTGTCAGGTAATCGATTATACGATTTGGATAATCGATTATTCTGCTTAAAATCTGGGAATGATTTTTTGAACGTTGTCAGGTAATCGATTATACGATTTGGATAATCGATTATTCTACTTAAAATCTGGGAATGATTTTTGAACGATTGGAAGATAATCGATTATGCAAATCAGATAATCGATTATCTCAGCACAAAATCAGCAATTCATGATTGGCAATTAAGCAACGATTTTGGATGTTTTTTACACTATAAATACAACTCAAAATCAGTCTTCTAAGTACAACAATTGATCACATTCTTGCTAAGGCTTACATACTCTCATATCAATCATTTTCTATTCATTTCATAAGTTTTTGAGAGCCAAACTCTTGACGAAAGTTGTTGTGTTCTTGAGCGTATTTATTTTACTCATATCTACTCTTAAAGAGAGTCTTGTCTTGAGTGCTAAGTGTTTGTATACACTTGAAGGGAAGTGTTAATCCCTTGTGTTTGTAAGAAGGAACGTTTTCATTCCTTCTGTTGAAGTCTTGAAGTGTGGTATCTTCGAGCAAAGGTTGTTGATGCTTGTGTGACTCAAGTTCTCAGTTTGTAACGGTTTGTTAAGCACCCGTAAGCTTAACGGAGTTAGTGGAATCTCGAGAGAGTCTCTCGGGGACTGGACTAGCCACAAGTTGTGGTGAACCAGGATAAATTCGGTGCGTTCTTTCCTTGTTATTTATTTTCCGCACTTATTTCAATCCTGCAATTTTTAATTCCGCAAGTTTACATTGTTTTTTTATCATAACGCTATTCACCCCCCCCCCCTCTAGCGTTAAGCGTATATTCTAACAATTGGTATCAGAGCCCAACTCTCTGAAAGACTTAACCGTTTGAGAGAAACAATCCATGGCTTCTACTCGTGACTTTAATGCATGAATAGGTGAAGGACAATGCTCCACCAGACCACCACTATTCGATGGCACAAACTATACGTACTGGAAGGAGAGGATGAGAATATTCATCCAATCGAATAATTTTCATCTATGGAAGGTTATAACGAAGGGAGAACAAATTCCAACCAAAAAGGTTGAAAATGAATGGGTTCCAAAATCCGAAGATGAATACGATGCGGATGATATCCGAAAAGTGCAGAACAACGCTAGAGCCATCAACGCTCGAGCAATACTCAAAACTGCATTTATGCGTTGGCAGGACGACAAGACCAAGAGTTATCGCCTGATGTTGTTACAGGTATATTATCAGTCTCCTCATATGATGTATACATTGATTGACCCAAGTTCCCCCTTATCATATGTTACTCCGTTGGTTGCTAATAAGTTTGAATTATAACCTGAATTGATTAAACCTATTGATGTGTCTACACCTGTTGGGGACTCAGTGATAGCTAAGCAAGTATATTTGGGTTGTATAATAGTAATTCATGGTCGATCTACCGTAGCAAACTTAATCGAATTAGATATGGTAGAATTTGATGTTATAATGAGTATGGATCTGTTGGCTTCTTGTCATGCCAACGTTAATTGTAGTGTAAAGATAGTCCGATTTCAATTTATAGGGGAGCCTATTTTGGAGTGAAAAAGTAATACGACATCGCCAAGGTAGATTCATTCCCTACCTTAAGGCAAGAAAGATGATCAAAAAGGGTTGTATTTATCACTTAGTTTGAGTTCAGGATGTGGAAGTAGAGTCACCAATAGTCCAGCCTAGTGGTTAATGAGTTTCCAAATGTTTTCCCGATGAACTTCCAGGTCTTCCTCCAGAGCAAGAAATTGAGTTTGCCATTGACCTATTACCAGATACTCATCTAATATCTATACCCCCTATTGAATGGCCACCACAGAGCTGAAAATGTTAAAGGTATAGCTAAGGGACTTGCTTGAAAAAGGTTTTATCAAACCTAGTACATCACTATGGGAGCACCTGTGTTGTATGTGATAAATAAAAATGGTTCCATACGAATGTGTAATGATTATAGGCATCTGAATAAGGTGACGATCAAGAAGAAGTACCGACTCCCGAGAATTGATGTTTTATTTGATCAGTTACAAGGTGCCAAGTGTTTTTCAAAGATAGACTTGAGTTCTGGTTACCATCAGGTAAGGGTTAAGGAGGAAGCTATTTTGAAGACACCATTTATAACCCGATACAGGCACTTTGAGTTTCGTGTCATGTCGTTCGGTTTGACCAGTGCCCCAGCAGCATTCATGAATTTGATGAACTGTGTATTTAGGAATTTTTTAGATCTATTCATAATTGTATTTATTGACGATATATTGGTGCATTCTCGTTCAAAGGCTGAGCATGCTGACCATCTACGCACTGTGCTTAGAGTTCTACAAGAAGAGAAGTTGTATGCAAAATTTTCTAAATGTGAATTCTGGTTGAACTCTGTAGCTTTCCTTGGGCATATTATTTCGGATGAAGGCATCCCGGTGGATATACAAAAGATTGAGGCCGTGAAAACTTGGCCTAGACCCACAACATCGGCGGAGGTTCGTAGCTTCCTCGGTTTGGCAGCTTATTACAGGATATTTGTAGAGGGATTTTCTTCCCTTTCAGTACCTTCGACAAAGTTGACTCAGAAGGGAACAAAGTTTCAATGGGCTGATGCTTGCGAACGGAGTTTCCAGGCATTAAAGGATAGATTAACTTCAACACCAGTTCTAGCACTTCTAGAAGGGACTGATGGTTATGTTATCTATTGTGACACTTTAGGCATTGGAGTAGGTTGTGTGTTGGTGCAACATGGTAAGGTTGTGGCTTATGCTTCTAGACAACTAAGAAATCACGAGAAGAACTACCCAACCCATAATTTAGAGTTAGCTACGGTAATTCAGGCACTAAAGATGTGGAGGCACTACTTGTATGGCATTCATGTTGATATCTATACGGATAATAGGAGCCACCAGTACATCTTCAAGCAAAAGGAATTGTATCTACGTCGAAGGAGATGGTTGGATCTACTTAAAGACTATGATATTGATATTTTATACCATCCGGGGAAGAGGGACGTAGTAGCCGATGCCCTAAGCCGTAGATCTATGGGTAGCTTGTCGTATTTACAGCCAAAAAAGAGGGGAATATCCCATGATGTTCATCAGCTAGCTAGTCTTGGAGTTCAGTTACTGGAATCAGGTGCTATTGGAATTATTATTTAGGATACAACAACATACTCTTAAGTTACTGAAGTAAAGGAACGCCCGTACGAGGATCCTGCGTTAGTTCATTATAGGGATACTACTCTTTAGAAGGGGAAGACACCGTATGAAATTACAGAAGATGGAGTCCTCAGATATCAAGGGCGATTATGTGTGGCTAATGTTGTAGGGCTGCATCGGCAGGTTATGGGAGAAACTCACTATTCTCATTATTCTATCCATCTAGGAGAAACAAAAATGTATCATGATATTAGAGAAGTATATTAGTGGGAAGGAATGAAGAAAGATATAGCAGAGTTTGTTGCTCAGTGTCCTAACTGTCAGCAGGTTAAGATTGAGCATAAAAAATCCGATAGATTATTGCAGATTATGGGGATTCCGACTTGGAAATAGGAAATAGTCAATATGGATTTAATCGTAGGCTTACCTCGTACTCGGCATATGTTTGATTCGATACAGGTGAATATTGATAGGCTTACAAAGTCAGCCCATTTTCTGCCCATTAGAACTATATATTCCTCAGAGGATTATACAATGCTTTATATTAAGGAGATAGTACTACTGCATGGTATCCTTGTATCTATTATCTCGGATAGAGGAGCTCAATTTACAACTAACTTCTAGAGATCCTTCCAAAAAAGGATTGGGGACTCAAGTAAGTCTTAGTACAATATTTCATCCCCGTACAGACGGACATGCTGTGCGTACTGTTCAGACACTGGAGGTTATGTTACTATGATGGACTTCAAAGATAGCTGGGATGATCATCTACCGCTTATTGAGTTCGCATATAATAATAGTTATCATTCCAGTATTCAGATGACTCCATACAAAGATCTTTACGAACGAAAGTGTCGGTCGTCTATAGGGTGGTTTGATGTTAGAGAATCTGGATTATATGGGCCAGACCTAGTTCAGCAAGCCATAGAAAAAGTAAAACTTATCCGGGATCGACTTTTGACAGCTCAGAGTCGTCAAAAATCATATTCTGACGTGCAGCGGCGAGAATTAGAGTTCGGGGTTGATGATTGGGTTTTCTTAAAAGTATCATCTATAAATGGTGTGATGAGGTTTTGGCAAGAAAAGAACTTAGCCCACGATATACTGGGCCTTATAAGATCATTTAGAGAATGTGCCGGGTAGCTTAAGAGTTAGAAACACCCTCGGAATTAGAGTCCGTCCATCTAATTTTTCACGTATCTATGTTATGGAAGTACATTGGCGATCCTACCCGAGTGGTACCCACAGATGATGTATAGATTACAGAGGACTTGTGATACGAGGAAATTCCAATTGCCATCCTAGACGGACACATCCGCAAGTTGCGGTATAAGGAGGTAGCCTTCGTGAAAGTACTTTAGAGGAACAACAATGTGGAAGAAATGACTTGGGAGGCCGAGGAAGACATGAAGTCTAGATATCCCTTTTCCTCCTCCAGAGAAGGGTCCGACCGGTACGTCATAACCATAAGGTACATGTATAAATTCTTATGTTGGTTATTGCCGTTGGTCATGTGAGGCCATTGTCATTATTCATAATTATGATCATATGTGACGTTGGGTTATTAAGCTTCTACGGGGAAAGTTGGTAGTGGTGTTATTACATAGGCGACCTTGCCAAAATTATATAGATCACGAGGAGTTGAACATTCGAGGATGAATGTTTCTAAGGGGAGAAGGATGTTACATATCGCGTTTTCGTACGTTAAAAGTTTCATCTTCAGTTAATTGACGTAGACTCGGGGATGAGATCATCTTGACATTAACGTATTTACGCTATTTATATCAAACAATAAATAAGTTTTATGAAGGATAAAGGGGTACACGAATTAAAGAAAACGAGTTTCTTTGAAAATGGCCAATTTGGGATAAAATATAGGTCGAGCGATTATAAGTAGAATTTCAAATAATTTGGGTTAATTTTTAAATTATGCAGGTAATTAGTTAATTACCGAATAATAGGACATTACTTAGTTAATTATTAAAATATAAGATAAAATTAAAATATATCCCAAAACGTGGTAGCAAAGAAGCTAGCCAAATACATGACTAAGCAGTCATACATGTTTAGTGGCTATCTAAAGAAGGTAAGTCTTCTAACGTGTTAAATCCTCAAAGTTTATAAAGTTGGTCTCTTTTAAGAGTTTGGTCTCTTTTGAGCGTTTAATTTCATTTTGGATCAGAGAAGTGAATTACCATTCACAATATTGAAAAGCAGAATAAAGGCTTTTAAAAATTCTTATAATCAATTCCTTGTCAAAATATCAAAAGCATTCTGTCTTTGGTTCAAACAAAAACGCTAGAAGCAGAAACAATTTCGTCCAAGTTTCAAAGAATCTAGAGCCAAATTTCGTTTATAAATTTCAAAGAAGCAAGACCAAATTTCGTTCAAAGATTCAGAAAGCAGAAGCTTAATCAGAATTTTTGAATTCTAAATTCAATCGATGAAAGTTCTCCAACAGAATATTATACGAAGTTTTTCCTACTTCATATATGTTAAGGTTATTCCCTCTTTTTTTTGGCATGGTCCAAATTATACTGAAATGAGCAAACACATAGTTTCTATAAATTATACTGAAGAAATGAGCAAACACACAATTTTTATAAATTATACTGAAGAAAATAAATTACTCTTTTCATAAAAATATTAGGGGTGTCTATATTCTTGATTCCCCATGTGAATTATTATATTCTTTTCATGGGTCTCGGAATAATACGCAGCTGAAAAAATTTATCCGGAAGAAATATTGAGATTTTTGCGTATTTTTCATGCATTTCACCTATTTATACATGTGAATTGACTCATGGTTAGATGACGCTATATACATGTATATGTGTAAATATATGTATATGGAATATGGTAAAAGGTTACGATCGTTATATGAGCACCATCACCTGAACAACTGTATAATTGATGATGTTGCCCACGGTGGCCAGGATGATATGATGAGATGCCCTCAGTGGCTTGATGATATTATGTATACCTATACCTATGCATGATATGATATTTATACGCACGTGTATGACATTATAAATGTTTTAAAATTTACAAAGTTATTCAGATTTAAAGACGTGTTTCTATATTCCATGTTTCATCTATGTTTTTCACGTACTAATTTTTATGCCTCACATACTCAGTATATTTTTTGTACTGAAGCCCTATTTCACAGGGCCTGCGTTCATGCTCGCAGTTGCAGGAAGGCAAGCTGATGGTCTCATTCTTAGGATACCTGATCAATAAGAATTGGCGTGCTCCACTTGATCCGGGGTTGCTTTTGATTTTGGTGTGTGTGTGTGTTTGTATATATATATATATATATGTATATGTATATATATATATATATATATATGTATATATATATATATATATGTATATATATATATATATGTATATATATATATATATATGTATATATATATATATATATGTATATATATATCCCGTCTTTGTACAGTTATGTCTCTATTAGAGGTCTATAGATAGTAGGTCTAGTTAGATTGTATGTGGCCTTGTCGGCTATCAGTTTTGGATGTATAGTTATGTATAGCAGCCTTGCCGGCTCGCTTACAGTATTCTGCATGTATACGTACATATTCCTTGTTAGAAGGTTTTCTCCATGTATGTTATTTTCGTAATTTAGCAGATGTTGTTCAGGTTCATATCTTAAACGCATGCTTAGGGGTGTTTGACAGGTATGACTCAGGAACCCATCGTGGCCTATCGGTTTTGGTTGTGAAAAAAGTTATATCAGACCAGTTCTGTCCAAGGATTGTCTACAAATCATGTCTAGTAGAGTCTTTTTTATAGGTGTGTTGTGCACTACACCTATAGACATGAAGCTACAAGACATATAGGATAGTATCCTCTCTTTTTATCACATATTGTGCGATACAAGAATTAATGTTCCTAACAGTATGCTATATTTTCAGTGATGCCTCCAAAGAATACGGCCACATAGAAGGGAAAGTTCATAACTGATTAGACTACTAGTCGAGCACCACGAGTTACCAGGCCTCGGGGAGAGTCTCATGGCGAGGTTTCATCTCAGACTTCATATACCCCTCCCTTTCCAGAAGAGCTCCGAGGGGCACCAGCTCCATTCTCCGTCCATGTATATTCATCACCTCAGCTGAATGCATCGAGTTAGGAGATGCAAGATGTTATTCAGTTATTAACTCGATTAGTAGCTGCTTAGGCTCGGCGTCATGAAATAGGTATTGGTCATGCAGATAGGTCCGTCAGTGCGAGAGTTTGTAAATTCATTAATTTAGACCCTCCAATATTCATTGGGGTAGATCCAAACGAGGACCCTTAGGTATTTATTGATATAGTGCAGAGGACGTTAGGGGTAATGAAGGCCACTGCAGCTGAGTCAGTTGAGCTAGCTTCCTATAGACTCTGAGATGTTGCAGTTAATTGGTACGAGTCTTGGAAATTTTTCAGAAGTGAGGATGCCCCTCCAGCGGTATGGCAGGAATTCATAGAGGCTTTTCTTCATCATTATCTGCCACCAGAACTTAGACGAGCTAGCGTTAATAGGTTCTTGACATTTCGGTAGGGTATCATGAGTCTTTTGGAGTACAGTCTTAAGTTTGATTCATTGGCTAGGTATGCTCCTACTATTGTATCTAAGATGGAGGATCGAGTTCATCGATTTGTGATAGGATTAGAGCCTTACTTGCTTAGCGATTGTATGTCGGTCTCACTTCAGCCTGATATGGATATTTCTCGTATCCAGGTATACGCTCAGGGTGTAAAGGAGCGTAAATGGAAATAGAGGCTCGATAGTGACCATGATAGGGCCGAGAATATGAGAGCGAGGTCTTCAGGTCCTTCTAGTGAGTTTCGAGGTGGCCAAAGGCAGCAGTACACAAGGTATCCTACCTAGCCATCGGCCAGAGCGCCCCCTTAGTTTGGCGGTAAGAGATTTGATCATTCCTCATATTCAGGGTCTGGTTAGAATTTCAGGGCCTCAGGTTCTCAATATAGGGGTGAGTCAAATCAGATGAGGTCGTCCTTGCCAAGATGTGCTCAATATGGTAAGTAGCCTACTGGGCAGTGCCTCATGGGATTAGGGGTTTGTTATACTAGTGGTTATCCGGGACACATTATAAGGGATTGTTCGATAAGAGGTGCTGCAAGCATAACTCAGCCATCGGGATCTGTAGCTAGTTCTTCATCATCAGTACGCCCCTTAGGCAAGGTCCACAAGCACCAATGAGTCGCGGTAGAGGCAGAGGCAAAGCGTCTAACTCGAGAAATCCTCAGAACCGCATTTATGCATTGGCAGGACGACAGGACCAGGAGTCATCGCTTAATGTTGTTACAGGTATATTGTCAGTCTCCTCTTATGATGTATATGCACTGATTGACCCAGGTTCCACCTTATCATACGTTACTCCGTTGGTTGCTGGTATGTTTGAAATAAAACCTGAATTGATTAAAGCTTTTGAGATGTCTACACCTGTTAGGGATTCAGTGATAGCTAAGACCTATACAGGGGTTGTATAATAGTAATTCATAGTCGATCTACCGAAGCAAACTTAATCGAGTTAGATATGGTTGAATTTGATGTTACAATAGGTATGGATTGGTTGTTTCTTGTCATGCCAACATCAATTATAGAGCAAAGATAGTTTGATTTCAATTTGCAGGGGAGCCTATTTTGGAGTGGAAAGGTAATACGACATCCCTGAAAGGTAGATTCATTTCCTACCTCAAGGCAAGGAAGATGATCAGAAATGGCTATATTTATCACTTAGTTCGGGTTCAGGATGTGGAAGTGGAGCCACCAACCATTCAGTCCAACCCAGTGGTTAATGAGTTTCCCAATATTTTTCCCAATGAACTTCCGGGTCTTCCTCCATAGCGAGAAATTGAGTTTGACATTGACCTACTACTAGATACTCATCCAATATATATTCCCCATGTAGAATGGCCACCGCAAAGCTGAAAGAGTTAAAGGAAAAACTAAGGGACTTGCTTGAAAAATGTTTTATCAGACCAAGTATGTCACTTTGGGGAGCCCCTATGTTGTTTGTGAGAAATAAAGATGGTTCCTTACTAATGTGTATTGACTATAAACAGTTGAATAAGGTGACGATCAAGAAGAAGTACCGGCTCCCGAGAATTAATGATTTATTTGATCACTTACAAGGTTCCAAGTGTTTTTCAAAGATAGACTTGAGGTCCAGGTACCATCAGGTAAGGGTTAAGGTGGAAGATATTCAGAAGACAACATTTAGAATCAGATACGTTGCAGGGCTACATCGGCAGGTTATGGGAGAAACTCATTATTCTCATTATTCTATCCATCTAGGAGCAACAAAGATGTATCATGATACCAGAGAAGTATATTAGTGGGAGGGAATGAAGAAAGGTATAGCAGAATTTGTTGCTCAGTGTCCTATATGTCAGTAGGTTAATATTGAGCATCAAAAAGCCGATGGATTATTACAGGTAATGGAGATTCCAACTTAGAAATGGGAAATAATCAATATGGATTTAATCGTAGGCTCACCTCGTACCCAGCATATGTTTGATTCGATACAGATGATTGTTGATAGGCTTACAAAGTAAGCCTATTTTCTGCCGGTCAGAGCTACATATTCCTTAGAGGATTATGCAAGGGTTTATATTAAGGAGATAGTACGATTGCATGGAGTCCCTGTATTTATTATCTCGGATAGAGGAGCTCAATTTATTGCTAACTTCTGCAGGTCCTTCCAAAAAGGATTGGGGACTCAAGTAAGTTTTAGTACAACATTCCATCCCCATATAGATGGAAAGGCTGAGTGTACTATTGAGACACTGGAGGATATGTTATGAGCTTCTGTGATGGACTTCAAAGGTAGCTGGTATGATCATCTAGCACTTATTGAGTTCGCATATAATAATACGATTTATAGTACGATTGTATGGTGTCCTTGTATTTATTATCTCGGATAGAGGAGCTCAACTTATAGCTAACTTCTGCAGGTCCTTCCAAAAAGGATTGGGGACTCAAGTAAGTTTTAGTACAACATTCCATCCCCATATAGATGGACAGCTGAGCGTACTATTGAGACACTGGAGGATATGCTATGAGCTTCTGTGATGTACTTCAAAGGTAGCTGGTATGATCATCTGGCACTTATTGAGTTCGCATATAATAATAGTTACTATTCTAGTATTCAAGTGGGTCCATACGAAGCTTTTTACGAACGAAAGTGTTGGTCGCCTATGGGGTGGTTTAATGTTGGAGAATCTGGATTACATGGGCCAGACCTGGTTCAGAAAGCCATAGATAAAGTAAACCTTATCCGGGATCGAGTATTGACAGCTCACAATCGTCAGAAATCATATTGTGACGTGCGGCAATGAGAATTAATGTTCGGGGTTGATGACTGAGTATTCTTAAAGGTGTCACCTATGAAAGGTGTGATGAGGTTTTGGCAAGAAAGGTAAACTTAGCCCACGGTAAATTGGGCCTTATAGGATCATTCAGAGAGTGGACCGAGTAGCTTATGAGTTAGAATTTCCCTTGGATTGGAGTCTGTCCATCCGATTTTCATGTATCTATATTACGAAAGTACATTTGCGATCCTACCCGAGTGGTGCCCATGGATGATGTATAGATTACAGAGGACTTATCATACGAGGAAATTCCAGTTGCCATCCTAGAGGGAAAAATACGCAAGTTGCGGAATAAAGAGGTAGCCTATGACAACTAGGGATTTTGATACATTTTATACTCTTTCTTGCTTAATGTTTTTATTAAAAATGTTTTCAAAATAGTCCCGAAGTCTCACAAGTTGTGCTTGATTGCAGGTCTGATCAACAAGGTGACAAGATGTCAAAGATCAGCTTAAAAAGGAGTGAAACTTGCACAAGTACCAAGAGAAGACAAAACTCAGGCACAATAGGGTCAGTGCGGCCGCACACTATTCTGTGTGGTCCACGCAAGTGAGGTTCACAGAGGCTGCTATTCAGGCAAAAAGGAAATGCGGTCGCACGAGGTTTTATGCGGTCCGCACTGGGATCAACACGCTCGCACTCGATTGAGTGTGATCCATAGAGAGAAGGTTCAGAGAGCTGCCAGTTCCAAGATTGAAGCCCAATGAAGTCTGCGCTCCGTTTCATGCGAACCTTACTAGAACCCACCGAAGCCGCACTTGATTCGATACGGTCCGCATTGTTGAATTTTAAGAGAGCCGTTTATTCATGTTCAGAGCCTTAGTGCGGTCGCACGTGATTTTGTGCGGTCTGCACTAATCCCATAAGGGCATTTTTATCTAAATTTGTTAGCTTAGTATCAATAGCTTCTTTTCCCATTTTTAGGTAGGCAGATAGTTTTTTACTGAAGGGATGCGCTCGTGAATTTGATTATTTTAGTTATTTAAAGTAATTTTAGCTTTATTCCAACATTGGATCTTCAAGTTAAATTAGCAATTAATTAATATGAGTTTTTCTTCATCTATTTCTTTGTTTTCTTCTCTATTTATAAGTAGCTAGACCCATAAACTAGATTTGTGGCTCAACCCTAGTGTGGATAATTTATGGGTCTTGTGTTTAAGTGTTTGATTGATTATGGTGTTTGACATTTGGACTAATTTCATGTTTAATTGCTGAATTAGTGGTTGCAAACACTAGTTTGTGTTTAGTTGACTTTGGCTCTTCTTAAGAAAGATAGCCTCAATCTCTGAAATTGGTCCAACAAGGAATTAGAGCGTACTCAAGAGAATGACAGCCTAAATTAAAGGGTTAAAACTAGAGATAGTAATACCTGACTTGAACCCTGATTGCTTGCGCAAATTTGCATACCTGATTGCTCCTGAGAAAGTCAATTCGGGAAAAATCACTTGAACTATCTAGAGGTATAGAGTGAGTAGAATCGAGCAATGGCTATATCATACTCCCCAAATGTGATAATCTAGCTTTAGACTCAAGAATCTGTCAATTGACCGCCTAGGCGGAAGTCACTACCCTAGTGCCTTTTGATTATTTGAACAACTCGCAATAGTTTAATCTTAGCTTATTTTAGTTTAATTGAATATTATAGTTTCATAAAATTAGGATCATAATCAAAACCAAAAATGTGTAGAAGTGCAATTAAGAGACAATACACAACTCCGCTTTAAATAGACACTCGACTCTAATATCTAGCTCTTTGTGGAAATCGATCCCGACCTTAGTCGGGTAAAAGCTGCTTCGACCTCTCTTGCTACTCAATAGTAGTACAGGGTTGGCCTCGATCACTTTTAGGCGTTGTTTCTAGGGATATAATGGTTTTAGCTATCTATCTAAATAGTTTTGTGTATTGTTCTTTTTTCCTAATTTGTTAATAATTTGTGTGTGTCACAACTTCAGGTACAAAATGACATTAAATGCTAATGACCCTCTTGGAAACGTGATCGCGGGGGAGGAGGTTGAGGATGAGGTGCCTCGTGTACCTCTTGTATAAAAGGTACAAGACAACAAAGAGGCCGCCAGGCCAATGCTAATGAAAATTTTCTAGATTCTCCTCTACCACCTCCAAGTGCTCCCACCCCAGATCCGGGCTATGCAAGTGCAATTTTCCCACCCCGAATTCGGGCGGGCAATTTCTAAATTACTAATATGATGCTGACATTGCTGGAGCAGCGTGGGTACTTCATGGGCGCTGCCACTCAAAATACTTACAAACATCTCAAGGGGTTCGTGGATACCTATTGATGGATCAAGCAAACCAATATGTCCAAGGATACACTCTAATTGAGACTCTTCCCATTTTCACTTAGAGGTAAGGTGTTAGATTGGCTTGAGCGACTTCCCAACCATCCCATCACTACTTGGGATGAGTTGGCGGATAAGTTCATTGCAAAGTTTTTCTCGCTAGGGCACATGACAGCATTGCGGGATGAGATCTTAGATATCAAGCAGGAGCTCACTGAACCATTGCATGAGATTTGGGAGATATATAGAACCATGGTGAAGGAATTCCCCAACAATGATATGATGGAGAATATGTTTCAACAAACTTTCTACCGGGGCATCAACACAAAAAATCAATACATAGTGAATCAACTTGTTGGGGGTAATTTCATGGAATTGACGTATGATGAAGCTTGTGCCATTCTTGATGAGATGGCTGACACGTCCTTCGCTTGGAAAAGTAGAGCCAATGTTCCCCAGGGTGACCCCACAGTCACTCATTTTCACAAAGAATTACATGATCATGGGCAGGCGATAGATGAGTTGACAACAACCATGAACCAACTAGAAAAGGCACAGTTACAACAAGTTCAAAATCCTCGCCAAATGAATGCCATGAAGGGTGTTAACATGCTAGTGAACCAAAGAAGACAAAGAGGTCAACAGAACCAAGGGAGTTCGGATTAATTTGACAAAGATGGTAGTGGATTCCAAGTTGATGGATATGATGGACAGAATGAAGAGGTAAACTATATGAATAATTATCAAGGCTAAAGAGGCAATTCTTCCCACCAACAAAAAAATGGAGATCCCAAGAAAATTAGGGTAATCAATAACAATTGGAACAATTAACAACAAGGGAACAACAATTGGTGAAACAATAATCAAAATCCAAACTGGGGCAATCAAAACAACAATCTGAGCAATCAAGGAAACTGGAGCAACAACAACAACCATGGTGGATGGAAAAATAACCAGGGAAATTAGGGGCAAGGTTTTCTAAGGCCCCAATGTACCAACAACCGAGCAATCCACCACATTTTCCATCTCAGGGGCCCTAGTTCTTCTAGAAATGATATGGGTAGAACTGAAATGATGTTCGAATAAATGACGAAGAAAAATGCAGATTTGGATGCTCAGTTGTCTTCTCACAATACTTCTATTAGAAATTTGGAGGTGCAGCTAGGCCAAATCTCCCATTCCTTGAATACATGCCCTAAGGGTGCTTTACCAAATAATACGGTAGTGAACCCGAAGGGTGGGAAAAATTATGATATGGTGGTAACTACTAGGAGTGGACGAGGCGGTGATGTGAATGCCTCCAAAGAAAAGAAAGTTTTGGGTGATGAAGTTGAGTTACAAGAAGATTAAGTACCTTTGATGGTTGAGAATGTGGTTGACGAAAATGTGAACGAAGAAGCGAGGATTGATATTCAAGATGCCGAGGTGGAATTGCAAGATGATGTGAACTCGTCTAGGGAAATCGTAATAGACATGCCGGAGCCAGTTGTGAAAAAAGCCAAGACACCCTTGCCTAGGCCACCTCAACCTTATCCTCAAATTCAAGCCAAGAAAAAAAATAAGAATCAGTTCAAAAAGTTCATTAACATGATGAAGAGCTTATCCATCAATATGTCTTTGGTGGAGTTTGGAGAAAATACCTCGCTAAGCTAAAATCATGAAATATTTGGCGACCAAGAAAAGATCCATGGACGATGAAACTATCAAGATGACCAACCAAGTTAGTGCTATAGTACATTCAATGGCTCTAATGTTGGAGGATCCAGGTTCTTTCACTATCCCTTGCTATTGGAAGTGCAGACTTTTCTAAAGCTTTATGTGATTTAGGGGCAAACATCAACTTGATGCCCTACTCAGTTATAAGACTTTGGGTATTAGGCCATAGAGGCCTACTTCCATGAGATTACAAATGGCGGATAGATCAATGAAGCGACCATTGGGTATTGTAGATGATGTGCTTGTTCGGGTGGACAAATTTATCTTGCCATCCGGTTTTGTAATCTTGGATTGTGAGGTAGATTATGAAGTCACGATCATATTAGAGAGACATTTCCTTGGTACAGGGAAGGCTCTAGTTGATGTGGAAGTAGGGGAAGTCACTTTTCGGGTGGGTGATGAAAAGGTAGTCTTTCATGTGTGCAAGTCAATGAATCAGCCCAATTGTACCAATGTGTGTTCATTTGTGGATCTTGTCACGGCTGTGATAATTGATGATACTAGTGCAATGATCAATGTGTAAGACCCTCTGGAGGTCGTATTGTTAAATCTTGATGTCGATGATGATAAGGGCCGGATGGAGTGTGTGAATGCTTTACATAGAATGAGCTCTTATTCTTATGAGCCTGGGAAACTCTCTTTAGATCTTGAAAATAGAAAGACTCCTCCAACAAAGCCTTCAATTGAGGGACCTCCGATGTTGTTGTTGAATCTATTGCCTCCATACATCAGGTATGAATTCTTAGGCCCTAGTTCAACTTTACCAAGTATTCTTTCCTTCTGTCCTACTAACATGCATGTAGATGCAACATTGGAGGTGCTCAAAAAGCGGAAGAAGATAATTGGATGAACTTTAGTTGATATTCGGGGAATAAGCCCCGGATTCTGTATGCATAAGATTATTCTTGAAGATGATTCAAAACCCTCATTGGAACATCAAAGGAGGTTGAACGAGGCAATGCAAGAAGTTGTGAAAAAGGAGGTGATCAGGTAGTTAGATGTCAAGGTTGTGTACCCTTTCTCTGAGAGCTCATAGACTTCACTGGTGCAGTGTGTGCCGAAGAAGGTTGGTATGACTGTGGTGACCAATGATAACAATGAACTAATTCCTACCCAAACAGTTACCGGATGGAGGGTGTGCATGGACTACCGCAAGCTGAATAAGGTGACCCGCAAGGATCACTTCCATTGCCTTTCCTTGACCAGATACTTGATCGTATTGCTTGATGTGCCTTCTATTGCTTCTTATATGGATATTTTGGGTACAACCAAATCCCGATTGCTCCGGAAGATCAGGAGACGGCCACATTTACTTGTCCATATGTCACCTTTGCTTTTTCTCGAATGCCTTTCGGGTTGTGTAATGCACTGACGACATTCCAATGGTGTATGATGGCCATTTTCACTGATATGGTGGAAGATGTTTTGGAGGTGTTCATGGATGACTTTAGAGTGGTGGGTGATTCATTTGATGAGTGTTTGAAAAATTTGGATAGAGTGTTGGCCCGTTGTCAAGGCACCAATCTTGTGCTCAATTGGGAAAAATGCCACTTCATGGTTGAGTAGGGCATATTGTTAGGTCATAAATTTCAAAGCATGGCATAGAAGTTGATAAGGCCAAAATAGAGGTGATTTAAATACTTCCTCCCCCACTTCTGCCAAGGGGGTTAGGAGTTTTCTTGGGCACGTGGGGTTCTACCGGTGATTCTTTTATTTTTGAAGGTATTGAACCCTTTGTGAAAAATACTAGAAAAGGATCCCAAGTTCGTGTTCGATGAGGGACGTATGCAATCATTTGAACTTCTCAAGCTTAAGTTGACCACCACCCCTACCATTACTGCCCCCAATTGTAGTTTGCCTTTCGAGCTCATGTGCGACGCGAGTGACGTTGCAGTTGGGGCATTTTTGGGTCAAAAAGTTAACAAAATGTTTCATCCGGCGTACTATGCGAGCAAGACAATGAATGAGGCTCAAAGGAACTACACGAAAACTGAGAAAGAGTTGTTGGCTATAATGTTCGCAATGGAAAAGTTTCGGCCATATCTCATGGGAGCCAAGGTCATAGTGCACACCAATCATACAGCCCTTAGGTACTTGATGACAAAGAAACACTCCAAATCTAGGCTGATGCAATGGGTCTTATTACTTCAAGAGTTTGATTTAGAAATTGTGGACCGGAAGGTTAGTGAAACCAAGTGGCGGACCACTTGTCCCGCTTGGAGGAGGAAGGAAGGCCATGTTATGGCCTAGAGATCAATGATGCATTTCCTGATGAGCATCTACTTTCTGTTTCAACGAGTGATATGCGGTAGTTTGCGGATGTTGCTGATTACCTCGTGACTAGCATCATCCTATGTGAGCTCTCTTCCAACCAAAGGAAGAAGCTCAAATGGGATAGTTTAGATTGTGTCCCAGAGGAAGAGAAATTGAGTATCTTGGAGGCTTGTCATTCCTCCCCCTATGATGGCCATCATGGTGGGGCAAGGACTGCTTCCAATGTTCTTAGTGGTGGGTTTTATTGGCCAACTTTTACAAATATGGAAGTGATCTTGTGAAGATATGTGAAGAATGTCAAAGAGATGGGGGAATTTCGAAGAAAGATGAGATTCCTCTCAATATCATTCTTGAGGTTGATATTTTTTATGTATGAGGAATTGATTTTACAGGCCATTTCGTTAGCTCGTGTGGGAACACCTACATTCTAGAGGCAGTTGACTATGTTTCAAAATGGGTCGAGGCTATGGCTTTGCCCAACAATAAAGCTAGGAGTGTGGTTGCATTTCTCAAAAAGAGAATTTTTACAAGGTTTGACACTCCTCGTGCAATCATATGTGATGGGGGTCGCAGCAATAAAACTTTTGACACCTTTCTTGAAAAGTATGGTGTCAACCACTAAGTGTCTACTCCTTATCATCCTCAGGCGAGTGGCCAAGTTGAAGTCTCAAACAACAAAATCAAGAATATTCTATCTAAAACAGTCAATGAAAATAGGACCAATTGGTCTAAGAAGTTGGATAATGTTCTATGGACGTATAGGACTGCTTACAAGACTCTTATTGGTATGTCTCCGTATCAACTAGTTGTTCGTAAAAGTATACCATTTACCGCTTAAGTTAGAGCACAAGGCCATGTGGGATTTAAGGAAGTTGAACCTTGATTAGAATGTAGCTGCAAATCTTCGGGTGGAGTAGCTCAATGAACTTGACGAATTTATATTCCATACCTACTCTAGTATGTCCGTGTACAAGGATAAGATGAAATACCTGCACGATAAATATATTTGGGGCAAAGAGTTCAAGCTGGGGGATTTGGTACTCTTATTCAACTCTCGGATACATTTTTTTTCGGGAAACCTCAAGTCAAAATGGAGTGGCCCATTTGATATGGTGTATGTGACCCCATTTGGTGCTATTGATTTAAAGAACAAAAGTGGGGAAGTTTTAGAGTGAATGGGCATAGGGTTAAGCACTACTTGGGAAAAATTGATGACAGCCACGTGGTGGCACTTCTTCATCTCAAATGATTTGATGGTAACCTGCATCGTGCCGCGACGTTAAATCAAATGCTTCTTGGGAGGCAACCCATGTGATTTTCTTCTTGTTTTTCTTTGATTTTCATTGTGTTAGATAATACGCTTAACGCTAGAGGGGGGGGGGGGTGAATAGCGTTATAATAAAATTTAGCATAAACTTGCGGAAATTAAAATTTGCAGGAAGTAAATAAGTGCGATAAATAATAACTTACACACAGATATATCCTGGTTCACCACAACGTGTGGCTAGTCCAGTCCCCGAGAGACTCTCTCGAGATTTTCCACTAATGTGTCAAGCTTCCGGGTGCTTAACAAACCTTTACAACTTGAGGACGCAAGCCTCAACACCTTTGCTCGGAGTTACAACACTCCAAGACTTCAACCAAGGAAACACAAGTTCCTTACAACAAGAGAATTACAATTCTCTTACAAGTGTATACAACACTAAAACACTCAAACAGAATACTCCTTAATGAGTAGATATGAGTAAAAGAAGTAAGCTCTGGATCACAACAACTTTGGACAAGAATATGGCTCTCAAAAGCTTTATGAAATTGAATATAAAATGATAAACAAAAGTATGCAAGCTTATAGCAACGTAATGATCAGTTGTAGTATGTTGTTGCGTTTAAAACACTGAAATGAAGCTGTATTTATAGTTGAAAAACTTGGCATTACCGTTGCCTAGTTGCCAATTATGAGTTGCTGATTTTACTCACTGACAATCGATTCTCAAACCCCAACAATCGATTGTCTGCCAGTCAGATCAAAATTCAATCCCAGATTTTACGCATGATAATCGATTACTTACAATCCATAATCGATTACTGGCAACGTTCAAAAAATCTTTTCCGGATTTTAATCAAAACAATCGATTATACCAAATCAATAATCGATTACCCAATAACGTTCAAAAAATTTTTTCCGGATTTTAATCACAACAATCGATTATACAGAATCAATAATCGATTACCTGACGGTATTTGAAAACTTTACGACAACGGTCAGCTTCACAATCGATTGCACAAAGTTAACAATCGATTACTTATCAGTTTTTGAAAAATATTTTAGACACTGCCTCTTGACAATCGATTGTTATATACTCACAATCGATTATTTAATAAATTTGAAAATCACTGGAAGTCACTGCCTCAACACAATCGATTGTCATTAGTTCACAATCGATTATTTTGTGACTTTGAAAAAATCTGAAGGACACTGTCTCTACACAATCGATTGTCATTAGCTTCACAATCGATTATTCTGAGTTTTGAAAAACTTTGATGGACACTGCCTCAGCACAATCGATAGTCATAAGGTTCACAATCGATTGTCATGCAGGTTTGAAAAAACCTGATGTTCACTGCCTTAACACAATCGATTGTCATTAGTTCACAATCGATTGTCATGCAGTCTTGGCTCAACATAATCGATTATCATAAGTACATAATCGATTATCTTAGTCCAGTTTTCAGAGGCATGTATGAAAATCATTTTGACAAATGTAAATATGCATGATTTAAAATCATTTAGCATTAAATTAAATATGCATGATTTTGGAAAATAGTTTTATGAGAGAAGCCATGTTACGAGTCAAGTTGTAGGATCAAGATCACAATTAAGAATGACTCAATTAAACTATAAAACTTTGTCTTGAGCTTGAATCTCGTTGTATATCAATTGTGCGCTTGTTTCTTTAACTTCGTCATATATCAATTTTCGCTTCGTTTGTCATTCATCAAAACCTACACAAAAGAACACACGTTTTAGTATATTGCATTGAGAACGTATTTCCAACAATTTCCCCCTTTTTGATAATGGCAAACATTAAGCGGGATATGCAATGCAAACAATTTATATTGACGATTCAAGACAAGTGTATACATGCAACAAGTATGCAATTTGTTCCCCCTCAATATATGAATTCCCCCTTAATTTAAGCTTATAGATATTGAGAGTGCATACTCGTTATCTTCCTCCTTTTGCCATTAGCAAAAATAACATAATAGTAAGATGCTAAAGATGTAAATAAAACTTGTTTATTTAAAAAAATATAGCAACAGGGAAAACAATGCGACATATAAAAACAAAAATAACAAACAAAGAAATTATTCATTTCCATCATCTCCCGCCTCATCATCCGGCACTGCTCTATATGGAACAAGACCTGCTTAATGATAATGAACATAGTCAAAATATCCATGGATCTCATGAGATAGTTGACCAAGAGAAGAGGTCAATGAAGCAATTTGGTCGGAAATCGATCGGAGGGTAGGCTCTTGAGGCGGGGGAGCACGACGGGATGAGGAGGAGCAGGCGCTATATGATCACCGTCATGATGAAAGGAGGATTCCGAAATTTCTCACTTTTTGGTACTCTTTTTGAGAGGACCATTTCCAGTGACGAATCCGGTGGCTTCAAGAAAGTTCATGATGAGGAGAGCTTAAGGAAGAGGCCTATCATCTCCGATAGCGTCACGCATGTGAATTTTGATAAGCCGACACCAATTGATGTTAGCTCCGGTTATTATAGCATGCATGAGCTTAGTGTCCTCTTGAGAAATGGTAGTATGGTTATGCTTACTAGGCTTGAGGACTCGGGTGATGAAATAGAAAATCAACCGATAATTAGGATCCATTCCCGTAATTGTAGGACGACGGGAGGAGAGATTTGGATCATAAGAAGTAAGACCGGTTTGGTGTAAGAGGGATGTTTCATCAAAAAGGGCTCCGGCCTCTCCGGTGTACCGAAAAATGTCTTCACCATTATGAGGAAGACGGGCAATGGTATGAAGATTTTCATCGGAAAGGAGAATTTGAACACCATTAATGTTGGTGACAAGCTCACCATCATCATCCTCATGGAGGTTGGAATAAAAGGCTTGAATCAATGTAGTATTTATGTAAGGATGGGTAAGGAGTAAAAAGTCAAGAAGTTAAGAATTTTTGAGCATATTTGCAGCAGGCCCAAATGATTCAAGATACTTGAGGGTTGAAAAGCGGGGTGGAAGAATGTCGCGCTTTTCGAATTTGGTTAAGAATCGAGTAAGCTCGATGTCGGAATTGAAATATAGGACGGAACCATCTTGATAGGGATAGTTCGGACGAGGAGGGGCAGCAGAGGTGGATGCGCCGTGCCTAGCAGAGCGGGAACGTTTTGAGTGACGGCCCGACATTTTTATTGAAAGCTGCTGGATTTTGCAAAGGATTGGAGAGAATTTGATATTTTGATAGCTAACAAAGATGCTTGAGTGAATGAATATGAACCTATATGAAGCCTATTTATAGAGGTGAGAGTGGCTTGTAATTTATGGAAGAAATTTGCTGAGAATTTAAAGCCAAATTAGTCAGAAACGGTAAAATAAATTCACTGACCGTTAGACAATCGATTGTTGAGATGCAATAATCGATTATTGAGGAGTTATGACCTGACTTGGAACTGACATAAATCGATTACGGAGCCAAACGGTAACAAGTTTTGAATTACTGACATGAAATAATCGATTGTCAAAGTATGGTAATCAATTGTTATGTTACAGTGAGCACAGAAATTTTCTGATTTTGAAGATAATCGATTATATTTTGAAACAATCGATTGTTTTGGAAAAGCATTGCTGAATGATTGAGACGGAAATCGATTTTGCAGTTTAATGAATCGATTATTAAACAAAACTGCATAATAAACATAAACTATAAACAATCGATTAGTGATACTGCTAATCGATTTTTTGCACAGTAAGATAATCGATTATTTGCTTGAACAATCGATTGTTCTGTGACAAAACTTTATAATTCCCCTTATCTTTTAGGGCGATACCTGCAAAATAGAATTAAACGTCTCCGACGCTCAAGTCAGTAATTTGTAAAAAAGTAATAACTTAAACTAGTGTTGCCAAGTGAGAACGTGAGCTCTTAAGAAGTGTGTCCTAAGTGTTCATAAGAGAGTTTCGGGTACTTACCTTTCCTCCGACGTCTCCAATTACCTGTTCTAGAGGGTGATCTTTGATCGTCCTCCACTCATTTGGCACTTTTGTTTCTTTCTCCAATTGTGGCGCTTCTTCCGTTGGTTGTTCCTTAGTTACATCTTTATTTTCCTTGGGTGGTTCCTCTTGTATTTTGTCTTTCAAGCTATCTAAGATACATGCAAGATCAAAACTGGAATCCTTTCTCGCCAAGCGAGCATTATTTTCGGAAAATACAACATGAGGGGATTCCTCCACAATTTGGGTTCTTTTATTAAAGACCCTATATGCTTTACTACGTGAGGAATATCCAATGAAAATACCTTCATCCGACTTAGCATCAAATTTACCCAATTGGTCTTTGCCATTGTTGTGAACAAAACATTTGCAACCAAAAACTCTAAAATGGAAAATATTTGGTTTTCTTCCCTTATAAAGTTCATAGGGGGTTTTCATGAGTATCGGCCGAATTACTACTCTATTTAGAACGTAGCAAGCGGTACTCACGGCGTCCGCCCAAAAATGTTTGGGTATCTTAGCTTCGTCGAGCATGGTTCTAGCCATCTCTTCGAGACACCTATTTTTCCTTTCCACCACCCCATTTTGTTGTGGTGTACGTGGAGAGGAAAAGGTATGCTCGATTCCGAGTTCGTCACAAAAGTCCGCAAAGAGATTGTGATCAAACTCTCCCCCATGATCACTTCTAATTGAAGTGACGGTTGTTTCTTTCTCATTTTGAACACGCTTAAGAAAAAATTTAAAATTTTGAAAAGCATCACTTTTATTGGCAAGAAATAAAGTCCAAGTAAATCTCGAGTAATCATCAACAATCACAAAAGCATATTTATTTCTTCCTAGACTTTCAATGCGAGAGGGACCAAATAAATCCATATGAAGCAATTGCAATGGTCTAGAAGTTGAAACAATGTTTTTAGATTTGAAAGATGCTTTTGTTTGCTTCCCCTTTTGACACGAGTCACAAATAGAGTCATTTTCAAATTTTAAAAAGGGAAGACCAACAACTAAGTTTTGAGAAATCAATTTGTTCAAAAGATGCATATTGATATGTGCTACTCTACGATGCCATAGCCAAGTATCATCCTCTTTACTCATTAGACAATCAACATATTCGGGTGAGGAATTAGCAAGATCAACCATATAAATATTATCAACTCTAAAACCACGAAGTATGATTTTGAAATCACTACGTCTAAATACTAGGCATTCATCCGAATCAAATAGAGCAAGATTTCCCTTGTCACATAATTGGCTTATGCTCAAGAGATTATGCTTCAAACCTTTCACAAGTAATATATGCTTAATAGAGGATTTTTCATCCTTACCGACCGAGCCGATGCCGATGATCTTTCCTTTATTGTTATCACCGAAGATAACACTTCCTCCTTCTTTGTGCTCTAATTGAAGGAATTTGGATTCATCTCTCGTCATATGCTTGGAGCATCCACTATCAAGGTACCATAGTACACTTGATCCCTTCAAGCACACCTACAAAACAAATTAATGTTCTTTAGGTACCCATGCCATCTTGGGTCCTTGGGGGTTAGGCATATTATAATGATGCGATTGAGTAACATGTCTATGACGTGTAAAGCATGCAGGAGCAATATGACCAATACGTCTACAATAATGACAAGTCACATTTGGGTTATGCGTCCTTCTAGGTTCATAGTAACTAGACGGATGAAAGTTTCTTACTCTATTTTGAACACTATGACTATTTCGCATTTCATGAGATTATTTCTCCTACTATGAGCTCTAGGATGGGCAGCATTTCTAGAGTGATTGTTTTTCGGTTGAGGGCCATTGCTAGGTCTTCTAAGGGGTTCAATATTTGGCCTAAAATATGCATCATTTCTAGGGTGACTATTTCTAGGTGGTAAGTCATTCCTAGGTCTTCTAAAATGTTCAGCATTTTGTCTAGCATGCATATTGGCTCTAGAGTTGTTGTTTCTAGGACAAGCATTTCTATTGTTAATCCTAGGTTGAGCTTTAGGTTGTTGGGGTTTAGCTGCAACCTTTTCTTCATTTTTAAAGCCTATTCCATGCTTGGTTGATTTCAAGTTAACAAGAACATCATTCAAGTTTTTGTGCGAAGAATTAAACTTATCTAATGTACCTTTAAGCCTACTTACTTCATTCTTAAGAACCAAACAAGAAGTGCAATTTCTAGTAGAGCTTTCGGGCTTATCGGAACTTCTTTTTCCAAAAAACTTGTTTTCCTCTTTCAGCTTCTCATTTTCTAAAACCAGTTTTTCTAAATCCTTTTCTTTCAAAGAAAGCTGTTTTTGAAAATCCTTTTCTTTTAATGAAGTATTTTCTTTTATGCCCTTAACAGTTTTTGAAGCCTTAATAAACTCAGCATATAATTCATCAAAAGCAGTTCGCATTTCTTCAAGAGTAAAGAAGTTTTTAGACGAAATTTGACATACCTCATCTTTGTTGTCTTCTTGTGCCATAAGGCAAAGATTTGCTGCTTCGTCTTCTTCTCCTTCGCTTGACTCATCTCCGGAGTCGCCTCCCCAAGAAATGTATGCACGTTGCTTTTTAAAAGGTTTCTTCTCCTTTTTGATGTTTGGGCAATTTGATTTGATGTGCCCGGTTTCACCACATTCATAGCACTTGATTTGTTCGCCTTGCTTTTTGCCCTTGCGTTCATACTCCTTGCGCATGAACTTTTGAAATCTTTTGATAACGATTCCAAACTCGTTGTCTCCTTCCTCATCAATTTGCGGTTGGCTTGTGCTCGCCTTTAGAGCTATTCTTTGCCTCCTTTGATCATCAACAAAAGGGTTAAGAATAGTAGATTCATAGGTTTTAAGGTTACCTCTTAGTGCGTCGATGGTGACGTTTGAAACGCCAATGGATTCTTGAATTGCATCGGCCTTTGATCTCCATGCCGGTGTGAGACTTCTAAGAATTTTTCGAACGAGCTCTCTATCCGTGAACGTTTTCTTGAGAGCATGTAAGTCATTTACGATTATTGAAAATCACTCAAACATTTCGTCCACCTTTTCACCTTCCTTCATGTGAAATAATTCATAAGAATGGGTTAGGAAATCAATTTTTGCTTCCCTTACCTGGTCCGTACCTTCGTACGTGACTTCTAGCTTGTCCCACATCTCCTTTGCCGTTGTACAACACGATATTTTCCTGTAATCGTCAGCATTAACAGCACAATATAATAAATTTATTGCTTTAGCATTATTTTGAACCTTTCGGATGTCATCCGCGTCATACTCATCCTCGGACTTGGGAACCCATTCGTTTTCCACCTTCTTTGTTGGAATTTGGTTTCCCTTCATTATCACCTTCCAAAGGTGAAAGCTGTTGGACTGAACGAAGATCTTCATTCTCTCCTTCCAGTACGTGTAATTTGTATCGTTGAGTAGAGGTGGTCGTGTGGAGCACTGTCCTTCTTCAATTCCTGCAAAAGAATCACGAGTAGAAGCCATGGATGGTTCTCTCAAACTGTTAAGTTTTCAGAGAGTTGGGCTCTGATACCAATTGTTAGATAATACGCTTAACGCTAGAGGGGGGGGGTGAATAGCGTTATAATAAAATTTAGCGTAAACTTGCGGAAATTAAAATTTGCAGGAAGTAAATAAGTGCGATAAATAATAACTTACACACAGATATATCCTGTGTCACCACAACGTGTGGCTAGTCCAGTCCCCGAGAGACTCTCTCGAGATTTTCCACTAACGTGTCAAGCTTCCGGGTGCTTAACAAACCTTTACAACTTGAGGACGCAAGCCTCAACACCTTTGCTCGGAGTTACAACACTCCAAGACTTCAACCAAGGAAACACAAGTTCCTTACAACAAGAGAATTACAATTCTCTTACAAGTGTATACAACACTAAAACACTCAAACAGAATACTCCTTAATGAGTAGATATGAGTAAAAGAAGTAAGCTCTGGATCACAACAACTTTGGACAAGAATATGGCTCTCAAAAGCTTTATGAAATTGAATATAAAATGATAAACAAAAGTATGCAAGCTTATAGCAATGTAATGATCAGTTGTAGTATGTTGTTGTGTTTAAAACACTGAAATGAAGCTGTATTTATAGTTGAAAAACTTGGCATTACCGTTGCCTAGTTGCCAATTAAGAGTTGCTGATTTTACTCACTAACAATCGATTGTCAAACCCCAACAATCGATTGTCTGCCAGTCAGATCAAAATTCAATCCCAGATTTTACGCATGATAATCGATTACTTACAATCCATAATTGATTACTGGCAACGTTCAAAAAATCTTTTCCGGATTTTAATCAAAACAATCGATTATACCAAATCAATAATCGATTACCCAATAACGTTCAAAAAATCTTTTCCGGATTTTAATCACAACAATCGATTATACAGAATTAATAATCGATTACCTGACGGTATTTGAAAACTTTACGACAACGGTCAGCTTCACAATCGATTGCACAAAATTAACAATCAATTACTTATCAGTTTTTGAAAAACATTTTAGACACTGCCTCTTGACAATCGATTGTTATATACTCACAATCGATTATTTAATAAATTTGAAAATCACTGGAAGTCACTGCCTCAACACAATCGATTGTCATTAGTTCACAATCGATTATTTTGTGACTTTGAAAAAATCTGAAGGACACTGTCTCTTCACAATCGATTGTCATTAGCTTCACAATCGATTATTCTGAGTTTTGAAAAACTTTGATGGACACTGCCTCAGCAGAATCGATTGTCATAAGGTTCACAATCGATTGTCATGCAGGTTTGAAAAAACCTGATGTTCACTGCCTTAACACAATCGATTGTCATTAGTTCACATCGATTGTCATGCAGTCTTGGCTCAACATAATCGATTATCATAAGTACATAATCGATTATCTTAGTCCAGTTTTCAGAGGCATGTATGAAAATCATTTTGACTAATGTAAATATGCATGATTTAAAATCATTTAGCATTAAATTAAATATGCATGATTTTGGAAAATAGTTTTATGAGAGAAGCCATGTTACGAGTCAAGTTGTAGGATCAAGATCACAATTAAGAATGACTCAATTAAACTATAAAACTTTTGTTAGAAATAACGCTCTACGCTAGAGGGGGGGTGAATAGCGTATTAATAAAATTTGGCGTTTTCTTGCGGAATTTAAACTTTGCAGGAAATAAACAAATGCAGTAAAAATAAATTACACCACGATATATACTGGTTGGCCACACTTTGTGGTTAGTCCAGTCCCCGAGAGACTCTCTCGAGATTTCCACTAACAACCTTGTCAAGCTTAAGGTGCCCAACAAACCTTTACACTTGAGACTTGAATCACACAAATCTCAAACACTTGCTCGGAGGTTCCTCACCTCAAAGACTTCAATTTGCTCGGAGGTTCCTCACCTCAAAGACTTCAATTTGCTCGGAGGTTCCTCACCTCAAAGACTTCAATTTGCTCGGAGGTTCCTCACCTCAAAGACTTCACTTGCTCGGAGGTTCCTCACCTCAAAGACTTCAATTTGCTCGGAGGTTCCTCACCTCAAAGACTTCACTTGCTCGGGGATACAATCCCAAAGACTTCACTTGCTCGGGGATACAATCCCAAAGACTTCACTTGTTAAGCTTCCGGGTGCCTAACGAACCTTTACAACTTGAGAACTTGATACAACACAAGCCTCAACCAACCCGCTTAAGGAAACCTATCCCTAAGACTTTACAAGAAGAAATATAACACTCCTTCTTACTACAAGTGTTTAACAAGAACACTCTTTTACTCACTTTACAAGAACTCTCTCAAAGAGTGGATTATGAGTACAAAATATATGGCTCAAGAACACAACAACTCAATCAATAATCTTGGCTTTCAAAAAACAATGTAAGATATGAAATTTGAATCACAAGAACGTAATGTATGCTTTGTAATTTTTCTGCAGTGTTGTTGTGTTTTAAAAATGATTTTCAGAGAGTGTTTTATAGAGAAAATGGAGCAATAGACCGTTGCTTTTAGTTCCAGAAAACGCTTCTGAAAATCTGCCTGACAATCGATTGTTGATATTACACAATCGATTGTTGGAGCAAAATTTCAACAGACAGATTCCTTAAAAACCGGTTAAAAAGATTTCTGTTGAATTTAAAAAGAATGACAATCGATTGTTAACTTTAGACAATCGATTGTTGTTCAAATATTCAAAATATTTCTGGCAACTTTTTGACTAAAAGATTTGAGTAAAGATTATACCATAAATAGATAAAGCCGTTGGAAGAAGTCCGTTTGGAAATATCACTGAGCACAATCGATTGTTAAATAGTGACAATCGATTGTTCTTCATTTTTGAAGATTTTGAAAACATTCTGTAAGTTGTCCAAAACTTTGAGACTAAGTATAAAATCTGACAATCGATTGTTGAACAGTGACAATCGATTGTTGCTTCAAAAATGATTTCAAACGAAGTTTCTGTCTCAAGACAACATTTTAAAAACTAAGTATAGAACTTGACAATCGATTGTTTCTTCAAGACAATCGATTGTTAAACCCAATTTTCTCAAAACGAGTTTAAAAATCATTTTGGCAAATATGCAACTTATTTCTCAAAACGATTTTAAAATGATTGTTAAAATGATTGTTAAACCCAATTTTCTCAAAACGAGTTTAAAAATCATTTTGGCAAATATGCAACTTATTTCTTTAAAAACTTATGATGCATGATTTTATGAAAATCATTTTAGGTGAGAGCCAATATTAGAAATAAGTCGTTGAGTCAAGATTACAAATTAAGACCTACTCAACAGTTGATTGCATCTTCTATTCTTGAACGCGTACTATCCATCTTGTACTTGGACTGTTATTGTTCCATCACCGATGCTTGTCTCAATGTTTGGCATTTATCAAAACCTACATGAATCAACACACGTTAGTTCGAGAACGTGTTTCTTACAATTTCCCCCTTTTTGATAATGGCAAACATGTATCGGGATATGCATAATGATAACAGTTCAAGATAATTCAATGTGCATCATAGACATGTTCATGTTGCATAAGATATTCCCCTCAAATGATGATTCCCCCTAAATGTGTGCAGTTATATCAAAGTGCATGGGAAATATATTATGCATGCATAGCCCGTTTATTAAGAATTCCCCCTAAATGTGTGCAGTTATATCAAAGTGCATGGGAAATATATTATGCATGCATAGCCCGTTTATTTTCCCCCTTTTGACATTAACAAAAAGTGGCTAGATAACAAGTCTAATAATAGCATGCTAGTTCAACAAACGTCAACATAATCGATTATTATACGGGATAATCGAATAGTTTGCAAAAAGAATTCCCCCTAAATATAAGATTCCCCCTGAATTTATGCAACACATTCAAAGAAAGCATGTAAGTATGCATAAACTCTAGTCTTGCATATAGCCTTTCTTTTCTTCCTTTTGAAAAAAGTATATACTTCCCCCTTTTTAAAATATCAAAAAATTCATATAATGGAAATAGGAGAGATATTTCAAATGAAAATCAACTTTCATTAAATAGATAAAATATTACATAGGCCATAAAAATACAAGAAAATATTTAATCCTCGTTATCATCATCTTCGTCCATGTTTTGCGGCGGTGCCTCAAGTGGGACAACAGCACCATATTGATAGTTGACATGGTCAAAGTACCCTTGGACATAGCGGGTTAAGTTATCAACTTTTGTCTCAATGCGGGTAAGATGATTTAAAATATCCGAATTTGGATCTTGATTTGGAGGAGGATGTGGAGGAGGGTGATTGTCATGATCGCCACCACTGTGAAATGAAGATTCAGAAATTTCCCAGTGTTTGGTCCGATTTTTAAGTGGACCATTTGCCGTGATAATGCCGGCGGATTCAAGAAAATGCATGACAAGAAGTGCATAAGGAAGATGTTTGTCTTCGGCGAGAGCATCACGCATGTGAAGCTTGATTAATTTACAGTAATTTAATCGAGCTCCGGAAGAAATGGCATGCATGAGTTTACAATCTTCTTGGGAGATAGTGGTGTGACTGCTTTTTCGGGGCTTGAGAACTCGGGTGATGAAATAGAATATCAACCGATAGTTCGGATCCATTCCCGTGATCGTAGGACGACGAGAAGTGAGACGTGGATCATAGTTAACAAGACCAGCTTGACGAAGAAAGGAGGTTTCGTCAAATAATTCTCCTTCTATTCCAACATATTGAGAAATGTCTTCTCCATCATTTGGGAGATAGGCAATGGTGTTTAGGGATTCATCTGAAATGATAATTTTAACACCATTTACAAAGGTGACAAGATCACCTTGATCGTTCTGGCGGAGATTTGAATAGAATGCCCGAACGAGTGTAGTATTTATAAAGTCAAAAGAAAGGAGAAGGAAGTTTAGAAGATTGCATTGCTGAAGAAAGTGTACAGCAAGACTGAAATTTTCAAGATACCTCATTGTGGAAAAACGAGGAGGAAGAATATCCCGTTTTTCGAATCTTGTAACAAAGCAATTTAGTGTAGCTTCGCTTCTGAAGAATAACACATCTCCATCTTGGTATGGAAACAGTCCGGGAGTAGGAGGAGCAGAGGCAGAGGCACCTTGCTTAGAAGCTCTAGTTTTTCTTGGCATTTTGATTGAAAGAGACTTGAGAAGACTAAAAATTTGCAAGGAGAGCTTTTGATAGAATTTAAAGACTTAGACTTGATTTTGTTGTGATATGAATGAAGAATACATCTCTATTTATAGAGTGGGAGAAGACATGGTATTCATGGCTGAATTGAAGACTCAAAAACGGTCAGATTTTAAGACCACCGCTGGAGACAATCGATTGTTTGCTGGAGACAATCGATTGTTGAACAGATATGCCCGTTGGAATTCTGAAAAGAAAACTGACAATCGATTAAAGGGGTGTCAGCAGAGCAGAACGGTAAGAATTTTTGAATTAATACCGTCTGACAATCGATTGTGTGATAGAGACAATCGATTGTGTCAAGTTTGACACTGAGAATTTGGCTTGAAACAGAATGTTTTTGAAATTTCAGAAAATCACTGACAATCGATTGTTGAATTTGACAATCGATTGTGTACTGGGCAAAAAAATGGTCTAAGTCCTGAAAATTGATTTTGGAAGTATGGTAATCAATTTTGAATATATTATAATCAATTTTGGAATTATGACAATTGATTATGAATGAAACAACGTCATCAACACATGGTGGAAGATAATGATTCTTCGGATGAAAACGTTTTTATGAAAATAGATTTTCCATCATGAATACATATAATCAACACCAATTGTTATAAATACCAATTTAGAAAATCAAAACTCAATACAATTTATGCACTTAGTCAATTATGCAATTTTTCCAAATAACATTCATATCAATACTTGTGACATATAATACCAATTCAACTAGCTAAAGGGTAGAGTAAGGAACGATCATACCCGGTTTGTCTTGATGTCATCCTCCATCGTTGACATCTCAATTTGCTAGAAATTGAATTGAATGCTTCAAGCGAGCACATTTGCATTTCCAACATTTAATCAAGTGAAGCCATTTCCGATATATATATATATATAAACAATTTATCACCATAATAACAATTCAAAAACCAAACAGATATTTGTTAAGAAAATATCATCAATAAAATTTATGCAATCAATTCTTTCAAAGCACAAGTTCCCTCTTAAGTAAGACAAAATGGAATGTAATGACATTCCTCTTACTTGTAACAGATTGCCTAAAACATTTCTTCTTTTGATAAGAAGATTGTATTAAGGCTAATTCCTTTTACCATATTCACAAAAGAATAGGAAGGATATTGAGGAATATAAAATATGACGATTTCTATAAATTTATCAATTTTATCAACAAAAAAATACCTATTGTTATTTTGAAAGGCATTTGTCATAACATATATTGCATGCTGTTTCAAATAGATAGTCAAATCATGAATCAGCCATCTTATCACCTGTTTAAGCAAAACACATCAATTTGACATTTTACAGGAAATACCGATTGTTACAAAAGCAATGAAAAATCCATTTGACGGAGAGCATAACAAATGCATCAATGTTATTTTATTAACAGTGATACACAAGGTTATTTTCAGCAATCCATATTGCAACAAATGTCAAATATTTCAATTAAGCGCATTTGCAATAATGAGAACCAAAACAAAGCATGATTCAAGGAGAATTGATACGGATGGTTAACAAAGACATATCAACACATACAATTGGGCATGATAAAAATGAAAGCCTAGCCTTTTAAAAAAAAGTTCAAGAACGTTTATGCCTATTTTGAACTGACACGATGATAAATGATATCTGTCGAGTTCAGAATTCAGAATGGTAACAAATCTTGAGATTTTTACCGATTGACAATCGATTGTTGAAAAGGGACAATCGATTGTTGAACTATTTGACACTTAGTTCCTGAAAAATCTGCAAGAAACAAAGTTTTTGAACTCAGAAAACCACGGACAATCGATTGTGCCTGTGAACAATCGATTGTGGACTAGACCAAAAAGGTTTTTAAGTCCTGAAAATCGATTATGAGAGTATGCTAATATAAAAAGCATTTATCAAAACATATATTAAAACATGATTTAAAACACTTTGCTGTTTGAAAAGATTGTCAAGACATAATTCAACTAAACATGATTTTAGTAGGTACTCATTCAATGCACGAATCAACATTTGTCAAAGCATGGATCAAGCATTTAATAGTTGATACTAGTAATCAAAAATGAATTTTCAGCATGTCAATCAACAAGTATAGTCAACAAGAATTTTCACAAATTGATTCTTACAGTTAACGCATGTCAACGTTTTTCAGGGTGAGAATCAAGTTGACAACTTATATGTTAATAACACCAGCTGCCATATATCAACAAATCTGTCAACATTAATAACTTGCACATATTTGGTTTTATCAAAAAGAATAGCTAACCGAAATTCCTCTCGATGCCTTTGGGTGTCGTGCTTGGTGCATCTACTACAATTTTGTAGTCTTCAAGCACACCTGCAAAAATACCTACGGAGAGGTTTTTGGTACCCATATCTTTTTGGGTCCTTTGGGGTTAGGCAAATAATAATTATAACCAAAAGATAAATCCCTATGTTTAGCAAAACACACGGGTGCAATGTGACCTATCCGATTGCAATAATGGCATACTACGTTCGGATTGTGCCAATGCCTAGGTTGCGCCAAATACATTCTAGGTGATCTAGAGTCATTCCTAGAGGCGTTGAGAATCCTAGAGTCATTTCTAGGTTGTCTAACGTAGTTCGTTCTAGGCTTATCAACGATAGTCCTAGTATTGATTCTAGGCGATGTAAAGTGATTAACTCTAGATTCATTATTCCAATTTCTAGAGTTGTATCTAGGTGATCTAAAGGCGTTAGTTTTAGACTTGTTTTCATACATCCTAGCGTAATGTCTAGGTGGTCTAAAGGAATTTGTCCTAGACTCATTTACAGCCCTAGAATTATTTCTAGGTGGAGCAGTAAAATTTCTAATGGGATTTCTGCTTTTATGCCGTTGATTTCTCTTCGACGTTTCCTTTTCTTCAATAACCTTAGGGACATCTATACTTCGTGATTCTAAAGTTTTCCTAAGTTCTGCGTTTTCTAACTTCAAAGAATCGCAGGAAGTACAAGTAGAGCATTTATCAACATAAGAAGCTTCATGCATAGTCTTAATGACTTGTCTAAGTTCTACACTATCATTTTGCAAAAACTGATTTTCTTTTACAAGATTCTCGTTATCAAGAGACAAATTTTCAAAATCTTTTTGTTTTAAAGAAAGTTGATTTTTGAAATCTTTTTCTTTCAATAAGAGACGTTCTTCAAAATCCTTTTCTTTTAAAGAGAGATTTTTCTGAAAATCTAATTCTTGCTGGGAAAGTGATTTCTTCAAATCTTTAATCATTTTGACAGCATTACCAAATTCACCATACAAATCTTCAAATGCATTTTGTAATTCTTCGAACGAGTGAGAATTAGAGATACTTACCTCTTCTTCGTTGTTTCCATCAAATATTGGAGGCATGGTGTAGCAATTTCCTTCACCGATTCCTGCAAAAGAATCATGAGTAGAAGCCATGGATGGTTCTCTCAAACTGTTAAGTTTTTCAGAGAGTATGGCTCTGATACCAATTGTTAGAAATAACGCTCTACGCTAGAGGGGGGGTGAATAGCGTATTAATAAAATTTGGCGTTTTCTTGCGGAATTTAAACTTTGCAGGAAATAAACAAATGCAGTAAAAATAAATTACACCACGATATATACTGGTTGGCCACACTTTGTGGTTAGTCCAGTCCCCGAGAGACTCTCTCGAGATTTCCACTAACAACCTTGTCAAGCTTAAGGTGCCCAACAAACCTTTACACTTGAGACTTGAATCACACAAATCTCAAACACTTGCTCGGAGGTTCCTCACCTCAAAGACTTCAATTTGCTCGGAGGTTCCTCACCTCAAAGACTTCAATTTTCTCGGAGGTTCCTCACCTCAAAGACTTCAATTTGCTCGGAGGTTCCTCACCTCAAAGACTTCACTTGCTCGGAGGTTCCTCACCTCAAAGACTTCAATTTGCTCGGAGGTTCCTCACCTCAAAGACTTCACTTGCTCGGGGATACAATCCCAAAGACTTCACTTGCTCGGGGATACAATCCCAAAGACTTCACTTGTTAAGCTTCCGGGTGCCTAACGAACCTTTACAACTTGAGAACTTGATACAACACAAGCCTCAACCAACCCGCTTAAGGAAACCTATCCCTAAGACTTTACAAGAAGAAATATAACACTCCTTCTTACTACAAGTGTTTAACAAGAACACTCTTTTACTCACTTTACAAGAACTCTCTCAAAGAGTGGATTATGAGTACAAAATATATGGCTCAAGAACACAACAACTCAATCAATAATCTTGGCTTTCAAAAAACAATGTAAGATATGAAATTTGAATCACAAGAACGTAATGTATGCTTTGTAATTTTTCTGCAGTGTTGTTGTGTTTTAAAAATGATTTTCAGAGAGTGTTTTATAGAGAAAATGGAGCAATAGACCGTTGCTTTTAGTTCCAGAAAACGCTCCTGAAAATCTGCCTGACAATCGATTGTTGATATTACACAATCGATTGTTGGAGCAAAATTTCAACAGACAGATTCCTTAAAAACCGGTTAAAAAGATTTCTGTTGAATTTAAAAAGAATGACAATCGATTGTTAACTTTAGACAATCGATTGTTGTTCAAATATTCAAAATATTTCTGGCAACTTTTTGACTAAAAGATTTGAGTAAAGATTATACCATAAATAGATAAAGCCGTTGGAAGAAGTCCGTTTGGAAATATCACTGAGCACAATCGATTGTTAAATAGTGACAATCGATTGTTCTTCATTTTTGAAGATTTTGAAAACATTCTGTAAGTTGTCCAAAACTTTGAGACTAAGTATAAAATCTGACAATCGATTGTTGAACAGTGACAATCGATTGTTGCTTCAAAAATGATTTCAAACGAAGTTTCTGTCTCAAGACAACATTTTAAAAACTAAGTATAGAACTTGACAATCGATTGTTTCTTCAAGACAATCGATTGTTAAACCCAATTTTCTCAAAACGAGTTTAAAAATCATTTTGGCAAATATGCAACTTATTTCTCAAAACGATTTTAAAATGATTGTTAAAATGATTGTTAAACCCAATTTTCTCAAAACGAGTTTAAAAATCATTTTGGCAAATATGCAACTTATTTCTTTAAAAACTTATGATGCATGATTTTATGAAAATCATTTTAGGTGAGAGCCAATATTAGAAATAAGTCGTTGAGTCAAGATTACAAATTAAGACCTACTCAACAGTTGATTGCATCTTCTATTCTTGAACGCGTACTATCCATCTTGTACTTGGACTGTTATTGTTCCATCACCGATGCTTGTCTCAATGTTTGGCATTTATCAAAACCTACATGAATCAACACACGTTAGTTCGAGAACGTGTTTCTTACAACTTTGTCTTGAGCTTAAATCTCGTTGTATATCAATTGTGCGCTTGTTTCTTTAACTTCGTCATATATCAATTTTCGCTTCGTTTGTCATTCATCAAAACCTACACAAAAGAACACACGTTTTAGTATATTGCATTGAGAACGTGTTTCCAACACATTGTAGTATATGATTTATTTTTTGACTGACTGGTTGTGAGATGTTACAGGTGTATGTTGATGCAGTGCAGTACATAGTGGAAATATTGTTCAAGTCCCTATAGTTTTCAATACGGACCGCACTACATTGTGTGAGGCCGCAAGGAACACAGTGTAGGGGGCACAAATTAGTGCAGACCGCACTGATGAGGGATAAACAACGAGTTCTCTGAAGTTTGTGTCGCGGCCACATTACATTTTGTACGGTCCGCGATGGACCACTGCGGGTGCAATGGATTTTGTGCAGACTAATGGTTGCCTTTCTCAAACTTGATTTACACTATGTGGTGCGGACCATACTGCATTTTGTGTTGGGTTGGTAAGCTGGGCCCCAGGACCTTTTCTATAAATAGGGCGTGAGGCCCTCTTCTTACACTTTTCAAACTTTTCACTCCCATAGTCCTTACAAAAATCATTGTTCATTACTAATCTTGCACAAAATTCATCTGCATATCCTCTATTAATCCTCAGTAACTCTCATATCTGGTAACTTTTACTTCTTTTTAATTGTTTGATTTGGCTATTGTCTTTTAGTTTTTGTTTGCTGAGCTTTTCTCTTGTTCTTCCCCTATTTCTATTAATTTGGTAGCTTAGGGCAGTTAATTTCTTGTTAAAGTTAGAATTAGGTAGTTAAAATTACTGGGCAAACACTTAGGGACTTTCTTAGGTGTAAAATTAGACTTAAAATCAATATATCTTGAACCCTAAGTTAGTGCTGCTTCTGGGTACTCAGTATGGACCGTAGTGGAATTTGTACAGTGTCCTTGTGCGGTCTGTAATGGCATTTTGTGTGTACCGCATTGAAGGATGTCCTGGACATGTTCATTGAGGACCGCAACCCCATTGCATTTTGTGTGGTCTGCTGGTGCCTAAATGCAGACCGCATTGCCATTTTGTGCGGTCTGCGGATCAATTATTCAGAGAGTGGGTAGTCTGAACCCCACCTTTGTGCGGACTGCATTGGCATTTTGTGCGGTTCGCATTGGTCCTTGTGTGGCTGCACTACATTTTATGCGGTCCGTAGTGTATGGATTCAGAGAATGGATAGTCTGAACCCCACTTATGTGTGGATCACAATGGATTTTGTGCGGTCTGCATTGGCCTCTGTGCAGCCGTACTACATTTTGTGCGGTCCGCACTCTGCAACAATTTGATACTGTCTGCAAACACTTTATTTCCTGCAACTGTGAACTTCAATGCCTTTCTGAATACCAACAAGCCTACTTAATGTTGTTTGCAGACAATTGTGAAACAAAGATGCAAGGGTTACATACAAGCATGTCGAGGAGAATCCTCCCGGGGAGGGAAATAGAAGATGCTAAGATTGACTCCCCAAGACCGACAAAACATTAAAAACACAAGGAATATCATCCGAGGTACTGGTGACTGGCTGGAAAGAAAAAGACTAAGAGACAATCCTCCAGCATCCCCCATTGACAACATTTCAGCAAATGTATCTTCTGGGTCATCTAAGGGCTCAGTTGAAGGCAGTGGGGATGAATACTCCATCTCTCCCACATCTTCACTATCCGGAGAGGGTGCAGTAGGAGAAGAGGGGGCAACAGGAAAGGAAGAGGTAGTAGGGGAAGGGGGTGAACCTTAGGCCGGAGGTGTTGCTAGAACTAGAAAACTGGAGGTGAGGCAAAACTAGTTCGTGAATGAGGTGGCCTACCATAACTTCAGGGAATGGTGGCCTGTGAGAAATTGATTCTGGAGAGAGATTCTATTGATAGAGACCTCTTTCCTCACAACCCCAATGTGAGGAGGCAATTTACGGAGAGGGTAGGCAGAGAGTACTTCTTGGGGGACTGTGTGGATGCAAACGAGCACTTGGTCAAGGAATTTTATACCAATGCTACCCACATCAAAAAGGGCACCAAAGTGACCAAGGTGTGAAATTTGAAAGTGTTGTTTGATGGAAAGTCAATAAATGACTACTTGGGTTTCGATGAAGAGGATGAGTCGCTGTACTTGGCGAAGATGGAATTAGGTAAAGAGGTTCGTCCTTGATTGGCACAGTGTCTAGCGATCCCAGGTACCAACCCGATTGGTCGAATGTGGGAGTGAAAATTTTGAGAAGAAGTTTGAATTTCGAGGCCAAGGGGTAGGAAACATTCGTGTGCAGCAGATTGGATACAACTACCCATGATAACTCCCTCCCTCTTCACCAGGCTGTATTGCTAACATCAATCATGGTGGGGTACCCGATTAACGTCGAGAATTTGATGTCTCAGGTGATACAGGTAGTAATTGAAGGTGAAAGAAACTACCCCTTCCCTAGCTTCTTGACCATTACTTCAGGGACCTCAAGGTTGAAAAGAAGCATTCGATATCAAAATGAAAGCAAAGTCCCCGTTTTCATGGTACAACATGAAGGTTGATGACAATCCAAAAGGCAAGACCTTCAAGGGAACAATCACTGCTCCAACTAGGCCGTCTGAAGAGCCAATTGTGGTAGCGACTCCTACTAAGACTGCCTCCACCTCAGCGGACATTCCCCCTAGTCCATCCACTTCAGCAACTCCAGATATACGCTCTACCCGGGCCTACCTAGTGACTGCATACTGACTGAGCTAGGCTCTTCTCTACATTAACAACTATATGCAGACAACTTCCTCTAAGCTGTCTATCCTCGCTACTACTGTGGCAGCTAAGTCGGCACCTCCGCTTCCGCAGGTCCCACAGTCTATTGAGGATGCCCTGAAGAAGATTCTGGAAAACCAGAAGAAGATCCTTGATACTTAGAAAGTGCTAACGATAGCTGTGGATTTTCATAGGAAAGCTCTCAAGAAGCTTGCTAGGTTGGACAAGAAGATAAGGAAGACTAGGGCTTCCAAGGAGTCCGTGAAGGAGCTGAGGGTTGAAGTTCATAGGTTGAAAGAAAATCATCTGCCTTTGGATTTATTGTTACAGGACCCTGTGCTAGCATCCCATCCTTGAACAGAGCAGTCCCAGAGGCCTCCCAAGAGGAAGCGGATGCTTCCCCGCTCAGATGATGCAGTCATCTAGTTGGCAGATCCACTGGAGACCTCCTCCAGTCAGCCACAAGATGCAACTCAAGTGCCTGTCCAGGTCCAGGTCCCATCAGCGTAGCAGCAGGTCATAGGGAGCCCGTCTGAGGTTCCCGAGCATATTGAGGACCCATGGACCACTTAGGATCCCATGCAAATAGATGAGCCATAGGGAGCTTCTATATCCTCTTACCTTTATTTTTGGTGTTTATTTTGCTTAGCTGGATTTGAGGAGAATGCCAGCTTTGATTTGAAGACGTAGGCCCTACATTGATTTATTGGATGATTGTATATATTTGACAGTTTTTATACTTTCGTTATTTTTTTCATCTATGGTATGTATATAATTTTAGCACTTCTTTACAGTTTTCGTACATTTTACTTTGGGTCCGTATATGAAGTTATGTTACATTGTATATATTCATCCCTTTTATTGTATATTCGATTAGATCCCCTCTTGTATATATTCATCTTACTTTTCACGATTTTTTTTCTTAGCTTCTTACTTATGTTCGTAGCTTCTTGTTTTTAGCGTTTGTAATAAGCCTTTGGCTTTCTTAATGCCACGATTCTTTCCAAAGGTGGAGTTTGTGTGAACGGGGTGGCTCTTCTCAATGATGGATGACGTGACAACCTTCTTAAGGGTTTGAGTCCATTTTTATTTTTGCTTTTAATAGTTAGTGGTAAGGGTGCCTCAATTAAAGCTTCACTTGGGCCTAGCACATTTACCTTGATCTCTCGGTCAAAAAAATAATTTTGTGTTTAGGATGGTGAAAGTCGTGACCTTGAGACTCTTGTATTGACCGATAATCATCAAGTGGTTTTTCAGGACCATTGTGCGCTCAAATCTTATCTAAGGTCGTTGTGGGGCCCCGACTCTATGTCTTTAGTGATCCCATATCTTGTGTGGTGAGAAATTGCATTGCAAGTCCAAGTCCTGAGCCATTGGTCTAACTTGCCCTGAATGTTTGTTGAGGCAAAATCCTAAGTGAATTTTGACTTGAGATATGATTATAGGCTCTCCTTGATCCAAATGATACCTTGAACATTTCCATAGCCTACCAATTATAAAATCCCTAATCAACCCTTTTGAGCCTTAGACCTTTTTCCTTCAAGAACCATGATACAAGCCTTTACTCAGTCTAAAAGATACCCTCTCTTGACACCTGATCTTTCCTTAGCACATGGCAAAAGTATAAGTTTGGGGGGGGGGGGGGGGAGATGAAGATGGCAAAAAAGTGGTAAAAAGGTACAAAATGAAGAAAAGGAAAGGCAATGAAAAAAAGAAAGAAAAGTAGAAAGATAAAAAGAAGGCTAAATGTAGAATTGAATAAAAAGGGATTCAAAAAAAGCAAAGAATGAAAGGTATGGAAAGTTGAGAAAGGAAAAGATTTTAAATGTATAAGAAAGAATGACAATGTGTCTCTCTAACCCCCTTAGAAAGAAGGGAAATGACTGAAAAAGTAAAATGAATTTGTGCCAAAAATGATGCAAAAGAAGTGCTTAAGAGAAGATAGAACCTACTTAGACGAAACATTGCCTACCCAGGACCAAAAGCCTTCACTATGTCTCCACAAAAGCCTTATATGATCTCTAGTTGAATGGAACTTACACTAGTGGTGACTCACATAAGGGGCACGCATATGGTACTTAGAGTCGGACTTGTGATTTTTCCTTGAGAGAGAAGAGTGAATTTTCATTAACGTCGTTTTAAGTGTCACTATCCTAAAGGTGAGGTTTGCTTAGGGAGAACTGTGGATATGTGAGTTTGGATTCCACAATGACCAAAGTAATAGAAAGAATTCTTTGATGTTGACTCAACTCTTGATGCTCTTGTGTCACGTTTGCTACATGTCATTTAAAAGAGTAAATATTTTTAATGATTCATTTTTATTGGGGGAAATTGTTAGTCTCAATTGATGCTAGATGAGGTCACTTTAGGACAACTGAATTTTCTTAGATTTCCCAATAAGGGTGGGTCTTATTTTCTTTTTTTTTTGCTTGAGTACAAGCAAAAGATTAAGTTTGGGGGTAGTTGATAACTAGGGATTTTGGTACATTTTATACTCCTTTTTGCTTAAAGTTTTGATTAGAAATGTGTAAAAAATAGTACTAAAGGCTCAAAAGTTGTGCTTGATTGCAGGTTTGATCAACAAGGTATGTCAAACATTATCTCAAAAGGAGTAGAACTTGCACAAGTACCTAGAAAAGACAAAGCTCAGGCACAACAGGGCTAGTGCGGCTGCATACCATTCTGTGTGGTCCGCACAAGTAAGGTTCAGAGAGGCTTCTATTCAGGTAAAAACGCAATATGATCGCACAAGGTTTTGTGCGGTCTACACTGGGATCAATGTGGCCGCACTCGATTTAGTGCGGTCCACAGAGAGAAGGTTTAGAGAGTTTCCAGTTCCAAGTTTGAAGCCCATTGTGGTTCGTGCTCCATTTCATATGGATCGAACTAGAAGCCACCACGACCACACTCGATTATGTGCGGTCCGCATTGTCCAAGATTGGAGAGTCGTTTATTCAAGTTTAGAGCCCTGGTGCGACCACACGTGATTTTGTGCAGTCTACACTAACCCCGCAGGGATATTTTTATCTGGATTTGTCAGCTTAGTATAAATAGCTTATTTTCCCAATTTTAGGTAGGCATATATTTTTATACTGAAGGTTGCGCTCGTGACTTCAATTATTTTAGCTGTTTTAAGTAATTTTAGCTTCATTCAACATTGAATCTTCAAGTTTAATTTAGTAATTAATTAATATGAGTTTTTCTTCATCTATTTCTTTGTTTTCTTCTCTAATTATGATTAGCTAGACCCATAAGCTAGGGTTGTGGCTCAATCATAGTGTAGGTAATTGATGAATCTTGTGTTTTAGGACTTTATTGACTATGGTTGTTTGATATTTGGACTAATTTCATATTTAATTATTAAATTAGTGCTGGCAAACACTAGTTTGTGTTTAATTGACTTCGGCTCTTCTTGAGAAAGAGAGTCTAAGTCTCTGAAATTTATCCAACAACGAATTGAGGCGTACTCAAGAGATTGACAGTCCCAATTAAAGGGTTAAACCTAGAGATAGTAATACCCGACTTGAACCCTGATTGTTCGTGCAAATTTGCATGCCCAGTTGGTCTTGAAAAAATCAATTTGGGCAAAATCACTCGAACCACCGAGAGGCATAGAGTGAGTAGAATCGAGCAACGCTATATCATACTCCCCAAATGTGACAATCTAGCTTTAGACTCAAGAATCTGTCAGTTGACCACCTAGGTGGAAGTCACTACCCTAGTGCCTTTTGATTATTTAAACAACTCACAATAGTTTAATCTTAGCTTATTTTAGTTAAATTGAGTATTGTAGTTTTATAAAATTTGAATCATAATCAAAATAAAAAATGCGTAGAAGTGCGATTAAGAACTCCTCTTTAGATAAACACCCAACTCCAATATCTAGCTCCCTATAAAAATCGATCACAACCTTAATCAGTTAAAAGCTGCTTCGACCTCTCTCGCTACTCAATAAGAGTGTGGGGTTGGCCTGGATCAGCCTCCGTAAAAGTACTTTGAACGAACAACAATGTGGAAGCAATGACTTAGGAGGCCGAGGAAGACATAAAGTCTAGATATTCCTACTTATTTTCTCCCAGAGAAGGGTCCGACTGGAACGTTATAACCATAAGGTATGTGTATAAATTTTTGTGTTGGTTATAATCGTTGGTCATGTGAGACTATTGTCGTTATTCATAATTATAGTCATGTGTGGCGTTGGGTTATTAAGCTTCTACATGGAGAGTTGGTAGTGGTATTGTTACATAGGCGACCTTGACAAAGTTATATAGATCATGAGGAGTTGAACATTCGAGGATGAATGTTTAAAGGGGGAAAGGAATGTTACCTCCCGCGCTTTCGTACGTTAAAAGTTTGGTCTTTAGTTAATTAACGTAGACTCGGAATAATATCATCTTGACATTAACGTATTTACGCTATTTATAACAAGCAATAAATAAGTGTTATAAAGGATAAAGGGGTACACGAATTAAAGAGAACGAGTTTCGTTAAAAGTGGCCAATTTGAGATAAAATATGGGTCGAACGACAATACTCGATAATTATGAACTAGTACCATGCAAGGTACCATATGACCATGGTAGTATAATATATAAAGTATATATAAATTATATTAAAAATAAGTAGAATTTTAAGTAATTTAGGATAATTTTTAAATTATGTGAGTAATTAATTAATCATCGGGTAATAGAACATTACCCATTAATTATTAAAATATAAGATAAAATTAAAACATACCCCAAAACATGGCAGCAAAGAAGCTAGCCAAATATATGACTAAGTAGTCATATATGCTTAGTGGCTATCTAAAGAAGGTAAGTCTTCAACGTGTTAAATCCTCAAAGTTTATAAAGTTGGTCTCTTTTAAGAGTTTGGTCTCTTTTGAAAGTTTAATTCATTTTGGATCAGAGAAGTGAATTACCATTCACAATATTGAAAAGCAGAATAAAGGCTTCTAACCAAATTCTCGCAATCAATTCCTTGTTAAAGATCAAAAGCATTCTGTCTTTGGTTCAAACAAAAACGCTAGAAGCAGAAATAAATTTCGTCCAAATTTCAAAGAATCCAGAGCCAAAATCCGTTTACAAATTTCAAAAAGCAAGAACAAGTTTCGTTCAAGGATTCAGAAAGCAGAAGCTTAATCCGATCTTTTGTGTTCTAAGTTCAATCAAAGAAGGTTCTCCAAAGTATTATACGGAGTTTTTCCTACTCCAGATATGTTAAGGTCATCCCCTCTTTCTTTTGGCAAGATCCAAATTATACTGAAGAAATGAGCAAATGCACAGTTTCTATAAATTGTACTGAAGAAACGAGCCAACACACAGTTTTTATAAATTACTCTATTTATAAAAATACCAGGGGTATCTATATTCTTAATTCCCCATATGAATTATTATTATCTTCTATTCACATGTCTTAGAATAATACACAGTTGAAAAAGTTTATCTGAAAAAAATATTGAGATTTTTACGTATTTTTCATGTATTTTACCTATTTATACATGTGCATTGACCCATGGCCAGATAGCATTATATATACGTATATATATAAATATATGTATATGGAATATGGGAAAAAATTACGATGTTATATACGCACCACCACTTGATCAGCTGGTATATGTTGATGATGTTACCCACAGTGGCCGAGACGATATGATGGGATACCTTCAGTGGCTTGATGATAATATATACTCATACCTATGCCTGACATGACATTTATACGCACGTGAATGACATTATAAATATTTTAAATTTTACAAAATTATTTGGATTTAAAGACGTGTTTCTATATTCCATTTACATATTAATTTTTATTCATTGCATACTCAGTACATTATTTGTATTGACACCTTATTTTACGGACATGTGTTTCATGCTCGCAAGTGCAAATAGGCAAGCTAACGGCCCTCGTAATATAAGGTAGTATAAAAAGTAAGACAAAGAATGTACAACTCTTAAAGTAGGTACCAACATACAATATACTCATTAATAAATAAATAAAGCTGTTTTTCAATCATGAGTCATGATTGTTATTAGGATCCCTAATCAGCATGCTCCACTTGATCTGGAGTTATTCTGTATTTTGGTACAATATAATTATATATATATATATATATATATATATATATATATATATATATATATATATATATATATATATATATATATATATATATATATATATCACGTGGCTCAGTTCCGTCTTTATACTGTTATGTCTCTATTAAAGGTTTGTAGATATTATATCAAGTTGGGTTGCGTGTGGCCTTGTCGACATTCAGTTTTGGATGTATAGTTGTATATAGCAGTCTTGCCGGCTCATCCACTGTATTTTGTATGTATACGTATATGGCTTGTTGGCAGGTTTTCTTCATCTATGTTATTTTCATAATTCAGCAGATGTTATTTAGGTTCATATCTTAAACGTATGTTTAGGGGTTTTTGACAGGTAGGACTCAGACACCCATCGCAGTCCATCGGTTTGGATCGTGACAGATTTTCCTTCCAACAAGCTTGTTCGGAGTTGATTAAATAGCTGCTCGGTGTTAGCAGCCCAGTGCTTCTCTTTCCTATCTTTATTTCACTTTGTACTAGCTTTGTATCAGAATATGTAGTCTTTTGTTATTCTTATACGAGTCGTAGATGCTCATGAGTGGTGACACCCCGATGTCGGGATGTGTTTTTCCGCACTGTTCTATTTTACTCTATATTTTAATTTTTTTATCTTATTAATGACTTTAAATAACTTATTATAATTGTTTAGTTGGTTTGAGGTTTGTATCTGTTGGTCTAGTTTTACGATAGGCGTAATCACGATCGGGTCCGTTTTAGGGTCGTGATAATTGTTATCTTAATATAATATTTTTTTATTGTTTATTTAAAATTGATTGTATCGTATTGTTACATGTATCGTTCTGGAATAACCAAAAGCCCCATTTTATAAAATAATGTATTGCATGATCGTTTTCTATTTTCTTTTTCAATTATGCCTTTACTTATTATTACATAATTTTATTTTATTATTTGATTTTTTTTAACTTAAAATTTCTAACCTATTGACCTACTTTGTCTTCTTCCATATTTTCTATAGATGGTTTGCCCCGTTCTTATCCAAGCCTATGTTCTATTCTTTCTCTCTTTCCATCGATTTTATTTTTTTGTTGTTGCTAAGATAGTTAACCTTTTTTCCCCATATTTTTGCTCTTGTTTTCAAGATACGTAATTAATGTTAATTAGTAGAAAAATATTCTTTTAAATTATTTTTATGTGTAATTCTTGATAAACTTTATTTAAAATAATTAGAGGTATCTTAGTGAACTTATCAGTCACAGTACAGTACGATACAGTCAAATTAAATAATAAAATATTATTTAACAACAACAAATAACACAATACAATACAATTCAATACTTTATAAAATGATGGATAACAATGATCCAAACATAATGTTATCCATCAAACTACAATCCTTTCTATACAAAAATTCCAACAAAGGGGGTAAAAAGATGAAGAATTATGTTTTCTACCATCTAGGGTCGTTTGGTTGGGAAATAAGTTATCCCATAATTAATTATTTTGGAATCTCATCCTTCTATAAGGATAAAAAAAAACACTACAATTCCGGGATAAATAATATCGAAATTAGTTATACTACGATTTTTTTCAATTAAATATGAAATAAATTTATCTCATATCTAATCATATGATTAATTATTCTTTATCCCTCGTACCAAATAAGCCCTTATTGATTTATACTTTTCTACTATAATATGGAATAACCTTTGTGTTTCTTTTAGTTGGGAATATATTTTGCGATGTTACGCGCCCGAGAACTTATTGGTTCATGAGTGGCCTTGGACCACCCGGCTATTTCACCAATAATAATAACAATTCAAAAACTATGCTATTTAATTAATTACGTTTGAGTTTATGATTAAGGCGTCAAAGTTGCTGTTGGAAGGTTAATTAAGTTAGATGATCACATGACTAAGAGAACGTTTTTTATAAATAAGTAGTTATGCATTTGAATAAACATATTAAAATCAAAAAAATTTGATAAAGTATTTAGTAAAGAAGTACTGGTAAGTACTTTTTCTTATTAAATGGATTGAAATATCTTTAAAGTTAACATTATAAAGTAGATAATTACTGTAATATTATACTTTTTCTTGTGTGTTTGCTATTTTTTTCTAGGATGGTGAATGTGATTCGAATATATAAGTGTTCGAAATGTAAATGGGAAGACACATGTAAAATCCCCACTTAGATTGATAAAAGTTGTTTGAATAAGTAAAACTGTTTTACTGAAAAATATAAGGGGGGTGGGTAAAGAAAGAAATGAAAGAAAAAGAGAAAAAGGAGAAAATAATGAATGAACTGTAAAGAAAGAAATTAAAGGGAAAAAGAGGAATGTTATGGAAGAAGAAAGTAGCGTATGTTGTGACAAGAATAGAGAAAAAAATGGAAAAGAAGGCTGCTGCAACAAGAATGGAGAAAGAAAAGAATAGTATGTTGTAGGGTTTTCAATTGAGGGCTAATTCAGAATTAAAAATAATTATAAGGGATAAGGATATAATATACTTTGTTAAAATAATATAGTTTTTAGGTCAAGTTTGAGTTTTGGCTTTTTTTAAAGCAGATTTGTTATAAATACACTTCTATTTAATGTGAATGTCTTTAATTAGAGAGATTCTAGAGTTCTATTCTTGGTAGCTAAATCATCCCCCTCCCTATAAATAAAGGGGTCTTCTACCATTGTAAACCATCCCTAACAATCTCTAAGTATAAATGAGAATACTCCTCTCTCTCTCTATTCTCTCTATTGCTCTTGTTCTTGTATTATTGTTCTTGTCTTTATATTATTTCATAACACGTTATCAGCACGAGACTCTACCGTCTCAAGAACCATTCTCGAAAAATCTAAGGTATTTCCCTCTTCCTAATTTAATTTTCGATTATGTCTGACATTACGAAAAGAAAGTTCGTTGCCCTTGAAATTTCGGGCAAGAACTATATGACATGGGTGTTGGATGCTGAAATCCACTTAGATGCTATGGGTCTCGGAGACACCATCAAAGATAGAGAAAAAGCATCCACCCAAGAATGTGCGAAGGCCTTGATTTTCTTGCGCCATCACCTTGATGAAGGTTTGAAGATTGAATATCTCACCGTCAAGGATCCACTCATCTTGTGGAACGGCTTAAAGGAGAGATATGACAACCTGAAGTTGGTCACTCTGCCACAAGCACGATATGATTGGGCTCATCTGAGGCTCCAGGACTTTAAGTCCGTTTCTGAATATAATTCTGCAATGTTCAGAATTACTTCTAAATTGAAGCTATGCGGGGATAATATCTCCGATTATGATATGCTTGAGAAAACGTTTACAACGTTTCATGCCTCCAATATAGTACTGCAACAACAGTACAGAGAGAAAGGCTTTACAAAGTACTCTGAACTGATTTCTCTTCTACTAGTGGCTGAGCGAAATAATGACCTGCTCATGAGAAATCATGAAAATCGACCCACTGGGTCTACACCACTGCCTGAAGCAGATAAGGTGCACTCTCATTATGCCAAACATGAAAAGGACCATGGTCATGGTCGTAAACGGGGTCATAGCCAGGGACGTAGACAAGGAAGAAATTCCAATGAAGTCCGTCAACCCCCAAGGAGAGATAACCGCCGAAAGCAGAAACGGGGTCATGAAGATCCTAAGGCAAATGGTTCAGAAACTATATGTTATCGTTGCGGTGGGAAAGGGCACTGGTCAAAGACTTGCCGTATACCAAGACACTTGGTTGACCTTTATCAAGCATCTCGAAAGAGAAAAGGCCCTGAAACAAATTTTGTCTATGACGACAATGAGGACATCACCCACCTGGATGTGGCAGACTTCTTTGAGCAACCCGAGGGGAAAATAGACCACCTAATCGGTGATGGGTCCGTGATGAAAGAAGATGGAGTTATTTGATTTTATTCTACTTATTTGTATTAGTTAGTGAATAAACTAATAGTCATTAGTATTAGCTCGTATTAGTTAGTTCATGATGCAATGTTAGCAGTAGTTCTTTAGAATATCTTCAATATGCTCAAACATCAATAAAATTTTTATTTTCCAGTAGGGGTAATCGACTAGCCTGAAAAACTAGTCGATTATCTACTATTTTCGCATTAAAGCTAAAAAATAATTGATCAACAATCGATTGTCTTTGTCTAACAATCGATTGTCGTTGAGACAGTGTAATCTGGAATTTTTCAAAAATCATCCACAATCGATTGTCCTTGTCTAACAATCGATTGTCGTTAAGACAGTGTAATCTGGAATTTTTCAAAAATCATCCACAATCGATTGTCTATGCATAACAATCGATTGTCTTAAAACAGTGTGCTCTGGAATTTTTCAAAATAGCCAACAATCGATTGTCTATACTTAACAATCGATTGTCTTAAAACAGTGTGCTCTGGAATTTTTCAAAATAGCCAACAAATCGATTATCTATACTTAACAATCGATTGTCTTAAAACAGTGTGCTCTGGAATTTTTCAAAATAGCCAACAATTGATTGTCTATGCATAACAACCGATTGTCTTAAGACAGTGTGATCTGAAGTTTTTCAAAATAGCAAATAATCGATTGTGTGTGTTTAACAATCGATTGTCAATGTTCAACAATCGATTATTTGTGTTTAACAATCGATTGTTTGAAGAAAACGTTTAAACTGAAATTTTCAAACTGCAAAGTAATGGATAACATATCTGATTTTGTTAGTCAACTGTTAGCAGCAGATTTTGAAATATTATGTGACACAAACGAATTGAACTTGTTTATTCTTATGTTCGTGTATCTCTTTTGTATGTCAAACTATGGGATAGCAAATATGGATATCTCACAAAGCAAACTTGGATCAACGTCCAACTGTAAAAGTATTTGCCTAGTTGATTCATGTACTACACATACAATACTCAAAGAAAGGAAGTATTTCTCTCAACTGAATATGTGTAAGGCAAACGTTACTACAATCTCTGGAAGTAGTAAATTGATTGAAGGCTCCGGAAGAGCAATAGTAACTCTGCCCAAAGGCACGACGTTAATCATAGAGAATGCAATGTTCTTCTCCAAGTCTAAGAGAAACTTGTTGAGTTTTAAAGATGTACGCCGGAATGGCTATCATATTGAGACAATGGATGAAGATAATCTTGAATATCTCGTCATCACAAAGAATGTCTCCGGCCAAAAGAGGGTTATTGAGAAATTTCCGTCTTTAACTTGTGGCCTGTATTGGACAAGAATTAGTGCAATTGAGGCACATTCAACAGTAAACCAAAGGGTTACTGATTCCAATACCTTTGTACTTTGGCATGATCGATTGGGACACCCAGGATCGATCATGATGAGACGGATTATAGAAAGCTCATATGGGCATCCGTTAAAGAATTTCAAAATTCTTTTGAATAATGAATATCCTTGCACTTCGTGTTATCAAGGCAAGTTGATTATCAGGCCATCACCAACAAAGGTTGGGACTGAGTCACCCACGTTTCTGGAACGTATACAAGGGGACATTTGTGGGCCTATTCACCCACCTAGTGGGTCGTTTAGGTATTTCATGGTCTTGATAGACGCATCCTGTAGATGGTCTCATGTGTGCCTATTGTCATCACGCAACCTTGCGTTTGCGAAATTAATGGCACAAATAATTCGACTACGAGCACAATTTCCAGATAATCCAATCAAGTCCATTAGACTGGATAATGCTGCTGAGTTTACATCCCAAGCATTTAATGATTATTGCTTATCAATCGGGATAAAAGTTGAACATTCTGTAGCTCATGTTCACACTCAAAACGGTCTTGCAGAATCGTTAATCAAACGCCTGCAGTTGATTGCAAGGCCATTACTTATGAGAACGAGGCTGCCCACTTCGGTATGGGGTCACGCCATCTTACATGCAGCAATGCTAATTCGTCTCAGACCGACGAATTACCACAAGTATTCCCCGTTGCAATTGGTTTTGGGTCATGAACCCAATATATCCCATTTAAGAATTTTTGGATGCGCAGTATATGTGCCTATAGCACCGCCATCCCGCACCAAAATGGGTCCGCAAAGAAGGTTAGGAATATATGTTGGGTTTGGATCGCCCTCCATCATTCGCTACCTCGAAACATTGACAGGCGAATTGTTTACTGCACGATTTGCAGACTGTCGATTTGATGAGACACTTTTCCCAAAATTAGGGGGAGAAGTTGGTGAAACCAAACGGGAAATTTTGTGGAAAAATGCATCATTATCTCATCTTGATCCACATACCTCTATTTGTGAAAGAGAGGTACAAAAGATTATCCATTTGCAAAGAATAGCAAATCAAATGCCTGACGCATTTACGGACTTGAAAAGGATAACGAAATCCCACATTCCCGCGGAAAATGTTCCAATCCGTATTGATGTCCCTGTTGGACAATCATCTAGTGTCATATCCAATGAGTCGAATGCACGCCTGAAGTGGCAGACCATTAGGTTCCAAAGATCGAAATCCTAGAAAGAGGAAAAAGAACGATCAAAATGACACCACGAAAGAATCTCATGATTTAACAAATTCTGAGATTCATGAAGAATCCATTGAGCCCGAGACTCTGGAAAATACGGAACTATCCCTAAATCCAATTAATATTGAGGCAAATATTAATCGAGTGGATATTGTGGTGGATAATGCCTTTGCTTATAATGTAGCATCTAGCATTATGCAAGAATGTGAGGATCTCGAACCTCAATCTGTTGAAGAATGTCGAAAAAGACAGGATTGGCCAAAGTGGCAAGAAGCAATTCAATCAGAATTGAATTCGCTGGCAAAACGTGAAGTTTTTGGCCCTATAGTTGAAACACCTAATGGTGTTAAGCCTGTCGGCTATAAATGGGTCTTTGTACGCAAAAGAAATGAGAAAAACGAGGTACAAAGATATAAGGCACGCCTTGTTGCACAAGGTTTTTCTCAAAGGCCTGGTGTCGATTATGAAGAGACATATTCGCCTGTAATGGATGCGATAACCTTTCGTTATCTCATAAGTTTTGCTGTCCATGAAAAGCTTGACATGCACTTAATGGATGTGGTTACTGCCTATCTTTATGGCTCACTTGATAATGAGATATACATGAAAATTCCCGATGGACTCAAGATACCAAACGCGCATAATTCAATATCTCGGGAAATGTTCTCAATTAAATTGCAAAGATCCTTGTATGGTCTAAAGCAATCAGGACGAATGTGGTATAATCGTCTTAGTGAGTACTTGTTAAAAGAAGGCTATATAAATGACGCCATTTGCCCGTGTGTTTTTATAAAGAAAACAACATCGGAATTTGTTGTACTTGCCGTATATGTCGATGACATAAACCTTATTGGAACCCCTATAGAACTCCAAAAGGCAATTGATTATCTAAAGGATGAATTCGAGATGAAAGATTTCGGAAAGACTAAACTATGTCTTGGTTTGCAAATTGAATATTTGGCAAACGGAATTTTCGTTCATCAATCTACCTATACAGAAAAGGTACTGAAACGATTTTACATGGATGAAGCACATCCTTTAAGTACACCGATGGTTGTTCGATCACTTGATGTGAACAAAGATCCATTCCGACCACAAGAAAGGAATGAAGAGCTACTTGGTCCTGAAGTACCATATCTTAGCGCAATTGGCGCACTAATGTATCTTGCAAATACTACAAGACCTGACATATCCTTTTCAGTTAATGTCTTAGCAAGATTTAGCTCGGCTCCTACGAGGAGACATTGGAATGGGATCAAACACATATTGCGGTACCTAAAGGGAACTACCGATATGGGCTTATTTTATGGCAAGAATTGCAGCCCGGATCTTGTTGGTTATGCTGATGCTGGATATTTGTCCGACCCACACAAGGCTCGATCTCAAACGGGTTATGTGTTTACCTGTGGAGAAACCGCCATATCTTGGCAATCGACTAAGCAATCAATTGTGGCTACTTCATCTAATCATGCCGAGATAATTGCTATTCATGAAGCAAGTCGGGAGTGTGTGTGGTTAAGGTCGATAATACATCATATCCAAGACAAATGTGGTTTGAAGTGTGATAAACTACCCACAACTTTGTATGAAGACAATGCAGCATGTATAGCTCAATTGAAGGGAGGATTCATAAAAGGAGATAGAACGAAGCATATTTCACCAAAGTTATTCTTCACACATGATCTTCAAAAGAATGGTGATATCAATGTTCAACAGATTCGTTCAAGCGACAATATGGCTGATTTGTTCACAAAATCTCTACCAAAGTCAACCTTCAAGAAGCTAGTTCACAAGATCGGGATGCGAAGACTTAAGGACATAAATTGATGTTCTTATCAGGGGGAGTTAATGCGCGTTGCACTCTTTTTCCCTTACAAGGTTTTGTCCCACTGGGTTTTCCTTGCAAGGTTTTTAACGAGGCAACCAATAGGCGCATATTCAAACATGTGTACTCTTTTTCCTTACTTTAATTTTTCCCATTGGGTTTTGTTTTAAGGTTTTAACGAGGCACATCATTGAATAGACATTCAAGGGGGAGTGTTATAAATACACTTCTATTTAAGGTGAATGTCTTTAATTAGAGAGATTCTAGAGTTCTATTCTTGGTAGCTAAATCATCCCCCTCCCTATAAATAAAGGGGTCTTCTACCATTGTAAACCATCCCTAACAATCTCTAAGTATCAATGAGAATACTCCTCTCTCTCTCTATTCTCTCTATTGCTCTTGTTCTTGTATTATTGTTCTTGTCTTTATATTATTTCATAACAAGATTTTAATTTTTAAGCCTTTTTTGATTGCCAAACAATTTCACAAATTAAAAAGTACTTTAAAGCTAGTCAAACAGCTTTTAAATCCATCCTAAAAGGCTCTAGATGACTGCATCGACTTTACATATTTAAGAGCGAAATGGATTACTAGCTGGGATAGAGGCAGATTTTAAATATGTTCAATTAAATATGTTATTTTTAGTCGAACTAAAAATTCAGAAAAATTCGTCCAAAAAGATGACCAAAGTAGGTCAGTAATGGTCTAAAACTATCTAAAATACAACTATTAAAGCGTGGTCGGTATTTTGAAGGTCGGAAGGACATACCAATCAAACTTAATCAGAAATTACCGACCAAATTTGGTCAGTCAATTAAATTTAAAAAAAATTGCCCAAAAAAATACCAAAGTAGGTCTTTTTTTTTACCAGGGTTGGTCGATAATTTAATTATGTAATTAAAAAATACAACATTTGAAAATCAAACCGGGGCATGTACTATGACATGATACTATTTTACCACTAGACCATTAGTGCATTTTGTTTTAAGATTGTGTTATATTTTATTTATACTCTTTAATTGTATTTTCACATGAAAATAACCGATCAATGTCACTCGATTTTATTAAAAAATAAAATTACCGACCGAGTTAACCTACAGTTTCGATTGGGTTTTTTACTATTAATAAAAATCGATCAAAGTTGGTCTGTTTCGTAATATATATATATATATATATATATATATATATATATATATATATATATATATATATATATATATATATATATATATATATATATATATATATATATATATATATATATATATATATATATATATATATATATATATATATTGAAAACTTTGGTCGATTTTTTGACTAATTTTTTGACTCGACCTTAATCGGTTTTTGCCGAATTTCTTGTAGTGTTATGATATAATATTCTAGGCGAATCCCACATCGACAAATCACGAGAGAGATATTAGGTATATAAGTAACCAAGACCCTAGAGACACGTTTTAAATTCGTGAAGGCCTAGGTCCAGAGCAGACAATATCAATAGCGGACTGGTTGTTACAAATGATATCAGAGCCACTCTGCGTGCAATCTTAAATGGTGGTGGGGCAAATCTCAGCGGGGACGCTGAGTCCCTAAGGGAACAAAACACGGAGTCCTTAAGGGGGTGTATGTGATACTTTAAGCAAATCCCACATTGATAAAATATACACGTAAAAGATAGTGGGTATATATATAAATAAACCTTAGACCCTAAAGATGTATTTTAAACCCGTAAGCTCATAGGTTCAAAGCAGACAATATTACTAACGGGTTAAGTTATTACGTATGAATACTCATGCAAAAAGAAGAAATCAGTACGTCATAAAATCATTTCCATTCCAAACCTATCTACCGAGTCCATATCACAGCTTTGTCTTTGGATTTGTAGGCATGATATGAATTGTTAAGTTCATCTGCCAAGGGGCTGAAATGGCTTAATATGGTAAAATTTGATCACATATAGTGCTTAATATGAATTTAGAAATCGTGTATTTCCAACAATAAATTCGGCTCGCTTGTTATTGGGAAATTTGTATATATACTTACTTTATGTATCACGTTTTAACTTGTACTCGCTTTGTAAAAAAAATTGCAAGCATATTCGCTTTTTCGTATAACTTCAGCATACGTGGCAAAAGTAGCAAAACAATCACACAAAACTTCAGCATTCTAATAGCCGGACTTGAAGTTAAGCTCTAAAGCTGAAGTTTTTATTTTGTAACTGGCGAACTTCAGCTCTAGAGCTAAAGTTTTTGTTTGTAACTGGCGAACTTCAACTGTAGAGCCGAAGTTTTTGTTTTGTAACTGGCGAATTTCAGCTCTAAAGCTGAAGTTTTTGTTTGTAACTGGCGAATTTCAGCTCTAGAGCTGAATTTTTTTTGTAGCTGCCGAACTTCAGCTCTAGAATTGAAGAATTTATTTTGTAACTAGCAAACTTCAGCTATAAAGCTAATGTTTCTATTTGTAACTGGCGGCAACTGAACTTCAACCCTAATTTACTCCTTCAGAAACAAAACTTTACTGACGAAAGTCATAACCTTTAACGCATACTGGTGTCCTTTTTTCATTTTAGAGACACGAATGTGCTTGACACATATTCATTCGTATTGATCAATTAATATAAGTATTACTATAAAGTTAAAGAACTAAATACATCTTTGTTCAACAACAGGAAACCTAAGTTGATTTTAGCTACACCACAGAGTAATTAAGAAAACAAATAAAGTAAACAGAGTGTTTTCAAATTACTGTCTAAATGTTTTTTCAGGAATGATAGTACTAGTTACTTCTATGAAAAAGAACCGATGATGCTGTAAGACTGCTCATATTCTCCACGCTCCCTGTGAAGAAAAACAACTTCCCAAATTCCGGAAATTGCTTTCTTAGAGTAGTGAATTATGCTTCACTAGCCCAAGACTCACAACCACAATTGAAGAAGAACGAAGAAGAAAATATAGCTCCAAAAATACTAGAACTAAGAAAGTGGAAGACTTACTTGAATAACTTGGAGAATACTTTATTAACTCAAGAAGACTTGGATTTTGTTTTTTTGGATGATACAAATGTGGAGGAAGGGGTGGGTATATATAGGCTTTCCACCTCCTCAATGGACGGTCATGATCTATTTAATCCTACGGTGGAGATTCATCTTCTAGAATACTCCATACTTTTCTTACAAAATATCTAGATATGTTTATCACCTACACTAATCTAGAAATATCTCTCCTAACTTCTATAATATTCTACACTATTCTATAATTTTCCAAAAGTTACACTTTAATTTTAACACTCCCCCTTAAAGTGAACTTTTGGAGACAAATCCAAGCTCGCCACGGAGATCCTCGAATGGTCCTTTGGAAAGAGACTTTGTAAAGATGTCTGCAACGTTATCATTACTCCGAACCTCCAATGCTTCAATGGTACCATCTAGAACCTTCTCTCGGATGAAATGATGCGCTATCTCAATATGTTTTGTTCTTGCGTGACACACCGGATTAGTAGCCAACTTTATAGCGCTTTGATTGTCACCAAGAAGTTTTGTAGGCTTATGAATTGGTGAGAATACATCCCCAACAAGCCGACGAAGCCACGTGCATTCCTGAGCAGCAAGAGTAGAAGCCTTGTATTCCGCTTCAGTAGTAGAGAGCGAGACCGAGTCTTGCTTTTTACTGCACCAAGAAACACATGCTGAACCACAGGAGAATACATAACCAGAAGTTGATCTTCTATCATCTAAGTCACCTCCTAGATCAGCATCAGTGAACCCAAGTAGTGAAAAATCAGCTCCTTTCTTGTAAAGAAGTCCCATGTCATATGTTGAGTTCACGTATTTCAATATGCGCTTCGCCGCTTCAAAGTGAGGTTTCCGTGGCTCATGCATATAGCGACTAACAAGTCCAACAGAAAATGAAATGTCTGGCCTTGTAATAGTCAAGTAGATCAAGCTACCAACAAGAGCCCGATAAGGACGTGGATCTGGTAAAAGCTTTCCTTCATCAATCCTAATTTTTATGTTAGGCTCAAGAGGAGTAGAGCAATGCTTACTTTTGTTTATTCCAAACCTGTCCACAAGCTTCCTCGCATAGCTTTCTTGTGAAAGAAATATTCCATCTTTCACATATTTCACTTCCAAACCAAGAAAGTGACTAAGCTCTCCTAAATCTTTCATTTCAAATCTGATCGAGAGTTCAGCTCGCAGTTTTGCAACCTCCTGTTCGTTATTACCTGTAATAATCATATCATCCACATATAGTAGCACAATCATGTGGAGCGTACCTTGCTTCTTCACGAACAGGCTAGAATCTGAGTCTGATGCAAGATAGCCACAAAATTGCAAGTATTCAGCAATCTTTCCGTACCATGCTCTGGGAGCTTGCTTGAGTCCATAAAGCGCTTTCTTCAGCTTGCATACATAGTCTGGATGAGTAGGAGAAATGTAGCCCAAAGGTTGTTCCATGTAGATATCCTTATCAATATCGCCATACAGGAAAGCATTCTTCACGTCAAGCTGACATAGCTTCCACCCAAGTGATGCCGCCAAGGAGATCACAACTCGAACTGATGTCATCTTCGCCACTGGGCTAAAAGTCTCCTCATAGTCTTCTCCATAAACTTGAGAGAATCCTCGTGCAACCAGCCTTGCTTTATATCTATCAGTGCTCCCATCTGCCTTCTTCTTTCGTTTATACACCCACTTGCAAGATACCGGCTTCACATCCTTGGGCTTTGGCACAAGATCCCAAGTTTCATTTTTCACAAGTGCGTGCATCTCCTCATTCATAGCTTCTTCCCATTCCTTAACACCTTTTGCTTCATTATAGGAAGAAGGCTCATTTTCATAAATAGGACCGGCACTGATGCAATGATAGATGCTTACCATGTTTCCATCTCGGTAGCGAATAGGTTTGATGACTTTCCTTCCATATCGAGTTGTTCTTTGACCATTTGTCTCCTCCAGGTTGATATTTTCCCTTTGTTCATCCACGCGAGAAGTAACCTTGCTCCCCCTATCACCATAATCTCTTGCTCCGGAAGATGACGTACTATTATACGTCATTGGTGATGATGGCGATGATGAAATATTAGAGCAAGGAGCTGAAGAAGTCACCGGAAAACTTACGGGCATCTCTTCATGTTCTATAGCTGGTGAAGGAGCATCTCCAAGAACACCACCGGGACTGTAGTAGGAAGAGATTTCATCAAATACTACATCCCGAGATACTTTACACTTGCCTGTCTCGGGATCCATGCATTTCCAACCTTTCTTCCTTTCATCATAACCGATGAAGATGCACTTCCTTGCCTTAGCATCTAGTTTAGTTCTTTGTGAATCTGGAATGTGGACGTAGCAGATCGATCCAAAGACCTTAAAGTCTTTCACATTTGGCTTCTCGTTGTAGAGCATTTCGTACGGGGACTTCATATTAATCGGACTGAGTGGTACCCGATTAATCACATATGCCGCACAAGCCATACCTTCAGCCCAAAGAACTTTGGGCAAATGTTTAGCATATAACCAGCTCTTACATGTCTCAGTAAGATGTCGAATCTTCCTCTCTGCAATGCCATTTTGCTGAGAAGTGTCTGCACATGTGAGCTGCCTTTGTATTCCCTGCCTCGAGCAGAATTGATTAAACTCCCGGGAAGTATATTCTCCCCCATTATCAGTCCTCAGCCGTTTTATCTTCCTCTGAAACTCACCTTCGACCTTCTCCTTGAACTCCAAAAATCTGGAAAATACTTCAGATTTTTGCACCACGAAATATACCCAAGTATATCGTGTGTAATCATCAACAAATACCACCATATAGCGATAACCAGAGAAGGTAGGTGTACGTGTAGGACCCATCACATCACTGTGAATGAGTTCTAGTGGTGCCTCATATCTTGTTTGGGATCTATCAAATGGAGGACGATGCGCCTTACCATATTGACACCCTTCGCATAATGTTCCACTACCAAAAGTAGTAATATGAGGCAAACCATCAACCAAATTTTTGTTTACCATGACTTTTAACTTATCCATATTAAGGTGTCCCAGTCTAGCATGCCAAAGTGATGCATTATCATTCGTGCTCATCTTGTCAACATAAGATGTAGATGCTGACAAAACAAATAACTCTTTAACTCGCTTACCGGTGTGGACGACATCTCCTTCCACCTTAGTGATATTTCGGAAGAACTTCACTCCATTTGGCCCGAACAGAACATAGTGCCTAGCATCCACAGCGTTAGCCACCGAGAAAAGATTCTTCCTCATTCCAGGTACATGATACACACTCTTCATAGTGATAGGATCTCCGCCATTGTTGAGAATTATTGTACCCTCCTTTTCTACCGGATAAACGGTATTATCCGCGGTGAGAATAGCTTCGTTACCTTCATGTTTCTGAAGAGATGTGAACTTTGAGTCATCTCCGGTAAGGTGATGACCGCAACCAGAATCCACGATCCAGTCATCCTTGAAGTTGATGCTAGTGTAAGCATTTACCGAGGTAGTTTCCGTTGAGAAGCAACCACCCCAATTCTCTTCGATTTGTTCTGCTTTATCAGCAACATTTCCTCCCTTTAGCTTCACCTTACAATTCTTCTTGATGTGTCCAGGCAAGTTACACCGATAGCATCGAATAGTGCTTCTTTTCCCGTTGGCACTCTTTGGTGGCTCTCCCCCTTCATCTTTTCTTCTCTCTCTTTCATTCTTCTTCTCTAGTCTATAGATATTCTTCTTTCCAGAGAATAAGGCGTCACCTTGAAAGGATAAGGAGACTCCAGCCATTTGTTTTGCTAGAGACTCTTGAGAAGAGAGAAGATTCTCAAACTCAACAAGGGAGGGTTGATTAGCCCACCCCTGAATAGAAGTGCCAAAAGGAATATATTCTTTGTTTAATCCTCGAATAATATTCCTTTTCATTCGAGCCTCCGAAATAGGTTCCTCCGGATCAAGAGCAGAAATTTCCGAACAAATATTTTTAATTTTTAAGAAAAATTCGGAGATTGAGAGCTCACCTTGAGTAGTTCGTGCCAACTCATTCTCTAAGTATTGCAGCCGAGCAACGTTCTTCTTGTTAAGCAATGCACTTAGAGTATCCCAAATCTGAGAAGCAGACTTACACTCAACAATGTGATCAAATAGATCGTGAGAGATTGATCTCTTCAACACGAATTCCGCCTTTGCGTTTGAAGTCCTCCACTTCTTTATGGCATCGGCATTAGTATCCGGGGGTGTAGGGGCAACCTTGTTGTCTCCACCAACAACCTCCCATAAATCTTCTCCAAGAAGATAAGATTCCATGCAAGACTTCCATACCTTGTAATTGGATTGATTAAGCACCTCAATTCCAAGGCCGACAACTCTTCCACTTGAATCCATTTTTGGAACGCCAACGAACTTCTTCACCAAGAGTGACTTGACAAGATTCCAAGCTAACACCCTTGTAGCTCTGATACCATGTGAAGAAAAACAACTTCCCAAATTCCGAAAATTGCTTTCTTAGAGTAGTGAATTATGCTTCACTAGCCCAAGACTCACAACCACAATTGAAGAAGAACGAAGAAGAAAATATAGCTCCAAAAATACTAGAACTAAGAAAGCGGAAGACTTACTTGAATAACTTGGAGAATAGTTTATTAACTCAAGAAGACTTGGATTTTGTTTTTTTGGATGATACAAATGTGGAGGAAGGGGTGGGTATATATAGGCTTTCCACCTCCTCAATGGACGGTCATGATCTATTTAATCATACGGTGGAGATTCATCTTCTAGAATACTCCACACTTTTCTTACAAAATATCTAGATATTTTTATCACCTACACTAATCTAGAAATATCTCTCCTAACTTCTATAATATTCTACACTATTCTATAATTTTCCAAAAGTTACACTTTAATTTTAACACTCCCAACGTGTGTTTTTCCAGTTAGCATATCTATAGCAATTTGAGCTACTTCCACAAACCATTCATCCTCTGAATTCCGTCCAAAACGTCCGTCGATATAACTTTGAGGAGGAGAAGGGGAGGATAAAGGCGGCTGAAGTTGTTTAAAAAGTGAGTACAAGTTAAATTTTTTAAAAAAAATTAGTATATGTTAATTGGGGGCGACCAAATAAGGTGCCTCATGCAATTTTTACCTCATTATTTGTACTTATCTGATCATAATGGGCTCTCTGTCCTTCTGTACCTTGAACCTAGTTGTTAATCTTCACCTTTTTGCAATAGACGAAATACATAACGATCCTTTAAAGTTGTTTACAACGACCAGACAAATACTTCAACTGAACTATTTAATATTTAGACACTTCAAGTGTCTATTAACCAAATCAAATAAATACTCAAATGCAACAGATCATATACGCGAGTTACGCTTGCTACTCACATGTCAAATAAGCCAACTAATAGATGACATGTGTAATTTATAATAAAAATTTGGCACATATAATAAAAAAAATGCATCTAAGGAATAAAAACAAAAACATCCATCCTTCCCCACACCTGTTCCCCACCTAGCTACCTCATAATATTAGTCTAAACTTCCGGCGAGTTCTAGTTAGGGAAAAATGGAGTCTTACCGGAATAACCAAAAAATAAAATTAACAGGCAGCTCCAACCATCCAAATACGATACGAGCAAAATCTCCCTAATCTTGTCAATGCCCATATATACTTACCAAATTTGTTTGGTGAATATATGAATTCTCATTATCAAAACAATTACACACACATTAGAGGCGAGCTAAGATGAATACATCATAGTATCTCCATGAATAAATAAAGAATTCAGTTCTAGTACTCAACATCAAATTGAGTATAGTACAAATAAATCAACAGCGGTCAAGCCTGTGAATGTCAAAGATTTAAAGCATCAAAGCAGCGGCAAATACAACTACAATAGTAGATCCGGCGGCGACAACTCTATTCAAGGAACTAGAATTAGGAGAGTTGGGAGGAGAACCGCCAGAAGCGGTAGCGACGGATGGAGGAGAGGAACCGAAAGAAGGAGATGATACCGGAGTATCGACAGTTGGTGGAGCTGGTCGAGACAGATTGTAGATTTGTTTTGCTGTGCTTTTTTGTATATGGTGGAGACGGCTAAAGCAGTGTGGAGGGCAGGAGTAGATGGACAGGGTTCTTATGGTGGTGGCGTAGCAATAGTGGAGATGATAGTCGCAGTTTGAGATCGAAAGGAGAAATAAGTACAAATTGAGGTACCAATTTTCCTATATTATCTTGCTAGTTGGGCTGCCATGATAATTGTTCTTGTCAGCCATTGAAGGTAAAAATTTTGAAAAAGAAAATTGGTGAAATGAATTAAAGTGGGAAAAAGAAAGAAGAAGGTAAGTGGGGACCATATAAAGTAAAATTAAGTTTTTTTTTTTAGAAAAAGAGAAAAACTTGATTTTAAGAGTTTCACGCGCTTATTTGCGAATATAAAGCACACACCTTATCATGTAAGCGTAAGGGGTTCACAAGGTTGTACTTCAATCGAGAAAAAAGTATGTAATTGATAATTGGGCCAGTTAAAGTATATTTGGTCGTTGAGGACAATATAAATGAACTGTTTATATATTTCGCCTATGAAGGGTGAATTTCATTTAACGACATTTCTGGTTAAGCAAAGATTGGAGTTCTTTAAATTAGTGAGCGTTTGGACATAAAAATTGTCAAATTTCAAAAAAAAAGTGATTTTTTAAAAGTAAAAATAAAAGTATTTGTAGACAATAAATTTGCATCGAGAAAATAAAATTAAGATCGAAAATATCGCAACAATCGTAGTATTTTATTTCGAATATTTGAGTGTTACAATCTCTATGAATCCTCTTATTCTTCTTTCTAATGGTAAATAAATTCAAATGCTTTGGAGTTTGATCTTGAATCTATATTTGTTTCCACGAACGATGATCTTGTTCTTGAGCTTGAGCTTGATTGTTTGAACTTGATCATGATTCGTTCTTAGGTTTGAACTTGAACTTTATTGCTTGAAGCTTGAAACTTGTGGATGAATTTGCAGTGTTTGATCCACGAGCTCTTTCTTACTTCTTGTTATAACTTCTGGTCTATTTTTTGAGTTATGAAGACCTTTATTTCTAGTTGTGGAAGGGAGGAGTTGTGATAAGAACAAACTCTTTCCGACCAATCCAATTAAACGGTGACATGATCGCATTTGATTGGCCAAACATGTCACTTGCATATGTGACATGATTTAATTGGCCTTTCAGTGTGACTGGGCATGCCTTGTCATTTTGACATGTCACATGGTCCTATTGGCTCTTCCATTTGACTTGGCGCGCCATGTCATGTGACACGTGGCACCAAATTGGGCCTCTAGGAAGATGACATCTTGGGCCTAATGAATTGGCTCATCACTTTAGCCCAATTAAATTGGCTAGCCCAATGGATTAAGACTTATTTATTTAACTCATATGTGTTGGACTTATATAACTAATTCGATTATATTAGCCTATAATATTTATTTCGACCAATATATCTCGAATTTAAAATATAATCCAAATTATTTTATGGATTTAATTTATGTAAAATTTATATTTCTATAAATGTCCCATACTTCAAAACATGTCTGGGCGTAAACTAGTCAAAACCGAGCCTGGCCTTGAAGTACAGATTAATCCAGTTATATTCCTTTGGATCATGACTTAGACAAGAAGCATCAACTTTTTATACTTGAATTATCCCAAAGAAGAACCACACTGGACTATATAATACGTCCAATATTGCTTTTGAAGTAGCTTCAGCTTATCAATTCAAATAATGGCCTCATTTATGCACTAATGTTAACATCATGTTCTTTCAAGATGACTTATTCTTGCAACTGAAGCCTTGTAGTTAATTGTGCCAACTTGATCCAGTTAACACATGTGTTATTAACTAAACAAATATAAAACCACCACAATCTCGGACAACATCTCATCTACTAATTCCTTACAAACGCCACATACACATTTCTTTGACGCAAACAATCACGCCGCTATTAATAGGTGGGTTTGTCCATATGGGATTAATTTTGTTAGAGTCCAACAGAGAATGGAATTGCTTAACCAATTCCAACTTGGGCATGGAAGAATCACTGCCACTACAACGATCCGCCGCCGAACATCGATTGTTATTGCCTCCTCTCCTAAATCTATATAACGCATTGTGCTCATATTCGTTGAGCATCAATTTGCAGTATTCGCAAGCTATATTGAGTCTAGTTTTGTGGATTCGGAAGCATTGGCGTGAAGGTAATTTCTTCTTCTTTTTTTGTGCTTTTCTTGTTTTGTTTTTTTTTTTCTTTGTAGGTCAAGCGAGAAAAATATGTTCTTGTTCAACAAGGTGTTCCATGCATGAAGAAGGCAGTCTCAAGGTGTGAGGGGATGGGTATTCATGCCTGCCCAAATATTGGAGGGATTACTTTCATAGCCCGATTCTTGGATAGATTACTCTCAATATGGCCCAATTCTTGGAGATATTACTCTCAATATGGCTCAATTATTGGAGAGATTACTCTCAAAATAGCCCGATTCTTGGAGAGATTACTCTCAATGTGGCCCAATTCTTGGAGAGATTACTCTCAATGTGGCCCAATTCTTGGAGAGATTACTCTCAAAGTGGCCAAATTACCAAAGAGATTTCTCTCAAAATGGCCTGATTCTTGGAGAGATTACTCTCAATGTGGTCCAATTCTTGGATAGATTACTCTCAAAATGGACCGACTAGCGGAGAGATTACTCTCAATGTGGCCTGATTATCGAAGATATTACTCTCAAAATGGCCCGACTACCTAAGAGATTACTCTAAATGTGGCTTGACTATCAGCGAGGCCAACTTAAGGTGCAAAGGGACTTATATTTCCACCTTAAGATTGGAAAGTTATAGTTCCTTTTAAGGACAAACCTACAAAGAGGCCAATCTAAGATGCAAAGGGACTTATATGTCCACCTTAAGATTGGAAAGTTATAAAGCTTCAACTTTAAGACGATATCGACTTGAACACTTGGAAATCTTTGAAGTTTTGGCGGACTTGGCAGACTTCAACTCGAAGATTCAGAGGGCTTAAACAATTCAACTTTAAGATCGACGAATTTGAAGACTGAAACTTGAAGACTTCAACTTGGGGGCTTAAATATTTCAACTTTAAGACCGGCGAATTTGAAGACTTCAACTTGAAGACAGACAGACTTGAAGACTTCATCTATGAGACTTGGAGGGCCTAAATATTTCAACTCGAAGATCGGCAAACTTGAAGACTTCAACTTGAAGAACGACATACTTGAAAACTTCAACTTTGAGACTTGGAGGGCCTAAATATTTCAACTTGAAGATCGGCAAATTTGGAGACTTCAACTTGAAGACCAACGGAGTTGAAGATTTCAACTTGGGGACTTCAACTTGAGTACCGACAGGCTTAAAGATTTCAATTTACCATGGAGGGTTGCCCCTTTTAAATCAAATTAGATCAGAGTTCCGCAAGAGGATGGCATTTTAACTTGATTTTGCATTCCTCCATACTTTACTCGGACAACAATTGGGGCAGTATGTATCTTTTGAACTTATGCGACTGAACTTAGAATGAAATCTAAGCTGCCTATGTACCTCGGTGAGGAGGATCAAGTCATTCCGTAGTTCAGACTGGGTAGATTTTTTTTTACGTTTACGTCCTTACTCTTTCCTAGGCCGCATCTTTCGAGATTTTCAGCCTAGCGGACATATTTTTTTTACGTCCTAACTTTTTCCTAGGCCGCCTCTTTCGAGATTTTCAACCTAGCTGACTATTTTGTTTTTGCGGTCGTACACAGTTTATACTCTTGCGGGCCAGGAGTATAGCAACATGCGATTTAGGCTCATGCGGAAAGGAGCATCATGACTTGCAGTTTAGGATCGTATATTGAGGAGCGTCATGACTTGCAGTTTAGGCTCGTACGTCAAGGAGCATCATGACTTGCAGTTCAGGCTCGTACATCGAGGAGCATCATGACTTGCAGTTCAGGCTCGTACGTCGAGGAGCATCATCACTTGCAGCTTAGGCTCGTATGTCGAGGAGCATCATGACTTGCAACTTCATGGATAATACTTCTTCAAAAACATGCCATTGATAGGGCCGATTCTCATACCATCTGCATCAACCAGCTTGTAAGCTCCATTTGAATTAGCTTCTTGTACAACATGTGGCCCATCCCATTTTGAAGTGAACTTCCCTACAAGTTTATGGGAAGTAATTATGGGTCTTCATACGGCAAGGACTTGATCTCCTACTTGAAAGGATCTCACACGAACTCTTTTATTGAAGGCGCGAGACAATCAAGCTTAATAACATTCAAGACTCTGTTGAACTTCCAATCTTTTCATCAAGAGCCTCCAAATCTGCTAATCGAAGTGGAGCATTTTCTTCATCAGTGATCCCTTCTTGAATAGCCAGTCGTAACAAAAGTATTTGACGCTCAATTGGCAAGACGGCTTCAACTATATAAATGAGTGAATAAGGAGTGACATGTGTTGGAATGAGGTGAGTTGTCCTATATGCCCATAGAGCTTTTTCCGCACGGTCATATCAATCTAGTTAGGATTTGGAGACGACTTTCTTTAACAAGTTGCATAGAGTCTTGTTGAACGCCTCAGCTAGACCATTGACGGCAATATTGTACATCGAAGAGTTACGTTGCTTGAAGCTAAAGAGATCACAAATCTTGTTCATCAGCCTATTGTCGAATGGCTTTCCATTATCCATTATTATGTAACAAGGAATGCCAAATCGATAAATAATGTTTACTTAGATGAAACTTGCAACATTTTCCTTCTTTACTTCTTTAAGAGCAACAACTTCAGCCCATTTTGAGAAGTAGTTAGTTGCAACCAATATGTATAGGTGACCACCAGAGGACTTTGGCAGTGGTCCAACAACATCCGATCCCCAAGTGTCAAATGGGCAGGATGCAACAGTCAGGTGCAACACTTCAAGAGGTTGATGAATAAAATTCGCATGGAATTGATAAGCCTTGCATCTTCGGGTGTAGTCCAATCAATCTTTTATCATCGTTGGCCATTAATATCCCATCCTTTTTATATGGAAGTGGAGCTTTGGTCCAGACTGGTGTGACCCACATACCCCAGAATGTGCCTCTTGCAAAGTTTGGAGAGCTTCTTCTTCTCCTAGGCATCGCAAAAGTACTCCCTCGAATGACCTTCTGTATATAGTATCCTTGTAGTAAAGGAAGCAAGGTGCACGACGACGGATTTTAGTCCTTCTTCTCAGATTTTTGGGAAGTATTCCATAGCATAAGTAGTCGATAATGGGTTATCGCCATTGTTCTTTCTCGACTTCAGAAACAACAACAAGATGCTTGAGTTTGTTTTCTTCATCTTCAGCCTCATTAGGCGGTGGTACTACCCATTTTTGGGGGACTGTAACTTGCACTTTGTCAGGAAGGGCTAATGATGAAGCTAGAGCAGCTAAAGCATCAACCTTCTTATTTTCTTTCCTTGGCACATGCTGAATAGTCACATCACAAAGCCACCCCATGAACTTTTTAGCGTAATCATGATATGGGCGTAGTTCAGGCTTCTTGACCTCATATCTACCCAAAAGCTGATTGACCACTAACTGGGAGTCACCAAAGGCTTCCAATTGCAATTGTTTCATATCAATGGCCGTTTTGAGCCAAGTATTAATGCTTGATACTCTACAACATTGTTGGAACATAGTTGTGCCAAGGTGAATGAGTAGGGCAAGACTTCACCTTCGGGAGTGACAAATACTATGCCAGCCCCAACTCCCCTACGATGCGCAGCACCATTAAAGTACATCTTTCATGGAGGTTGAACTTCAACGACCGTTGCGTCCTCATCAGGTAGTTCATCTGTTAGCTCCAGTTATCAGGTATCGGATGATCTGCCAAGAAGTTTGCCAATATTTGTCCTTTTACAGCCTTTTGGGGATGTACAAAATCTCGATTTGTTGAAATTGGAGGTACTATCTCGCTAGTTGATCACTAAGAACAGGTTTTGACATCACGAACGTGATGGGATTTGCTTTAGAAACAAGATAGACAACATGAGCTTGAAAGTAGTGCCTCAACTTTTGAATTGAGAAGACTAGCGCCAAACACAACTTTTCAATTGGTGAATAATTCAACTCGTTTGGTATCATCATCCTGCTCAAGTAGTAAAGAGAGTTTTCTTTCCCCTTACTATTTTCTTGGGCCAACAGTGCTCCAACAAACCTTTCTTGTGCCGCAATATATAGTATCAATGGCTTTCCAGGCATAGAGGCTGCTAAGACTGGAGGATTCATCAAGTAGGATTTAATGCTCTCAAAGGCATTACTGCATGCTTGGTCCCATTTGAAAGGGACACCTTTCTTCATAAGGCGACTGACTGGTTGACACCTCCCAGCTAGGTTCGAGATGAATCTCCTAAGGTACGCTAACTTTCCTTGCAGACTTTTCAATTCATAAATATCCCGAGGCTCAGGCATTTTCACAATGACATCCACTTTGTCTTGATCAATTTCGATCCCTCGATGTTGGACAATGAAACCAAGGAACTTTCCAGAAGTAACTCCAAAGGCACATTTCAATGGATTCATCCTAAGTTGGTACCTCCGGAGCAATTCAAATACCATCCTCAAGTCCTCCAAGTGGTTTCCATTCTCTCTTGATTTCACCACCAAGTCGTCAACATAGCATTCGGCATTCTTGTGGAGAAGATCGTCAAAAATATTCTGCATAGCCCTTTGGTAAGTAGCACCAGCGTTTTTCAAACCAAAAGGCATTACCTTGTAGCAATAAATACCCTTTAGGGTACGGAATGCAGTAAGCTCTTCATCTTTTGGTGCCATGCATATTTGGTTATAGCCCGATGAGCCATCCATGAAAGACATTGCCTCGTAATCGGTAGTAGCATCGATCATCAGCTCTGGAATAGGAAGCAAAAATTCATTTTTCGGACATGCATTGTTGAGATCTCTAAAGTCAACGCACACTCGAATTTGGCTATTCTTCTTCCTTACAGGTATAATACTTGAAACCTATGTTGGGTATTTAACTTCACGAATAAAGCCAGCTTCAATAATCTTGTTAACTTCAGTTTCAATCAGGCTAACCAAGTCTGGCCTAAAATGCCTTTGAGTTTGTTTAACAGGGCGCGCACTATTTTTGATTAGGTGATGGACTGCTACTTTTGGGTCCAAGCCAGGCATCTCTTTGTGACTCCAAGAAAAGACATCCTTAAACTCTTTGAATAACTCAATATAAGTGTTCTCTTCATCAGCTTCTAGTAAAGCACTTAGGTAGGTGGGTCTTGGGTCTTCATCGGTGAGAAGGTTAACTTCTTTTAAGGCATCAACTGTTGTCTTCGCTCCTTCTTCAAGTTTAGGTGGAGCATCTTTCGCATCTTCATCTTCTTGAGGGTCTCCATCACTGAAAGATATGTGATAACACGGCGAAACGTTCTCCAATTCCGCATTATCTTCTGTCGAAGACGAAAAAACATTCTTGCCTTGTACAGTGACATTATACGAAGAACCCACACTTTCTTCATCTTCGTCACGTTCCCTAGTGTAGACCACAGTATATGGCTTTACCTTCAGTACTTCTTTACACGAAAACACCAGTTTTGTTTGTCTCCTCATTCTTGAAGGAACCAAACTTTGAAATCCTTAGAGATCTCCTGAATTTTGGGTGAAGCAGGTGTTCTTGTATTTCGATGATTTCTCTGGAACTTATTCCCCTTTTTAATGGACCCAATCTCTCAAATACAGAAGTTCTCACAGTTGATTTTCCAAGTCGATCAAAGACAAAATGCTTGTTAGAAGTAGCTGATTCATCTTTTACACTGATATAATTGCTACTCTCCCTTCTTATTGAGATGCGCACTGGTGACGATTGTTTGTATCCCAAATCTTCACGTGGTTGCCTCGTTGCAGCTTCTGATGGGAGCTTCCCTAACTTTGATGGCTCATTGGGATTGTATCCAGCTTTTTCAAATAACTTGTAAGCATTAGTATCAAAACCTTCATCTGTTCGCTTTGTAGGGAGTGCCACATTCTGCAAACGATTTTGGGCTATAAACCCTACAAGCGACACTAGGACGACTTTATTGCCTCAATTTGTTTGACCGGAAGATTTAACTCCCTTAGAGTATTGGTTTGGAGATTATGTGATTCACCCTCGTCTTTCTTCCTTTTAGGGACATATTGGAGCGCGGGACTTACTTTCTTTCCATAAGACACAATACCCCCTTTATGATATTTATTCACATTAGCGGGTACCTCCTTAGTAACAGTTTTGGCTTTGCTAATAGTCACATCAACTCTTTTAGTTATGGGTTCTTCATTCTTTCTTTTCGTACAATCATCAACTTTAAGCTCATTCACAATGTGGTTCTTCAAGTAGAACTTTGCATCGGCGAAGTGTGACTCAGCCTCGATGAATGGCTCATCATCAGCAACTACCATCTTCTCGACTTCACCCTCGTAGTATTTTAAACATTAATAGTAGGTAGATGGAACAACTTTATTCTCATGTATCCAAGGCCTCCCAAGAAAAATATTGTATGAAGTATTCTGTCGATCACATGCAGCTACGCACATGATTGCATATCTTCAATAGTGATTCCCAGCCTAATCACGCCCTATGGCTCTTTGCCTCCCTTTGTTGAATCCTTGGATCATCACATGACTTTATGAGAGTTCGTTCATGGGAATACCAAGATATTTCACAATATGGATTGGCAAAATGTTCACTAAGGATCCTCTACCAACCAAAATCTGACTTACCCTTTCATCGCGCATATAGCCAACTAGGTACAATGGGCGGTAATGAGGAGTGTCACCTAGCAAAAGATCGTCATTTGTGAATGTGACCTTTTCTTCACAAGAATTAATTTCTCGAGGAGTGGACTCGAAGGGATTTTCCGAAGATGGTGCCAACGGTAGGTCATCACTCTTTTCTTCCCATTTATCAGTATGGCAACAAGAGGCATCAATGCCTTTATTGGAAATCTTCGTGCGGAACCAACTTGATAAAATCTCCTCCAATGTCACTGGATTTCGTGGATTTTGAGGGTGGTTCATCTCCACTTTTTCTTTCTTCAAATGCCTAACTGGATTTTTTTATTGGTATTTTTGCCATCATCTTCCTTGTTGGTTGTTCCACTGATTCTTTTCGTGGGCTCCTTTTGTGGCACCTACGATGAGTCACCAACGTCCAACCTTCATCATCATCAGGCTGGTTGACTTCAACTTTGTCGCTCTCTAGTAATTCTTCATTTTTACTTTCTTTAAAACCACATAATTCATCCGGACTGAATAAGCCAAAGGTAATGGAGACTTGGTTTGCACTTGCTTTCTCATCTTCAAGCACGATTTTCTTCTCGCGAGCCAAGTCCATGACTTTATCCTTGAAGATAAAGAACTTCTCTAGAGGGTGGCTTACAAGTCGGTGATTTTGTAGTAGTTTGGGTCATTTGTTTTCCCAGCTCCATTTGGTCGCTTTATCGCTGGAAGCTCGATGAGATTTAACTCAAAGATTTCTTCGAAAATGGCTGGCACATCAGAATCCAGGAACAGGTACTCTTTCTCCTGTATTTCTTTTAAAGTCAACTTTCCACTTGGTTGTCTTGAAAAGAAGTGGATTTCATACTCTGCTTCTTGCTCACCTTCATCGTGAACTTCATAGGTGACGTATTGACATTAATAGCTTATTTGATTTCAAACTTGAGTACGAACTTGCCCCACTTCCTGACTTCTTGCTTGTCATTTGCTTTGCGAGGTTCATAGATGGGCAGCCTTTCATTTCTAACGGAGGCCATGCTCAATTCCATGTTATGGGCATGAGTTGCAAGTTCTTCAAATGTGCCAGGATTGATACTTTGCAAGATGTAGTGCAATCCCTAATGCATGCCTTGGATGCATATCTCTCTGCCTGAAGCTTCACTAAGCCTGTCTTTGCAGTTGAGGCTTGCATTCCTCCATCGGTTGATAAAGTCGATAACTGGTTCCCCCTTTCATTGACGAGTATTTGTAAGTTCTATCATACCCACAGTACGTCTCGTACTATACAAGCGATTGAGGAACTCTTGCTCTAGTTGATCCCAGCTATCGATAGATCCAGCCTCAAGGTCCGTGTACCAGTCAAATGCATTTCCTTTTAGCAAACGGACAAGCTGCTTGATGAGGTAATCTCCATAAGTCCCAGCATTGTTGCACGTCTCCACGAAGTGCGCCACATGTTGCTTTGGGTTACCTTTACCATCATACTATTGAAATTTTGGAGGTCGATAGCCATAAGGCATATTCAATATATCGACCCTTGAAGTGTACGGCTTTGCATACATAAGGGAGAATTTTGCAGCAACTTTATATTTGTTCTTAATGGTACCTTCAATGAACTCTTTCAGTTGATCGATTGGAATCATTCCTTTAGTTGAGCCAGGGATAGCCTTAGTGGATGCTACTTGTCTTGGGGAAGAGTCACTCTCTAGAACTTCTGGGAGCTTGTCGGGTGCATGAGTGGATTCTTATTCCATCAAGATTCCCACCCTGTCTGTTAGCGTATCAATTTTAGCCTCTTGATTTTACATGCATTTAGTCAAGCCAGTGATTGCTTTCGTCAAGTTTGCCAACTTCTTCTCCATAGATGAAGTGTTTGTCACCGTGGCTTGCATGATTGTCGTAGATGACAGAGAGTAGCATGAATTTTCACACAGATTGATCCTTGATTGGCTCACGCTATGTGGTGTAAGTGAGGAGGATTCATTACTTGAAACATCATCATCTTCCTTCACAACAGAGTGCTTTGAGCTGGAGAGGTCAAGTAGAGCAAGAGTTTTCTTGATCTTTTTAGCAAAATCGCTTCCTCCTTCAGATGCCTTTGTGGCAGAACTTGCTTCTTTTGAGGATGAAGATATGAAAATAGGTGTTGATGGGGATGGTACTTGGGGTTCTTGTTGTCCTAAAGAGTTTGCTTTGCTCCTCGTACCTGGTCTGAAGCTTCCAAATGTGACATAGAGGATGCTTTCCACATCAGCATAGAACCTGGAGTTAGCAGCCTTGGTGGAAGTTGAAACAAAGTTGATATTCTTTGAAGCAATTTCAATGTTGTTGAACTTTGGTAATTGAAAAGTTGAGACGAGAGGTAAAGATTGTCCCACTGTGTGTGCCAGAATTTGAAGACAATAAATTTGGGTCGAGAAAATAAAATCAAGACGGAAAATATCACAACAATTGAGTATTTTATTTCGAATATTTGAGTGTTACAATCTCTATGAATCCTCTGATTCTTCTTTCCAATGGTAAATAAATTCAAGGGCCTTGGAGGTTGATTTTGAATCTATATTTGTTCGCACGAACGATGATCTTGTTCTTGAACTTGAGCTTGAGCTTAATTGCTTGAACTTGATCTTGATTCGTTCTTAGGTTTGAACTTGATTTCTTGAACTTGAACTTGAACTTTATTGCTTGAAGCTTGAAACTTGTGGAAGAATTTATAGTGTTTGATCCACGAGCTTTTTCTTGCTTCTTGTTATAACTTCTAGTCCCTTTTATGAGTTATAAAGACCTCTATTTATAGTTGTGGAAGAGATGAGTTGTGATAAGAACAAACTCTTTCCGACCAATCTAATTAAAACGTGACATGGCCGCATTTGATTGGCCAGAACATGTCACTTGCACACGTGGCGCAATTTAATTGGCCTCTCAGTGTAACTGGGCATGCCTTGTCATTTTGACACGTAGCATGGTCCTATTGGCTCTCCCGTTTGACTTGGCGTGCCACGTCATTTGACACGTGGCACCAAATTGGCCCTCTAGGAAGATGACATCTTGGGCCTAATGAATTGAGGTCATCACTTTAGCCCAATGTATTAAGACTTATTTATTTAACACATATGTGTTGGACTTATATAATTAATTCGATTATATTAGCCTATAATATTTATGACCAATATATCTCGAATTTAAAATATAATCCAAATTATTTTATGGATTTAATTTATGTAAAATTTTTATGCCTACAGTATTTAAAAATTAGAGTTGCGTTTGGACATGAATATAAGTTTGTTTTTAAAATTCTGTGAGTAATTTGAGTAAAAACTGAAAAAAATGATTTTTTGGAATTTTATAAATTTATGAAAATTTTCAAAATTTATTTTTAAATAAAAATTAAAAGTTTTATATCAAAACATTCATTTAGACAAAAAGTGAAATTTTTTCGACGAAAGTGAATTTCTTTTTGTCTTTAAATTCCCCAAGTTCCATTTCTGAAATGCACGCACATCGAATAACTCTCAAGTCAAATCTTATCCTTGTCACTCTATACCTTGTAGACAGATGAACAATTAAAGAAATCAGAGTCTACGACATCAAACAGTAATAATCGTGCCCAAATAGCAAATACCTAATGAATTATAGGGAACTCCAAGTTCACTGAACCTGGATTTCAGCAACATGATGAAGCGTTCCACTAAACTTATAATTTTTTTAAAAATATAAGCTCTATTTTTAATAGTGCAATAAGTGTAATATTAAAATTTTTAAAAGTTAAATCTATTAAATTTAGATCGCGACAAAATATTAGATAAATCTTATCCCTTCATAAATTAATATAGTTTTATCTTTTGGGAATTGTGCCATTTTAATGTTAACCATCTTGGGATTTTGACATCTGAAACTTAAAGAAACCAACTAATGGAGTGGTTGCAGAAGGCAGGAACACGCCACAAAATAGTCTATTTCGTAAAATAATATTCATTTCGTTTCAAAATAAATAATTTTTTAATTTATTTTTTGTGGTTCAAAATAAATGACTTTTTTAGGTTTCAAGAATAAATTAATTATTTTTTCTACCTTATCCTTGGAGTAAATAATATTGGAATATGTATTAGAAGTGTTTATGTAAGATAGTAAATATTAATATAATCAATTTCATTACTAATTAATGCTAAAATGTGATTTTTTTAATATGTACAAAAACTCACTTATTTTGAATCGGAAGAAGTGCTGATAATATAAAACACCAATAAAACGTTCATACATATTCGCATCTTTTGGAGTGAAAATCAACAAACTTCTTTACTTATAAAATTAATATTTATTCTGGTTCATAATAAGTGATCAGTTTCCTTTTAGTACGTCCATTAAGAAAATGGTAAATCCTATACAAAAATATCTAATATGACTAGATTATTCTTATTAAATATTGATCACATACTTTAGTGAGAAGTGAGAACTTTTTTTGGGATATGCACATAAGAAAAAATGTATACACGCATAAATTTTAAAATATGTCTTTTTCATTTTAAATTCATTGACTTTATTAGTCTAGGTTATATTCGCTTTTAGTCAGCTACTTACAGTCACATTATTGGGACGAATCTTTAAAGTTGAAAGCAAGTAGTCCGAAGTACCAATTTTTATTGGGATTAGCATGTCAACGATGATTGCACAATTCATTATGTCCCGTATTTTAGAAGGCGTTTTTTCGGAGCGAGTCCTAGGATAAGACGCACCACAAATACTCCAAGGTAATGGTGTATAATGAAAGTTTCAAGAGGCGTATGCCTAATAATTTGGGACGTATATCTGAAGTATATTTTTTTGTGAGGCATAAATTTTAGAGATTTTTTTAAATTAAAATAAAATTTGTTGAATATATCATTCATATAATACTCAAATTTTGCAAAAGTTAGTTTTGTAGTTACTCAAATATCTTAAAAAGAAACTGAAATGTATTAAATTTAAAAGTCAAAATTTTTTTATTGATTGAAGCCCTAATACATGGTCTTTCACAATTCTTTATCTTATTAACTAGTCTGCTAATATCTCCTAAAATCAACAAATATCTACTTTCTTTTACAAATATAAATGGAACTTCATTTTTTTCATAGCAAGTTCAAAGTTCAAATTGCAGGTTATTCATCCTTTTTGTTCCTTCATATTTTTTCGACTCAAGTTACTTGTGCTTCGATAAGTATGATATAATAGATTGTTTTGACTATTTTTTATGGGGAAGGAGCGTGCATGCGCACACACAAATATTTATAATTTTCTTCAATTTTATATAATTTTACCTATTTATAAATATTTATTATAATTATATTATCTTATAAAATATTAAAAATTAAATATTTTTGAGGCGCCTTGCCTTAAGCCCATACCTTTCAAACCACTGATTTTCTACTTCACCTAATTCCTACAAATTTATTAATTTGGGCTCCACGTTCTGAAATAGTACATCCCCCGCCCCCGTAAGAATTTTAAGAAAAATATTAATAATTCGCTCTGGAATGGAATATGAATTTAATGGCCTTGACTCTTGGACGAATGATTGAGTCACCTAATTAATCTCGTTTGATTACTTGATTTAGGCATGAATTCATTTGCAGTGGATTGCTAATTACTTGTTTTTGTTAGACTTGAGTTAACAATTGAAAAGTAAAAACGAAGACTCTCATTGCCATTATAGATTAGTGATCATGCCCAATTCTACTTCTAAAAAGGATAAACGATCCTTATAATTATAATTCAGTTTAAATGTTCGGAATCGAATTCTACAAAGAACTAAGGCTTAGTTGTATCTGTTTAATATTATTAAATAGACAAGATTAAATAATTTTTTAAATATAAAGATTAATATTTATATTTCTAACTAATTAACTAGCAAATATTAGAAAATGATAAAATTATCAACTAACTAAACTAAGGGTTGGAGACTAAATTAAGGAGGTCTAGAGTTATGATTTCCCCAATTGTCGGAATCCTCTAACTATGTTCCCAACAATTTTCGGCAATGTAGTCTCTACTGGTCGTGAGCACTTTAGATGTCGTAATTCTCTCTCGAGCAACTACAACAATTTATTAGATATATTCTCTCGAACTACGCTAGTTGGTTTTATCTGACCGCTCATTATGACCACATCAAGGCTTTGTTATTTCTAAACCTACCTTTAAACTCAATATATTGATTTCTCACATACGTTAGGAGTGACGTTGTTCAACAACTACCTAAATATGTACTATCTCTCAAGTAGTACACACTAAATAGGCACAGTCAATTAATGGTCATTCAATCAACTACAACAAACACTTAGTTGAACAAGTAGAGAAATTCAATGGCTCAATTATATAAAAACATAACAAGAATTTATCTTACAAAAGGTTCTATCAAAACCGTGAAAACAAATTAGCTATTCATAATAGTATGTAAAACTACAATATTAAAAATCATAAACAACAATGAAAAATAGGAAGAGGAAGGAAAAATTTATTGAAGAATTCCTCACCTTTCTCCTATTGTGTCTCTGCCTCCTTAGGATGAATTTCGGTCTCCTTAGCCTCATTAGGTCTAAATTATGTCAAAAGTGTGTCCAACCCCCAAAAATATCATTTTTCCATGTATATGTACCAACGCCCAAAAAACTATATATTTTCCTATGCGAAAAAGGATAATATTTCACGTTTAGACTGTCGCGGTCAACCACGATATATGACAGATATACTGCCTTAGGTCCACCTCAGGTTAGCGGTTGCAGATTCGACCGTATTTTTCACCCTATTCTGTTTGAAATTTAAAGAAAACGTAAAACATGAAAGTTATAGCTCTTTGAGTTAGCTTTCCAACCATATTGTGGATTCCAAATGGAGTTCTGAGCAAAAAGTTATGTGCATTTTACTAGACAGTATGCAATATACCTACACGATTTTGCATTTTGTTGCTCTATCATCCGTTGATCCCCGAATGGCCGAATACGATCCCTGCTTAATTCCTTAGGCTTTTACTCAGACTTCAAAGCTTTAAATCACATGAATTTATTCCATAACATCTATATAGCTCGTAATCACTCCTAAAAGGCATAAACACACAATCGGTGCAAAACACTAACGATTAAGCACAAACTTAACTAAAGTGCAGTAAATTAGAGTGTAATAATCGACTAAAATATGTAATTATAGCCGATCATCAGTTAGTACAGTAAAACCTCTTTACTACAACTTTGTTTGTTTTGATATTTTTATTGTTATAGTAAAGTGTTATTATAAAGAATATATATTATAACATAACAAATCGTTCCGAGAAAAACTTACTTTTATAATGAATAGATGTTATATAGAAATATCGTTATATATCATAATTAATATTTTTTTTAAAAATAAACTTGACAAGGGTTTATTCAATTAAAGAGCCCCGAAAAATTATATTATATTACCAGATAAATTTTATGTTTTATGTACATTTATTACATATTTGACTCCCCTAAATATTTTTTGCGGTATGAAAATTCTGATTCGGCCGGTACCTTAATTCGTTAAAGCATCTACCTTTGCTTGTAAATGAAAAAGTTAATACAGTATAAACAAGAAACATAGCGTCAAGCTGTCAAAGCATATTTAAATTTTATATTATCAGCAGATAAAAGAAGAATTACAATTAAAATTGTATCATGATAATTGTAACAATGACACCGACACCGGGTTCGAATTCGCTTTAGCAGGAAACATTTTGTGAACTTTATCCCTCAAAATTGAACTTTCCTGCGCGAATCCTGCTTAGTTAGCCCCAAAGCCATGGCCGGACACCGGCTGGTAATTTTAAAGAAGAAAAGACACCAATATGAATCTTTGTTTTCCTCCATTATATTAGAGCATTAATTCATTCTGAGTGAAGGTTCTGGAGGGAACTGTTGGGACATATATTATTAACAATGTATTTGAATATAATATATTCTAATAATTTTTATGGTTAAAAGTCAAAATGAAAAATTATTGGGATATATATTATTAACCATGGGTTAGATTTAGCTATAATATTTATTATGAAACAATTGTTTATTCAGTTTAAATAAAGTTTTAAATAGATCATATAATAGTTTGTGTCCTTTGCTTATATAGTAGATGATTTAGTATAGAGTTTAGCTTATACACGGAAGATTAAATCATCGGTTCTTATAAGTATAAGGTTTGAGTTCACATTCTAATGATGGAATTGGACAAACCGTCAGGAATGATTGTAGCACAAGATTAAATATAATTTATCTTGATTATGAGAATGATTTAGTTCCAACTTCTTGTGCTAGTACATTTTGTATGTATTGAACGGACCAGGTAGAGATAAGTATTTTATACTGACTTAATAAAATAAACTATCTAGCCATTAAATGTACTTATACTCTTAATCTTAATATAATTATTATTAGTTGTGTATATTATTATTGTTTTGATTTATTAAAAGGCGAGATTCTTTCGTGGGTCAATATGCCTGGTAAATTGGATAATAAAAATGTACATTGGCGAAGTAATAGTTAGTTGATGGAATCCATGTCTAGGTTTAGAAATTGATAATACACCTTTATGAAAGCTTATAAGATTTCATATGTAAACCCGCCCGGTGGATTTTGTATTCGACACATGAAATAAGTTAAGCGAAAGTCTAAAGGAAATAATCAACAAATTAAATCGTCAGTAATTTAATTTATTTGATTAGTATCTGAGTCTTAACATGAGGAATTAAATGAGATTTAATGATGAATTTTGAAATTGAATAATGAGTGCAATTACAGGGTTTTAGTGGAATAATTCGTAATTAATTATGGTAGATATTAATTTTGAAAATTAGAAATTAATTCCATAATTGGGGCCTTGTTAATTAAATTTTGTGGTCCCTACTGTGCCTAAATAATAGAAAATAAAGGAATTATTTTTCTGGTGGAAGAGAAAACCCAACAGGTTATGGAAAAGGGTCTCAACCCTTAAAACTTGTGCTATAAATACATAAGGTTTTCCATCTAATGGGAGAATAAGATGGTGGCTGAAATTATCAGCCAAGTTTTCCAAGAAATTTCACCCACACGAAATTGATATTCCGGTATTATTTGGGTAACACAGTAGAAGACTGTGGAACATTCGAGGATCACGATTGTACGGGTGATGGAGATTCCATTGAGAAGTTATGGAACTGAAGGCTCACGTGGTAGAAGAGATATGTTCACGCTTCAAGAGGTAACACGTGAAATCTCGTTTATGCTAGTTGTCTAGATTACATGTGATTTTGATACTGGGATTGCTTCCGCTGCTTATTATAATCCATCAATTGGTATCAGAGCCCACTCACATCTAATTAGATAACTAAGTTTTCCATGAAACAAAAATATGGTGTTTATGTGCGTTTTTTGAATTACATATATATGTGATTTTCTGAAAAACTGCACTACTGTTTTGTGAATTAACTATGCAAAATTTTTGGATTATTCTTCTAATCATGAGATATCTGTTTTTTATAGATATTTGATTGAGATTATCTAAATTTTTTTGGGTAAACCCTAGAAAAACGCAAAACCTATTTTTGACCGAATAGCCGGTATTTTCGGAGGTCAGCGAACTTGATAGACTGCGATTGAGCTGAAATTTGGTGGGTCCATCAAAAACGACGTGGTGAGAAAAACTCACTGCTTTTTCAGTGAACCATGGTGTTTTCGGCGTTTTAAGGTCGTTTGGACCGTGTTTTGGACGTTTTTCTATTTTCTGAAAATTATTTCTTAATAATTTTAATTTCTTTTTAATTCAATAGTGGTGGGGTGACTCCCCATGGTCCCCATGATTAAATAGTCATATAATAGGTTTACACATTGGCTATTAGCAAATAGACGTATTGTTGTATTAAATTCAATAATAAATGTGTAGGATTTTAATTGACTAGGTCTTACAAGGTATAATCTATATTGTGTGATGATATAATTATTTTGTAAGAAAGTAAAATCTCTATTTGATATCCTGGATGACTAATGATTGGAGCGTTTGGCAAATTTGTGTATAAAAAAAGAATTCTCAAATTTAAGTTTATGTTTTCATGCCCTACGTGATTACTAGTTTAGATTTTCGATGAAGAATTTTGTTCTCTGATTGGAGGTTCTAATTAAGTGAAATATGACGGTATTTTGTGTAAGTTTTATATTGTTGGTATGGCTTTTTAAGCTATGGTCTACAATATAATAATTTTATGAGCTAAATATATATTCACTTGTAAATCGAGAATTTTATGAGTAATAAATAGTTACCGCTGAAGTGGTTTATTTATTTGAACTCATAAAAAATTCTTAGTAAAATTGTACATGTGAAATTATATCTATTCATGGATTGAGCATTATGATTAATCAGTAGGATCCACAAAATGATCTATTTATTTTAGTCATTGAAATATGTTTAATAGACAATGTGAAAATTATCCTTGAGAAATCTATATTAATGGTGGAGGTTCTTAACTAGAAAACGAGTTTTATCTTTGGGTACTAGTGAAACTAACTCCACCCATGAGAAGAGATATTGGGCACCGAGCGAGAGAAAATATTATATCTCAGGTTCTTATGTGTTTAATAAAAGAATAATTTATTGCAAAAGGAGATATTATTTATCATAGAAAAAGGAAGAACATAATATATGCCTTGAGCTCATAGTGTATTATAACAAGAATGAAAATCAATATCATATTTATTTTAATTCATGAGACTGCTTAAAACGGTTATTTTCCGAGTTTGGTTACAGGATGGTGGTCATGAATTTGATGGACTCTGATTGATCTGAAACTTGGTGGGTTCATCGAAAATGATCTAGTGATAAAAACTCACTGCTATGCAGTGAATCATATTATTTTTTGGCATTTTGAGGTCGTTTAGATGAGTTTCAAGCAGTTTATTAAATTGAATTTGTTATAAATATGAAAAATTATTCTTTATATATAGGCTATATTTGTGTTAAATCTGAAACATGTGATTTAACTTGATATGATATATATGAAGAATGCAAATCACGTGGATTTAATCCTAACTACGCCAAAAATAATTTATTCGAATTTGGTCCAGTTTTGGCGATCATGAATTTCACGATCTCCAAATGACCTGAAATTCGGTAGGATCATCGGAAACAGTCATTTAAAAGGACCTCACAGCTATGCAGTGAATCACATTGTATTTTGACAATTCGGGATAATTTAGATTAGTTTTTTGGAGATTTGACGGATTAAAATGTGATTACATACGAAAAGTCATTCTTTCTATCATTTTATTTATGTCTTATCTAGAACATGATAATACATGTTGTTTTGACATGAATTGATATATGATAAAAAAAATACAGGTCATATTTTAAATTCTTAAAAAATGCTTAAAATGATAATTTTTCAAATTTGATCGCAACTTTTGGAGATCGTGACTTTAACGATATCCGATTGATTTGAAATTTGGTAGATTTATTAAAAACTGTTCAATGAAAAATAATCACTACTATGCAGTGTAAAATATTAATTTTAGTATTTTAAGACTGTTTAAATGGGGTATTAAGCAATTTTTTTTTTTAAATTATGAAATTTAGTACTCAGAGAAAAGTTTGTGGTTGTGATAAAGTAGTGATAGGAATTAACCCCTATGTCTCCATTTTTATTTATTTATAGCGAGATAGTAAATTTATGCGTTGACATTAGGTCTTCCACCGTATCAAAATGAACCTTGATCAAAATGAACCTTGATCAATACTCATGGATGTAGAATTATATTGAATTGGATCGTTGCATCGGACAAAAAGAGCCGAGAAAGATCTTGAGAGGTCATCAGCATCGGACAAAAATGAACCTTGATCAAAATTCTGTGAATAAGAATGAGGATCATATGAAAACCGCATTGATGAGTTTGAGCAATCGAAAATATATTTCTTCTGTATCTTTATCTTTCTCCATAGCAATCTCCAGATTGGTATTTTGCTTGATGATCGGCTCACCGGCAAGTTATAGGATACGAAACGGTCGTACTTTTAACCGGAGTAACACCGCCGCGAGCAGACGACGTTCGCGTCGTCAGAATCATACCAGGATCCGGTATCCATGAGAGGAGACAAAATAGTATTTGACTTTTGTGACTCTGTTTTGTAGCATAGAGAGTGTAAACGCATGAACAAAAGTGGTGCTATTGCTACTTATATATAATGCAGAATAATGTCTAATATACGTTCCTTGTCCGGTCTGGTGTAAAATGGTTCAATAAGTGAGCGGGCACGTGATATGTTCAAGGATAAATGAGTCATTTACAGTACGTAGGGTTGAATTGCTTCTTTGTCTTTTTTTCTTTTCTTTTTACGTTAATAACGGAGAGATAGAGAACCTGAAGATCAAAGGATCATTAAAATTCAAATTTACTAGATTGTTTGGACACAATTAGTTGTGGATTCAAGATTTGAAAGTCATAGGTATACTTTTGCATTCAACTAAAATCTGTTTTGTATATAGAGTATTACTATTTACTAAAAAATATACGTACATATATATATAAATTTTTTGCAGAACTTTTCACTATCTCTGTAACATAGATCCACCTCTGGAGACCATACTCATGGAGGTAGAATTATATTGAATTAGATCGTTGCCTTTTGTTACTACTAGTACTACTCCCCTAGAGTGTTCGTCTCTTTGTTTTTCATTTTGCAAACATTCAAATAAAGCAAAATAAATATAGAAGATTTGTAAAGTAGTTCCTACTTGATTCAAAGATAACGTGGTCATAATATTATGTACACAAGATTTTGGAGACCCAAAACATTTATCATCCTAGTGATTCAATTGTCTGATGTCTCAATATCCATGCTATATGATATGGGTTGCTTTTCATACACGCCTCATAACTCCTTGGTTGTGCCCCGTAGTGACCTAGTAAGCCTCACAATGCCTAGTGCCATGGTCGACTCCGTGGTCTTAGCTGCGCCAAGTGACAAGCGCCCATGCACCTCTGTCGCCCCGCCGATACATCTCGCCAGCGCCCAGCGGCTAGCGCACTGACAATGCTGCCCACACAGATCCTGATGCCTTACCCGCGCCCAGTGGCATGCCCATTCCAGCAGCGCCTCGCGCACAGACCATGATGCCAAACTCCAGTGCCCATCCTCAGGCAAACACAACAAGTGTCGCTCGCGCCCACAGCATTGCGCGCGCAGACCTTGACCCGCAAGATAAAGTTGCTGCCATCAGACTTGTTTCTACATTGTAATAAACTAAGTCTTCTTTAATTGTAATTCTAGGCTAGTTTTACTTCATTTTTATTTAGTGTGCTTTTACAGCTTTCTTAGGACCAGTCATGTAATCTTGGTTTTTATTTTTTTAGTATTATTAAGGGGGATCAAGCAATCAAACATTTTCAAGCAAGCATTTTCTGTACTGGTGTCTCTCCCCCTCGACACTTCATATTTTGTAATCAGCTTTCATCATCAATAAAATCATCATCACCATTCAAAACCCAATTCTTTCTCAGCTTTCGCAATTGCTCGTGACATTGATTTTCCCGAACAACACTGACAATCTAGTCTAGTGCGCGGCGGGGACCTCATTAGCAGACAGAAACCGTACTGACATCGGTTGCTTAGCCTTATGTTTCCCTTCCAAGGAATCTCAGGAAGGCGCCACGTAACAATTGGTATCAGAGCCTAGGCTCGACATCGGACGAGGGAACACATTTGCCATCATCACTATTTCTGACCATGGTGAATCATGGGGAACGTCTAGCATCCCTAGAGGAGACGGTTGACCGATTACGACCCATCGAGGATACGGTGCCTGATCTGAGCACCAACCTAGTGCAAAGGTTGGACGACCTAAACTGCCGAATACGGCAGGCCGAAAATGATATTGCAAATATCAGTCGCGACTCTGACGATGACCGGCAAACAATAGACATTGAAACTGCCAATATTTATGGCAAATTTGAGGACCTTCAACAGGATCGTGCCAACAATTTAGCCCATCGAGAACAGGAAGTAGACAAGCTAACTGCCATGCAGCAAACCATAGACAACTTGACATGCCAGCTCAATGTTGTCAATGTTGCCCTCCAAAGCCTACTTCGAGGAGGCAACAACCACATCAGGGGTACTGCAAACCCCAGCCTCATTCCAGTAAACTTAAGATATTAGAGCCAAAGCCATACGACGGATCCCGAAATGCAAAAGAAGTGGAAAAATTTATCTTCGACATCGAACAATACTTCGATGCCGTGGGCCAGTTGGAAGAGTCCAAGAAGGTAGAAACAACTGACATTATCTTCTGGGCGATGCCAAACTTTGGTGGCGGGTCAAATACGAAGCGATCAAGGCCGGTGAAGATACTCTCCAAACATGGGATCAATTTAAGGCATCCATACGCCTGCAGTTCTTCCCGAAAATGTGGAATACAATGCAAGGAGAAAACTACAGGAGCTTCGTCACACCAAGTCAGTGAGGGAGTACGTGCGTGAATTCTCCGCGCTCATGCTGAACATACGCGACATGGGGGACAAAGACAAACACTTTTCATTCATAGAAGGTTTAAAACCTCATGCCTATATGGAACTACAGAGACAACGGATAGACACCCTGCCCAAGGCCATTCAAGCTGCAGAATGCCTTGGCGATTATCATTTGGGAACTCAGAATGACAGGACCCAGCCACGTGTCCGAGGGGGATTCAACAGGAACCATCCTAATAATGGTGGCCCAAGCAAAAGTGGGGGAGATCGGAGTGCTTCCAAAACTAAGACTCCTCCCCCAAACAGCAACATCTCTACATCCATCAACAACAATCAGGGGAGAAAGCCTCCCTCATAATGTCGTCATTACTGTGGGGAGCGTTGGTATAATGAATTCCCAACCCTCAAGATTAATGCACATCAAACTGTCGAGGATGAGTCAGATGCATCAGACAGACCAGAAGGCGACCAAATAGACACCTTCAATGCAATTGTTGGCTCTATCCCACATGCCCTAGCGGGGACCGGTGCATGTCCTCCTAAGAAAATCTCAAGCCCAATCTCAATGAAAGGGAAGGAAAAGATGGACGAAGGGCCTCCTACACAAGTGAGGACCCTAATGTTTGTCAAATTGAAAGTGAATGTCAAGTCCCTTCACGCACTAATAGACATAGGTGCTACCCACAACTACTTGGCTTCAACTCAGGTAGAGCGCATGGGTCTAATTGTGCAAAAGAGTAAAGGCCGCGTCAAGGCTATCAACTAGCCTCCCAAGACATTGGTTGGAATAGCTACAGATATCCCAGTGAAACTTGGCCCATACAAAGGAATCATCGACCTGCGCATCACAATCATAGATGACTTTGACATAATAGTGGGTTTGGAGTCCATGACATAGACTAATACCATACTAGTACCACATGATAACATGCTCCTAATGATTAGAGAAAACGAGGCCAAGCCCTACACCATACCATGCAGCCCCATAAAGATGCCCACTGGAAACATCTCGGCCTTGCAGTTGGAGAAGGTAGCCAACAGACATGAACCCCTGGTTCCGGTGATCCTTCGCAACAACAATCAGCCCTTATGTCATCAGCCTCAATAGACTTGTAATGCTACTCAGTGGGAGAGACATCTTAGGCATGCCTCAAGGACAAGTCAGAGCACTCATCACATATGGGACCATTGCAGCCATTACATGTCCCACAGAGACCATGGGAAAGTGTTTCCCTCAGATTCATCACGGAATTCCCCAAATCGGTAATCTTGCATCCATCTTGGTTGTCATAGATCAGTTTTCAAAATATGCAACTTTTATAGAAACCCTACAAAACATCTCAGCAGAAGATACAGTTCGACTCTTCTTCTCACACATTGTCACACATTGGGGCCTACCCAAAGATATTATTAGTAGGCGCGACTCACGCTTGACTAGCAACTTTTCGACCCATCTCTTTAAGTGCTTTGGGTCGACATTGAGTCACAACTCAGACATCCATCCACCATCGTACGGCCAGTCATGCCTGTTCAATGACATGCTGGAGGAATATCTCCGCAACTTTGTAACCGGATCACAGAAGCATTGGGGAGCTCTTGGATGCTGCTCAACTATGTTTCAATTCTCAAAAGAGCCATCATAAAAATAAAATCCCTTTTGAAATTGCTACCGGACAACAACCGCTTCTCCCGCAAATAGTGAATGCATCACTCGTGCCAAAATCTCCTAGAGCTTCCAACTTCTCGAGCAAATGGGAGCGCAACATGGAGATAATACAGCTATCTTTTCAAGGCCCAAGAGCGGGCAAAAAGGTTTACCGAACATAATCTTTGCTTTGCCCAACATCAAGCAGGGGACAAAGTAATGCTATGCATCCCAAAGCGATACTTGCTTGCAGAAGGGACCCTTGTCCCTCGCTTGCAACAAAAATACATCGGGCCTATGCCCATAGGAAGACGCACTGGAAAGTGTACATATCAGGCGAAAACTTCATCCTGGTGGGAGATCCATCCAGTCTTCCATGTCAGCCGCATGAAATCATTGCATTGCTACAACAGCAAACTCAAAGAACAGAGGGGCACAGACCTCCCATCCATGAACCACCAGACTCATCATCATTAGCATCATCCTTATCATAAGGCTCCGAGGATGGCGCTAACTCAGGTGGGGGAGAATGTCATGGGTTTCTTTCCATACACGCCCCATGAACCCTTGGTCGCGCCCCATGGCGACCTAGCAAGCTTCACAATACCTAGCGCCATGATCGGCCTCGTGGTCTTTGCTGCGCCAAGTGACAAGCGCCCATGCACCCCTGTCGCCCCGCCGATGCATCTCGCCAGCGCCCAGCGGCTGGCCAATGACAACAGTGCCTCGCGCACTGGCAATGTTGCGCACACAGATCCTGATGCCTTTTCGGCGCCCAACGGCAGGCCCATTCCAGCAGCGCCTCATGCACAGACCCTGATGCCAAACTCCAGCGCCTAACCTCAGGTAAACACAACAAGTGTCGTGCATGCCCACCACACCGCGCGCAAACCCTGACCCGCAAGACAAAGTTGCTGCCATCAGACTTGTTTCTACATTTTAATAAACTAAGTCTTCTTTCATTGTAATTCTGGGCTAGTTTCATTTCATTTTCATTTAGTGTTCTTTTACAGCTTTCTTAGGACTAGTCATGTAATCTTGGTTTTTATTTTTTTAGTATTATTAGGGGGGATCAAGCAATCAGACATTTTCAAGCAAGCATTTTCTGTATTGGTGTCTTTCCTCCTCTATACCACATCTTTTGTAATCAGCTTTCAGTCATTAATAAAATCATCATCATCATTCAAAACTCAATTCTCTCTCAGCTTCCGCAATTGCTCGTGCCATTAGTTTTCCCCCACGACACTGATTATCTAGTCTAGCGTGCGGAGGGGACCTTATTGGCGGACAACAACCATACTGACATCAATTACATAACCCTTCCAAGGAATCTCAGAAAGGCGCCGCGTAACATATAGTATGAACTGTCTGACTTAAAAACAGTTGGCGAAAAAACTTGTTCTCAAGTTTTCAATGTGTTTTTTCCCATTAGAGTGACACAACTCTGGCAGTATTTTCAGTAATTATAGTGTGTTAGATTAGTTAGTGTTTGATAAGAATATTTGAGAAGAGGTTATTTTATCCCTTGTTGAAAAAAGTAAAAAAAGGAAGAGGTGTTTAAAACACTTCTTTATCTTATATAATTTGAATATTTTTAAGGGTGTTTTGGAGAGAATTGAAATTTAATTATATTATTAATAGTTTGGGAATTAGGCACTTGGGACAATTGGGCTTTTGGGCAAATTAAGTACCCCTGAATTAATATTTTAGTCGTAAAAATGGCGTGTGGCAGCCACTAAATAAGGTGGTGTTTATTTTTATCCACCAATTCTAATCTTGAGCAAAAAAAGCCACTACTGTATTAAAATTATTTTAAAAAGATAATTTTACCCTTTCTTCTATTCTTTTATTCACAAACCCTTATTTTATACGTTCAGAGGAAAAATTTGAAAGCCAAATTTCAAAGTCAAATTTTGCTCCCTCAGTGTCAGTATCGTTTCTTGCATGAAAATCATTGTTCGATTTTGTTCCTGCCCATCGATTCTCTGCGTGTAGTTTGTTGCACTTAATTTGTTCTCCTTTATCATTTTCTTCTTTGCATCGAACAACACTAACTAGTATTTTTTTATTTTTCTTTTATGCAGTTTTCTTTTTGAATAACTGTAATCACAATCAATACTATGTTTGGCATCAAGTGTGTGTGAAATTTCAAAAATAATAAGTATAACTTTTTTCAGCATGGAATATGGAGCATATTTTTGTAAAGAAGTTATTCATAACTTTTTTATATTGAAATGCGTTTTTGGTTTCAATCAATATATTTGATTGTGTAAGAATATTTCATTAAAAAAAATCGTATGAATTCATAAGCTAACTGTTTTTATGAATTTTTAGTTAACCGTGCTTCTGTAAAAGCTAAGGACCAAGTGTCCTTACCTTTTGAACTTGGAAATCAAAGTTAAGGACTAAGTGTCCTTTAACTTTTGAACTTGGAATTCAAAGTTCAGGACCAAGTGACATTTACTTTTGATCTTGGAACTCAAAGTTAAGGACCAAGTGAACTTGAAAATCAACGTTAAGGACCAATGTCCTTAACTTTTGATCTTGGAAATCAAAGTTAAAAGACCAAGTGTCCTTAACTTTTTAACTTGGAACTCAAACTTCAGGACCACGTTTCCTTAACTTTTGAACTTGGAACTCAAAGTTAAGGACCAAGTGTCCTTAACTTTTAACTTGGAATTCAAAGTTCAGGAGAAAGTGTCCTTAACTTTTGAACTTGGAATTCAAAGTTAAGGACAAAGTGTCCTTAATTTTTGAACTTGGAATTTAAAGATAAAGACCAAGTGTCCTTAACTTTTGAAATTATAACTGTAAGTTCAGGACTAGTTTCATTCGATTTTGAGTTTGGAACTCAAACTTCAGGACCAAGTATCCTTAACTTTTGAACTTTAAGTCAAAGTTTAGGACTAATTGTCCTTAACTTTTAAACTTTAAACTTGAAGTTTAGAACCAAGTGTCCTTAACTTTTGAATTTGTAAGTCCTTAACTTTAAGATGCATTTTACTTAGGTCCTAGATTTTAGTCCTAATTTTTTATGTTCTTTTTCCTTCTTTGTAGTGTGCTAATGGAAGGAGATCGTGTTTTCGAGTTTGATATTTTGCGTAATTCGAATAGCTATCAGAACGGAGATTTACAGTATGAGGAAACAATAAAAGGTTTCTTGTCGAACAAGCAGTGGAAGAAGTTGAGGGGTGGTATTTTTGGAAAAAATTTTCCCATTACAAAGTCTGAAGTTCTGTTTTAAACTTATTTATTGTGTGTTGCTTTCAGAAATGGTAAGCAATGACCCTAATTCAGTGACATCAAGGTTTTTGACCATGAAGTAAAGTTTACACGTGAAGCGTTTCATATAATTACTAGTTAAAAATGTTCTTCTTTAGTGGACTTCACAGTTTTGCATGAAAAAGAGAATAGGCTTTCGAACGTCTACTCCCTGGAAAAGATAGAATTGAGTTAGGCGATTTGTTTAATTTTATTACTAGTCATCTAGATGGTATAGCTACATCATTTGTAGGTAGCGATGATGATGCGGTGAAGTTGGCAGTAATATATTTTGTTGAATCTGTTTTGATGGGGAAGTAGAAGAATTGGAATGTGTCCGAGTAGCTAATGATAATTGTAGATGACAATGAACTCTGCTCTTCTTTCAATTGGGGCTCTCTTTGTTATGAAACGTTAGTAAAATCATTGAAGAGTTGTTTGAAGCCCAATGAGAATGAGAAATAGAAAGAGAAAGATAAAGATAAAGACAAGGACATTTATACTATACTTGGCTTCCCTTTCGCTTTTGTGTTTGGATTATGGAAGTATTCCCAATTTTCCAGGAAAAAATTTGTGAACTTTAGAGAATGTGGGTATCCTCATGTTATGTTATTCATATATGAAATCTCCACAATATGGTTCTCTGTGTAAAAAGTACTCCCATAATAAAAAGGTAAGTTAATATGATTACTAGCTAGTTTTTTGTTTATGTGTTTTAGTTATGAAAACTTACTTTTTTTCTTATGTAATAGCTATATAAGCCATTGTGTCAAGATCAAAGTTCAATGCCTTTCTCCACACAATTTGATGAAGCCTTGCTTAAGGAAATTGTTAAAGTAGGTTTTCTGTCTCTGAATAGCATTAGTTTTTTATTTGATTATTTTTGCTTAAGTGACTTTTTTGTTTTTTCGATTTTTGATTCAGAGATTATCGGAGAAGTTTACAAAGGATATGCACACAGAAGTTACTATAATAAATCTAAAAATAGCTATATTAAAAACAAAGATTCAAAATGACATCAAGGTAATATCATTTAATTCAGTGCTTGTAACTCTAAGTTAAGGACAACATGTCCTTAAATTTTGAGCTTGTTAATCTAAGTTCAGGACTAAGTATCCTTAACTTTTGAACTTGAAACTTGAAGTTGAGGACCGGTTGTCCTTAACTTTTTAACTTGGAACTCAAAGCTAAAGACCAAGTATCCTTAACTTTTTGAAATTGTAAATCAAAGTTAAGGACCAAGCGTTCTTAACTTTTTAACTTGCAACTCAAAGTTCAGGACCACGTGTCCTTAACTTTCAAACTTCTAACTCAAGCTTCAGGACCAAGTGTCCTTAACTTTTGAACTTACAAATCAAAGTTCAAGACCGATTGTCCTTAACTTTTGAACTTGTAACTCAAACTCCAATACCAAGTGTCCTTAACTTTTGAACTTAGAGCCAAAAGTTGAGGACCAAGTGTCCTTAACTTTTGAACATGTAATTCAAAGTTCAGGACCAAGTGTCCTTAATTTTTAAACTTGGAACTCAAAGTAAAGGACTGTTTGTCCTTAACTTTTTAACTTGTAACTTGAAGTTTATGGTTGCCAGTCCTTAAGTTTTTAAATTAATTTCTTTCACATGATTTAAGGAAGTACCTTGGATCAAAGATTGATACTTTGTTGAAGATTCTTCTCAAACCTGATGGAACAAACATAGATACAGAATCTACTCTTCCAAGTAGTAAAGATGCAGTTGATACAGAACCTACTGTTCCAATGAACAAATATATAGGTGATGAACAATGTTATGATGTATATGTACATGTAGAAGATCATTATGAAAGCTATTATAGAGATGTGCATCTAGAAGAAGAAAGCGATATTGGCAGTGAAATTGGGAAAGATTAGATATAGATTTTCAATTTGTTATCATTGAAATATATATATTTGTGACAACCTAAAGTGTCATCACCTATTTTTAAACAAATTTCATGTATTTGAGGCCTTGAAAACCTCATTTAGAGTTTTCTCGATTTGCATGCACAACCCGGACACGTAGCTGGGAAGCTTATATGTTAAATTATGTGAAAAATGCTAAATTTTGATATTACAATGGATAGATTTGACTTTGATCAACATTTTGGATAAAATGGACCCAAACCAGTGATTTAACGATCTCGGAGGGTCTGTAGAAAAATAAGGGACATGGGCGCATGCTCGGAATCGATTTCCGAGGTCCCAAGCCCGAGATATGTATTTTTAAGTGAAATTACTTTCTGAAATATTTTGAAGAGAATTGAAATGAAATCTAATTTGAATGTAATGGTATCGGACCCATATTTTGGTTCCGGTGCCCGGTACAAGTCTCATATATGTTTTGAATCACTCATGTAAATTTTGGTTAAAAACGGACGTCATTTGACGCGATCCGGACCCTAATTGGGAAATTTATGCATAAAAGGAAGTTTTGGGAAATTTCATTGATCTTGAGGTTCAATTCAATATTAATGATGTTATATTGGTGATTTGATCACACGAATATGTTCGTAAGATATTTTTGAGGTTGTGAGTACACTTGGATTAGAGTTTGGTGGGATCGGATGAGCTTCGATTAGATTCCGAGATGCCTTAGGCTTAAAAAGATCAGATGTTACAGGCTTAAGAATTTGACAGGTCTTTGAACCCTTTTGCGTGGTCCAAAAGAAATCGCGTGCTGCCGCAGTCGCCTTTGCGCGGTCCGTGGTGGGTGCTGCGCAGCCGCAGTTAGCTTGGTGTGGTCGGCATTGGGGAATGATCCGCTGGCCTTTAGCAAGCCCATGCGGCCGCGGTATTTTTTTCTTGGTCCGCACAGGGGACTTCAGAGGGGTATAATTACACGTGAATTTCACCTATTTCACAGTTTTCAAAACCCTAAAACATAAGAGGCAATTTTCCAAACAACGTTTCTTCTCCAAAATGATTGGTAAGTGATTTTGAACTCATTTTCTTCACTTCTTATCATTACTTAATACTATTTCAACTTCAAATCAAAGATTTTCATGCGAAAATTGGGTGTTTTGGGTAGAACCTAGGTTTTTCTAAAAATTGGGGAGTTGGACCTCAATTTGAGGTGTGATTTCAAAACAAATCATATATTTGGATTCGTGGGGGAATGGGTAACCGAGTTTTGGTCCGAACCTCGAGTTTCGACTACACGGATCCGGGGAGGAATTTTGATATTTTGTGGTAAAACCTTGTAAAACTTATTTTCATGCATTGGGGTTGATTCATTTAACATTTGTTAATGTGATTAAGTAACTTATGACTAGATTCGAGCGGATTGGTGGTGGAACAGAGGGGTAAAGCTATAATTTGGGGTTGAGTAGAATTCAAGGCATTGAGGTAAGTGTTCGGTCTAACCTTAGCTTGAGGGATTAAGAGTTGAGTCGTATGTACTAATTGCTTTTTGTTAAGTACGACGTATTGGCATAGTGATGAGTATCTATACGTTGGTGTCAAGTATGACCGTGAGTCCTTAGTTGGAAGTTGTTGTATTCTTATATGGCGTCATGTATACATTAACTAATAATCTACTGTATCGGGCAAAGACTGTTTATCCTTGTAGATTCTATTTATGATTGAACATCTTCATTAATCAAACTGAGTTAAGGTTTGTTATAATTGATTCTCCATTGCCAGGATGATAGTTTCTATATTGTTGTTCCCTTGCCGCGAAGTTATTATGTTTCTTTGTTCCCTTGCTGGGATTTCCTATGATTATGTGATAACATGAAATGGGAGGGGGTGGTACGCTTACCACAATATAATAAAATGGGAGCGGGTGGTATGCCTAACACAAGATATTGAAATGGGAGCAGGTTGTATGCCTACCACAAGATATTGAAATGAGAGCAGGTGGTATGCCTACCATGAGTTATGATGAAATGGGAGGGGGTGGTACGCTTACCACGAGATATTGAGAAATGGGATCGGTTTGCACGACCTACAGCGAGATGAGAATTGAAAGTGAAAGCTATTTTATCTGTTCTTATCCATGTTAGTAGTTTAATAGTTGATTTCATTATCATTTCTTCAGGAGTCTGTTTATTTTTCTATCCCCAGAGCATGTTCTCCCCTCCCCAGTTTTATTTGTTTATTTCTTGTTGTTTCTTTAACCATATATTATATAACTGCACAGGTTTATTTGGAGTTTGGTCCTAGCCTCGTTACTACCTCTATCTTACTTTTCACTTATTTATCTCATGTATCCGAGACAAACAATATTATGTTTCTTTCAAACATCTATTCAGTACTCTTAGTAGTTCGTGAGTAATGTGACGACAGTTCTTGGGTAGCGATATATGATAATTTTAGTATTTTTGTTCAGTTGATTTAATTTATGTCTTCCGCTTTATGTTCATGTTTTAGTTGTTATTAACTACTACGATACGTGTTGTTATAGTTGATAAAAAGAATTTAAAATAAAAGTGTTGGAAGGTTATAAAAGTGGCTAGCCTTGCTTCTATGAGTAGGCACCATCACGACTCCTGAGGGTGGTATTTTTGGGTCGTGACAGCTGGTATCAGAGCTCTAGGTTGCATAGGTCTCACAACTCACGGACAAGCTTACTAGAGTCTGAGGGATCGGTATGGAGGCGTTTTTATTTATCCACAGAGGCTACATAGTTAGGAAAATTTCACTTCTATTCTTTCTTGTCGTGCGGATTGGTTTCTCAGTGCTAATTGAAACTCTACTCTATTCTACCGCAGATAGTGAGAACACGTGCTTCCTCATCTATGATCAGCAGACCGAGCCCCAGACAGCTCCCACTAGAGGTAGAGGGCGAGGCTGAGGCTAAGCTAGAGGACAAGGTAGGGGCGAAGCTCATCCTCGAGTAGCAGAACCAGTGGATGAGCCTCAGGTGGACTTTGACGAGGAGGTTCTGACCCCAGCCCTAGCAGTTTCGGTGGGGCCAGCCTAGGTCCCAGAAGGGTTTATTGCTACCCTAGTTCTTCAGGATGCTCTAGTCCAATTGGTGGGTCTCATGGAGAGTGTACCCGAGAAGGTTTACTTCTAGTAGCACCAACCGTCTCTCAAGGTGGAGGAGGGGCCCAGACTCCTGCTACTCGTACTCCAGAGCAGGTAGCCCTTCTGATTCAGACTCTAGCAGTTCAGCCTGTTGGAGCAGCTCAACAGGGTAGGTAGCCCAGGCCGGTGATGGGCCAACTATGACTGCCGATGCTTTATAGAGGTTGGATAGATTCACTAAGCTTTTCATTACTACCTTCAGCGGTGCATTGACCGAGGATCCTCAGGATTATCTGGACAGCTGTGACGAGGTTATTCGGAACATGGGTATTTTTGAGACAAATGGGGTTGATTTCGCTACATTTGGGTTATCGGGTCTACCAACACTTGGTGGAGGAATGATTGCCTAGCAAGACCAGCAGGATTACTAGACTTGACCTAGGAGCAGTGCACTCACCTATTTTTGGAGAAGTTTATCCCTATTACTCACTAAGAGGCCTACTGGAGGCAGTTCAAGCGTCTCCATTAGGGATCTATGACAGTCACATAGTACTAGACCAAGTTTATTGATTTGGCTCGCCATGCTCTTTTTATACTTCCCATTGAGAGAGAGAGAGAGAGAGAGAGAGAGAGAGAGAGAGAGAGAGAGAGAGAGAGAGTGAGACGGTTTATTGATGGACTCATTCAGCCTATTCATCTCCATATGGCTAGAGCGGTTGGGAGTGAGATATCCTTTGAGGAGGAGGCCAATGTGGCTCGGAGGATTGAGATGTTATTGTCACATCGGGGTGGACATAGAGCAGAAAAGAGACCCCGTCAGTCAGGTCGATTTAGTGGTGCCTCGTCCGGAGGTAGAGATTTGTATGATAGGGGCCAGCCTTCTAGGCCTTTCCAGCCATCCCTCCAGGTTTCTCATAGTGCTTCTGGTAGTCGTTATCCTCAGACGCAATATTCCGATCAGCAGTCCTTCAGTGCATCACTAGCACCATTTAGTGCACCACCACTTCATAGTTTCCAAAGTCGCCAGTCCTAGCAGCCGAGAGCTTGTTTTACTTGTGGTGACACGAGGCACATTGCTAGGTCTTTCCCCGCATGCCAGGTGGCTCTCAACATTAGAGTTCTCGTGCCATGGTTTAGGCACTAGGTGTTCCATAGCCCACCCAACCAGCTAGAGGTGGAGGCAGAGGTCATATAGGTAGAGCTCAAACTGCTAGAGATGGAGGCCAGCCAGCAGCAGGTCATCCCAGAGAGGTAGATCAGAGTGGTGGGGCCCAGCCTCAATGTTATGTTCTTTAGGCTAGTCTCGAGGAGGAGGCTTCAGATGCGGTTATTACAGGTATGGTTCTAGTATGTGACAGAGATACTTTAGTGTTGTTTGATCCGGGGTCTACGTATTTATATGAGTCATCCTATTTTGCCACGTATTTGGTCATGCCTAGTGATGTAGTGGGTATTCCTATCTATGTGTCTACGTCGGTAGGTGATTCTATCGTGGTTGATCGAGTCTATCATTCCTGTGTTGTAGTAATTGGGGGTCAAGAGACTCGTGGAGATTTGTTGCTTTTAGATATGGTCGAATTTGATATTATATTGGGGATGGACTGGTTATCACCCTATCACATTATTTTGGATTGTTATGCTAAGATTGTGACCTTAGATTTATCGGGTATGCCTCGTTTAGAGTGAAGAGGGACTCATGGTCATTCTACCTGCAGTGTTATATCATATGTGAAGGCTAGGCGTATGGTCGAAAAGGGGTGTCTAGCCTATTTAGCCTATGTTGGCATTCCAGTGTTGGGGTTTCCTCTATTGATTCTGTGCCCGCTATTTCTGAGTTCCCCGGTGTTTTTCCTTCAGACCTTCCGGGTATGCCACTCGATATGGATATTGATTTCTGCATTGATCTGGCTCCAAGCATTCAGCCCATTTCTATCTCGCTATATCGTATGGTGCCGCCTGAGTTGAAAGAGTTAAAAGAACAGTTGCAGGATTTGCTTGAGAACAGTTTCATTAGATTAGTGTCTCACCTCGGGGTGCACAGTGTTATTTGTCAAGAAGAAGGGTGGGATAATGAGAATGTGTATTGATTACCCGTAATTGAATAAGGTAACGATCAAGAATAAGTATCCACTAACAAAGATTGATGATTTGTTTGACCAGCCACAGGGTGCCAGGGTATTTTCCAAGATTGACTTGTGATCTGGCTACCATCAGCTTAGGATTGGGGAATTTGATGTCCCTAACATAGCTTTCTGCACTCGGTATGGGCATTATGATTTCTTTGTTATGTCATTCAGGTTGACAAATGCCTCAACAACTTTCATGGACTTGATAAACCGAGTGTTCAGGCCTTATTTGGACTCATTTGTGATAGTTTTCATTGATGATATATTTGTATACTCCCACATCCAGGAGGAGCATGAGAAACACCTTAGAGTGGTTCTTTAGACTTTGAAGGATAGTCGGTTATATGCTAAGTTCTCGAAGTGTGCGTTCTGGCTGAGTTCAGTTCCGTTCTTCATTATTGGAGTGTATCCGTGATCGGCAGTTTGATGATCCCTATTTGTGTGTCCTTAGAGACACGGTGTAGTGAGGAGGTGCCAAGAAGGTTACGCTAGATGCCGATAGATTCTTGAGATTGTATGGGCGAGTTTGTATGCCTAATATGGATGGGCTTTGAGAGTTTATTTTAGAGGAGGCCCATAGTTCCCTACTCTATTCATCTGGGCGCCGCGACGATATATCAGGATTTGCGGCAGCATTATTGGTGGCGTAGAATGAAGAAGGACATTGTGGCATTTGTGGCACAGTGTTTAAATTGTCACCAGGTTAAGTATGAGCATCAGAGGCCGGGTGGTTTATTTTAGAGGATTGAGCTTCCCGAGTGGAAGTGAGAGCAAATCACTATGGATTTCATTACTGGACTTCCGTTAACTCGGAAGAAGTTTGATGTAGTTTGGGTCGTTGTTGATTGTCTGACCAAGTCAGTGCATTTCATTCTTGTGGCAGTCTCCTATTCATCCGATAGGTTAGCTGAGTTCTATATCCGGGAGATTGTTTGCCTTCATGGTGTGCCTGTATCAATCATTTCAGACCGAGGTATACAGTTTAACTCACGTTTCTAGAGAGCAGTTTAGCAAGAGTTAGGCACCCAATTGGAGTTGAGTATAACATTTCATCCTTAGACGGACGGGCAGTCTGAGCGGACTATTCAGATATAGGAGGATATGCTCCGAGCTTTTGTTATGGACTTTGGAGGTTCATGGGATCAATTTTTCCCTTTAGCAGAGTTTGCCTACAGCAACAGCTACCAGTCGAGCATTCAGATGGCTCCTTATGAAGCTTTATATGGTAGGAAGTATTGATCTCCGATGTAATAGCTTGAGCCGGGAGAGGCTCGGTTTTTGGGTGCGGATCTAGTCTAGGATTCCTTAGACAAGGTCAGGGTCATCCAGGATAGGTTTCGTACAGCTCAGTCCAGGAAAAAGAGTTATGCAGATTGTAAGGTTCGAGATGTGGCTTTCATGGTTGGTGAACGGGTATTGCTCTGAGTATTGCCTGTGAAGGGCGTGATAAGATTTGGGAAGAAGGGAAATCTTAGCCCTAGGTTCATTAACCCGTTTGAGATTCTTGACTAAGTAGGAGAGGTAGCTTATAGACTTGCGTTGCCACCTAGCTTATCAGTCGTACACCAAGTTTTTCCTGTGTCCATGCTTCGGAGGTGTCACGGATATCCAGCCCACGTGTTAGATTTCAGCACTGTTCGGTTGGACAAGGACTTGTCTTATGAGGAAGAGCCAGCAACTATTCTAGACTGGAACATTCATCAGTTCAGATCCAAGAGTTTCCCTTCTGTTTGTGTCAGTGGAGAGGTCAGCCTCCTGAGGCATCGACTTGGGAGTCCGAGTCCGATATGCGGAGCCGTTATCCCTATCTTTTCCCCGACTCAGGTACTTCCTTCTTTTGTTCATTTGAGGACGAACGACTGTTTTAGATACGTAGAATGTGATGACCCAAAGGGTCATCACCTATTTTTAATCGAATTTTGTGTCTTCGAGGCCTTGAAAACCTTAGTTAATGTTGCCTGAATTAGCGTGCACATTCTGGCACATAGCCAGAAAGCTTATATGTGAAATTCTGTGAAAAATGCTAAATGTTGATATTAAAATGAATAGATTTGACTTTGGTCAACATTTTTGGTAAACGAACCCGGACCCGTGATTTGTCGGTCCTGAAGGGTCCATAGGAAAATATGGGACTTCGGCGCATGTCCGGAATCAAATTCCGAGGTCCCAAGCCTGAGATATGAATTTTTAAGTAAAATTACTTTCTAAAAATATTTGAAGAGAATTGAAGTGAAATCTAATTTGAATGTAATGGTATCGAGCCCGTATTTTGGTTCCAGCGCCTGGTACAAGTCTCATGTATGTTTTGAATCACTCCTGTAAAGTTTGGTTAAAAGCGGACATCATTTGATCGGATTCGGACCCTAATTGGGAAATTTATGCTTAAAAGGAAGTTTTCAAAAATTTCATTGATCTTTAGGTTCACTTTGATATTCATGATGTTATATTGGTGACTTGATCACACGAATAGTTTCTTAAGATGTTTTCGAGGTTGTGTGTGTAGTTGGATTAGAGTTTTGATGGCTCGGGTGATATTCGAGTAGGTTCCGGGATGCCTTAGGCTTAAAAAGATCAGATGTTGTAGGTTAAGGAATTTGACAGGTCTCTGAACCCTCTTGCGCGGCCACCGAGAAATCGTGTGCGGCCAGGGAGGGGCCATTGCGACCGCGGTCGCCTTCGCGTGGTCCGTGGTGGGTGCTACGCAGCTGCGGTCGACTTGGTACGGTCTGCACTGGGCAATGATCAGCAGGCCTTCAGCAAGCCTCTGCAGCCGCGGTCCTTTTTGCAAGGTCCGCACATGGAACTTCAGAGGGGTATAAATACACGTGAATTTTAACTAATTTACACTTTTCAAAATCCCAAAACATAAGAGGCGATTTTTCAAACAACTCTTCTTCATCTCTAAAATGATTGGTAAGTGATTTCTAACTCAGTTTCTTCACTCCTTAATATCATGTAACACAATTTCAACTTCAAATCAAAGATTTTCATGGGAAAATTGGGTGTTTTGGGTAGAACCTAGGTTTTTATAAAAATTGAGGAGTTGGACCTCAATTTGAGGTCCGATTTCAAAACAAATCATATATTTAGATTTGTGGGAGAATGGTTAATCGGGTTTTTGCCCGAACCTTGAGTTTCAATCACGTGGGTTTGAGGTCATTTTTGACCTTTTGGGGTAAAACCTTGTAAATCTTATTTTCATGAATTGGGGTTGATTCATTTAACATCTGTTAATGTGATTAAGTAACTTATGACTAGATTCGAGCGGATTAGTAGTGGAACTGATGGGTAAAGCTATAATTGAGGCTTGAGTTGAATTCAAGGCATTGAGGTAAGTGTTCGGTCTAACCTTAGCTTCAGGGATTGGGAGTTGAGTCGTATGTGCTAATTGCTTTTTGTTGAGTTTGACGAATAGGCATGGTGGCGAGTATTTATACATTGGTGTCAAGTATGACCACGAGTCCTAAGTTGGAAATTGTTGTATTCTTAAATGACATCATGCATACCTTAACTAATGATCTACCATATCGGGCAAAGATTTGTTTATCCTTGTAGATCCTATTTATGATTGAGAATCATCATTAATCAAACTGAGTTAAGGTTAGTTATAGACGATTCTCCCTTGCCGAGATGATTGTTTCTATATTGTTGTTCCCTTGCCAGGAAGTTATTATGTTACTTTGTTCCCTTTCTGGGGTTTCCTATGATTATGTTTTAACATGAAATAGGAGTGGATGGTACACCTACCACAAGACATGAAAATGGAAGCGGGTGGTACGCCTACCACAAGATATTGAAATGTGAACGAGTGGTAAACCTACCACAAGATATTGAAATAGGAGCGGGTGGTACGCCTACCACAAGATACTGAAATGGTGGCCGGTGATATGCCTACCACAAGATGTTGAAATAGGAGCGGGTGGTACGCCTACCACAAGATATTGAAATGGGAGCGGGTGGTTTACCTACCACAAGATATTGAAATAAGAGTAGGTGATACGCCTACCACAAGATATTAAAATGGGAGCGGGTGGTATGCTTACCGTGATTTATGATGAAATGGGAGCGGGTGGTACGCCAACCACGAGATATTGAGAAATGGGATCGGGTTGCACGCCTGCAACGAGATGAGGATTGAAAGTGAAACTTGTTTTATCTGTTCTTATACGTGTTAGTAGCTTAATAATTGATTTCATTATCATTTCTTGAGGAGTCTATTTATTTTGCTATCCCTAGATCATGTTTCCCCCTCCCTAGTTTTACTTGTTTATTTCTTGTTGTTTCTTTCGTTATATATTATATAACTGGACAGATTTATCTGTAGTCTGGTCCTAGCCTCGTCACTATCTCGCCGGGGTTTGGCCAGACACTTACTAGCATATGGGGTCGGTTGTGTTGATGCTACACTCAGTGCTCTTTATCATAGATCCAGGTGCCGGAGCAACATTTGAGCAGCGGTATTAGGTCGGGAGCCTACCTTCAATCTAGAGATACCGAGGTAGCCTTGCAAACGTCCACAGGCCTGGAGTCTCTTCTATCTTACTTTTCACTTGTTTATCTCATGTATTCGAGACAAACAATATTATGTTTCTTTCAAACATTTGTATTTAGTACTCTTAGTAGTCTGCGAGTGACGTTACACCAGTTTTTGGGTAGAGATATATGATGATTTCAGTATTTTTGTTTTAGTTTATTTAATTTAAATTTTCCGCTTTATGTTCATGTTTCTGTTGTTATTAACTAATATGATACGTGTTGTTATAGTTGATAAAAATAATTTCAAATAAAAGTGCTGGAAGGTAATGAAAGTGGCTTGCCTAGCTTCTACGAATCGGTGCCATCATGACTCCCGAGGGTAGGATTTTCGGGTGGTGACAATATTCAATAGCGTTAATATATATAAACTTTTTTGTGATTACAAATATATGTAGAATCTATTGATAGAGTGAAAGTTCAAGATGTAGTAGAATGTCAAGATCAGAAAAATCCAAAAGAGACAGAAGTAATAGAAATAATCTGTAAATGTGGAGTGCAATCTCAGAATTTAGAAAATCCATTGGGAACAAGTGTAAGTGAGATTGTATGCAATATGTTGAAGGAATATATGATCTTTCTACACTTCTCTCACTTAAAGAGAAACTTGGAAATCAAAATGATGCCAATCAACGTTATATGGAATTTTCATGATATGTTGAATGTTAGTTTGGTAAACTGTTAGTAAAGAGTATTAATTGTAAATGTTATATAATATTTTGAAGCTGCAAGGGAAAAAGATGGCGTAAACTATCAAGAGAGAAGTGGAGGACAATCTCAAGACGTAGAAAATAACCAAGGAACAAGCATAAGTTAGATTATTTGCAAATATATAGAAGGAACATATGATCTCTCTACACATTGCTCTCTTACTGATAGTGAAGATAATTATTTAACTGGCATGATCTTGAAAGTTACAAAAGGTTAGACAAAGTTTGTGTTAGTTCTTGTAAATATTTTGCAGCTTGTGAACTTGCTATCGAAGATCATGGAGAACAGTTGCAAGATAAAGAAAATGCAACCAATATGTCAGCTTGATTGTCTTTTGAAAAAGTAAAATAAGACAACATGGACAAGACGTATTGATTGTGCCATAAATATTATATTCATAATTGAAGTTGTCAGTACATTTCAAAAATCATGTCCTTAGTTTTTGTCTCTTCATTTGACAATTCATTGTAGAATTGACCACTTGCAGCAAACTAATGTATATGTAGTGTTGTCTGTAGAGCAAAAGGAAAATGAAGTTTTTAACCAATATACTAGGAAAAGGAAGAGAGATAGTATTGGTTTCGGTGTTCCATCATTTTTTATTCTCACTCCTACTCCTCCAACTACACAAATGACCATTGATAAGGATTTGTCTATGGAGGTTGAAGGAAATATTGAAGAAGATCTTGGTCGAGGAAAAAGAAATAAGAAGCTTAGTTGGCAATTGAAATCTCCTTTTGAACAGGAAAGAAAAACAAGAACATTGATAGCGCACAATGAAAATACTCCCAAGAATACGGACTGGATAAAATCAAAATATACTCATACATGTATTTTTCATTATTCAAAATATGATGCAAACTTATTAAAGAAATTCATTGGGCGGTAGGCAAGGAGAAAAGTTAAGGTCGCAAAAAAGCGTAAGTCCCTAAATGTATTTCATTATTTATTAATTGCTTAAATTCGTGTCCTGAACTTGTAATTTTAAATTTAGGACTGAGTGTATTGAGCTTGAAATTACAAAAGTTAAGTGTCCTTAACTATTGAACATGGAACTCAAAGTTAAGGACCAAGTGTCCTTAACTTTTGAACTTGTAAGTCTAAGCTCAGGACTATGTGTCCTTAAGTTATGAATTTGAAACTTGAAGTTCAGGACCAAGTGTTCATATCTTTTGAACGTGTTAATGTAAGTTCATGACCAAATGTCCTTAACTTTTGAACTTGAATCTCAAAGTTAAGGATCATGTGTCCTTAACTTTTGAACTTCTAAGTTCAGGACCTTTTGTCCTTAACTTTTGAACTTGGAACTGACAGTTCAGGACCAAGTGTCCTTAACTTTTGAACTTGTAACTGTAACTTCATGACCAAGTGTCCTTAACTTTTGAACTTCTTAGCCTAAGTTTAGGACTAGATGTCCTTAATTAAGAAATGAGGACTAACTTCTAACTTTGATATAAATTTTTACGGGAGAAACTGGTATATATGCTGACGATAATGGTGTGAGAAAGAATCCATATAAATTGTACCATAAAAAGTCCAATAAAAATGTTCTTCCTTGAGCTTTCAGATAATAGCTTTGTATTTGATGATAAGATTTGATAATTTACAAGGAATTTATTTTCTATATTCTTAATTTATTATTTTTTAATAATTTATGACTGATGGATTTGTTTTATTTTTTTTGGCTTTTTATGAAGCATATTGACATTACCCTGTATTATTTGAGAAAGAAGGAATGTTATCACACTCGGCCCATCCTTTTCGTTGCATAACTACAGATATACCTTTTGATAAATATATGCTACTTGTATATAAGGATTTCAATGAAGATGTTACATATGAGTTTCGGTGTGGTGATAATATATTGTTTTTGAGACCATATATATAGGGTGACAGCCGTAGATGTGGAATTGCTTGGACAGAGGTTGACAAAATATTTTTTCCATGCCATCTTTTCCTCCAGAAGATGATGATGATGTTGTGACACATTTTCTTTTGGGAGTATTTGACTTGAATGAGAAAAAGATTGATGTGTACGATTCCATATATAGTGAGCCATATGAGGCAGGAATGAATCACATTGAAATATATACTCACATGATCCTCCACTTGCTAAAGTTCTCATAGTTTGAGAAAAATCACAAGTCTTTTGGAAATGCATTTAATAAATTTGATATTCAGCGGCAAATATCACCACACCAAACTGGATCGTCTATGTTGTCATTTGCTATATAGTTTATATGTACTTTAGATTTTTTTAAGAAAGATATTATTTAATTGACTCCATATTTTTCATTTTTCTTATGACTGATTCTGGTGCATTCCTAATCAAGTATGTGGAGTTGTTGATGATGAAAAAAATGTGGAGAAATTCCAACATGAAGACATAACAAACTTTAGAAAAGAACTTGCAACAAATCTTTGGGCACATGGAGAGTGGAAAAGAAATTTTGGTTATGATATACTACTAGAAAATGTCGGCGACGACTATGATAGTGAAATGAAACTTCCTGCCCAAAGGAACTGTAGTTTACTGGTAAAGAAAGTTAGTTGTAGTTAATTTTTTGTATAAAATTGCTGTAAAGAATCCATATGAATTCTGAAATATCTTATAAATTGTTCACAAGGAACATTTATTTTGCTTGCATAACATAATTTTTTGTCACATCTATACCAAATTATAGTTTCAGAAGTAATATGAAGGCATCATGTTATTAATTTTTTTTTTGTTTCTGTCAAGTATTAGTTTTTCCATTTTCAATCCCTAAATTAAATGTATTGGCTTTGTAAGTATTATTTAAGGACCAAGTGTCCTTAACTTTTGAACTTGAAAATCGAAATTCAAGACCAAATGTCCTTAACTTTTTAACTTGTAAGTCTAAGTTCAGGACTGTCTGTCCTTAATTAAGAAATTGAAACTTGAAGTGAAGCACCAAGTGTCCTTATCTTTTGAACTTGGAACTTAAAGTTAAGGACCAAGTATCCTTAACTTTGAACTTGAAATTCAAAACTAGGGACCAAATGTCCTTAACTTTTTAACTCGGAACTCTAAGTTAAGGACCAAGTGTCCTTAATTTTTGAATTTGGAACTCAAAGTTAAGGGCTAAGTGTCCTTAACTTTTGAAATTGATAATCAAACTTCAGAACCAAGTGTCTTTAATTTTTTAACTCGAAACTCTAAATTCGGGACAAGTTCAAAAGTTAAGGACCAAGTGTCTTTAACTTTTGAACTTGAAACTCAAACTTCAGGACCACGTGTCCTTATTTTTTTAACTTGGAGTTCAAAGTTCAAGACAAAATTTCCTTAACTTTTGAGCTTGGAATTCAAAGTTCATGACTAAGTGTTCTTAACTTTTGAACTTGGAATTTGAAGTTCAGGATCCTTAACTTTTAAACTTTGAACTCTAAGTTAAGGACTGTCTGTCCTTAACTTTTGAAATTGGAACTCAAAAGAAATAAACAAGCATGTAAGCACAAAGAAACTTGAAAATTCAGGACACTTGCTCAAATAAAAACAATGTAAATGAATTCAATTTATAGCAAAAACTTAAAAGAGTAGATAAACATAAGTGTATATATTTATTATTCTCTATGCTTCCTTGAAAATGGATGGACTGCTGGTGAATATATACAAGCTGTTGTATTATGATCAATTCTTTTGCAACAACCACATTTGAATGTTATTTTTGATGACTCGGAGTTGGAATATTCCCTTTCTTATACCTTCTATCTTGTGGCACTTTGAAGTCTGGTGGTTTAATAATTTGTGACTTAACACTCTCTGGTACAATCCAAGAATCAGTATGTCCTACAAGATGTATTTGTATTTCATATGTTTTCAGCCAGATTTTTTTAAGTACTAGTATGAGAAAAATTGGACTTCTTTACGTTTCTCTTCTTGATAGGTGAAATTACATGTATGCATGGTAATTCATCAAATTGAAATTGAAAACAATCAAATGTTCTTTTGTTTAAGCCCACCAAGAAAGGATTTCCTTCTTCCTCAACTCTAGAATGCCATGAATCAACAGGGAAGACCTTCAATGTTGAAAAATTATAAGTTAGTACATTATGTAAAATTATTATTAAAATAATAAGCTAAACAAATAACATAATACTTGTATTCAAAGTAAATGCTAAATCTATCTTTTTCTTCAATTCCTCTTCTACTCAACAAGAAACATCATAAAAAGTTCCTTCTGCTTTGTTTCTTGTTTCATAAAACCAATTTTGTAGCTTCACTTGGATGAAATCAATCATTCTTAATATACGTTGTTCCCTTGCTTCTAATAGCACATAATCCATTGACTCAACTATCTTTGTTGTGAGCATGTCATATCTTCGACGTGGACTATAAGAACGTGTCCACCTTTCCGGTGGTTCTTCCATCAAGTAGTCATAAGTTTTTTTAATCTTCTTTTGCTATATCTGACATGTACAAATCAAATTCTTTAGCCTGTATACTCTTGCAACACCTTGGAAAATGTCTATGACCTCACTTTTCACTTTCCTTCGCTTTAGGTTTTGCTCCAAATGATAGATACAAATCCCATGGTGACTTTCAGGATATACTTTTGCAATTCCATTTGCAATAAATTGGTGAATGTCTGTTAGAAAATTAAATTCTCATGGCTCCTACTTGCATTGCGAAGCTCACTAAAGTACCACTCATAGGAATTATTATTTTCAGATTCCGCTATTCAAGAGGCTAATGGAAAATTTTGGTTATTTGCGTCTTTTGAAACTGAAATTATGCAATAAAGTTACGTAGTGTCTATTTATCTTTGATATAAGGGGTATTTCCATGGGTTTGCCTTGGTATCGTGTTCATACCGTTGTATTGAATGATCCCGGTCGGTTGCTTTCTGTTCATATAATGCATACAGCTCTGGTTGCTGGTTGGGCCGGTTCGATGGCTCTGTATGAATTAGCGGTCGCCCAGTCGCTTCTCGTGGATTTTCATATCCCTGCTGTGCAAAAATGGGATATGCACTTGAAATGGATGTCCGAGTTAAGATATATATCATGAGCGATACGGAAATAGATCGAGTAATAAAATACCACAAAATTTTGACTTCAAAAAGGTTGCATCAATAGCAATCACTAGTCTACAATGATTCCAACAAGTTATTAATGATCCAGATGCACAAAACATATAAAGAAACCTGGAAATATGATATTACAAAAGGTTAATAGAAGTTAAGGACAAATAGTCCTTAACATAGACTAACAAGGTCAAAATTTAAGGACAATTAGTCATAAAGTTATACTAACAAGCTCAAAAGTTAAGGACAATTGGTCCTTAACTTAGAGTTACAAGTTTAAACGTTAAGGACATGCAGTCTTAACTTAGAGTTACAAACTCAAAAGTTAAGGACAAGCAGTCCTTAATTTATTAACTTGCAACTCCAAGTTAAGGACCAAATATCCTTAACTTTATGACTGCACACATCAAAGTTAAGGAAAACATATCCTTATCTTTTTTACTAGTTAAGGACAACGTGTGTTAAATTTAATAAAACAGGCTAATAATCTCTTTTTCTATTGTTTACCTATTGTTGTGGTCTATCTTTATGTTAGTATATGTTCCTGGATTTTTACTTTTCATTATATACAAGTATGAAGACAATAATTTATAATTTTCTTCAGGAGTTCCTCCTATTAAAGCTGAAGCACGTTAAATGGCACGCCATGCCTTGTGATACCCAATAAGTTAACAACCCGACCATATTTTTGAGATCTAGCACTCCGTTCAGAAGTCTGAGTCCATGAACAACTTTATTTCATGTATTATGACTTGTATGCATGGTCGGAATTTAGTTTCGAGAAGTTTAGAATTTATTTGGAAAGAGAATTCTCATTTCAAAAGCTTAAAGTTAAAAGAATTAACTAGGATTGGAATTTTGAGTAAATGACCTCAGAATCGAGATCTGAAGGTTCCATCAGGTTTGTATGATAATTTCGGACTTAGGCGTATGCCCGGATTGGGTTTTGGACGATCCGGGAGCGTTTTGGCGCCTATTGTGGAAAGTAGCATTTTGAAAAAAATTTCATATGTTTGGCTTGTTGTTCATTTTAGTGTTATTGGTGCCCGTTCGGGATTCTCAGTCTGCGAATAGCTCTGTATGTTGATTTTAAAGTTGGGAGCGCGATCAGAAGTGAATTCAGAAGTCCGTAGGTCATTACAGAATCATTTGGCCAAAGATATAAATTTGAAGGTTTTTGAGAAGTTTGACCGGAAGTGGACTTTTTGATATCGAGGTCAAAATCCGATTTTGGAAGTGGCAATAGGTCGTTAATATCAAATATGACTTGTGTGCAAAATTTGAGGTCAATTAGACGTGATTTGGTAGGTTTTAACATCGAATGTTGAAGTTTGAAGTTCTAAAGTTCATAAAGCTTGAATTGGAGGTTCATTTATAGTTTTAGCATTGTTTGATACAATTTGAGACCTCGAGCAAGTATCTAATATGTTTTGGGATACGTTGGCATGATTGGTGGGGGTCCCAGGGGCCTCGGGTGGATTCCGGGTGGTTAACGGATCAAATTTAGGTAAAAAGCTGATGTTGGTTGCTGGTACCTGGTTTCCTTCTTCGCGAACGCGTAGGGAGTCTCGCAAACGTGAAGATGAAAGTGGGAGGTTGCTGTTTTGGCCTTTGCGAACGCGAAGAGGGAGTCACAAACGTGAAGGGTGGGCTGAGCTGCTACGCGAACACGAGGATGGGATCGCGAACGCGTAGAAGGAAAAAGCTGAGCCTGGGGTCTTGGCCTGTGTGAACGCGGCGCCTTGTACGTGAATGCGAAGGGCTGGGTGACTAGCCTTCACTAACACGAGCGTGAGGTTGCAAATGCAATGAAGGGTGGACCTGGCTAGGCAGCATTTTTAAAAATCGAGATATGGGTTCATTTCACCCATTTTTCTCATGGCTTGGCCGATTTTTGGAGCTTTTGAATAGGGGGTTCCCTCATTCATCATGAGCTATGTAATTTATGCTAGCTTTGAGTTAAATACGAGGTTTATATATGGATTTAGAGATGTGAACGTATATAAAACTTGGGGTTTGAGGAAAAACCTAGAAAATTAGTATTCTTGGATTTTGACCACGATTTTGGGTATGGAATTTAGAGAAAATTATAAATTTGAGTTCGTGAGGCTATGAGTAAACTTTATTTTCGAAAAATTTTGGAATCCGGGCACGTGGGTCTGAGGGCATTTTGGTCAAATTTTCGAGCGGAGTTGAGAACATACATAATCTGAATTGTTACGAGTATTAGAATAAATTTTTATTGGTTTGCCCGTTATTTGGATAGTTTGGGGCATTGCGCATAAATTGGAGTCGTCGTAAGGGAATTGGAAGCCGGTTATGGATCTTCGGGGCGAGGTGAGTCTCCTTTCTAACCTTGTAAGAGGGAATTGTCCCCATAGGTGAGGTAATTAGTTATGTGCTCCTATTTTTTGGGGCTACGTACGCACGAGGTGACGAGAGTCCGTGCGTAGCTACTATTATGTGTAAGTGACCCAAAAGCATGCTATACTTGGAATATTTGTAGTCTTATTGATAGCTAGAATGGCTTCAACCACATCGAATTAATAAATACATTCACAAAAGGATTTGACCTATTTTCTCAAATTGTTAAAACAGATCGTGGTTTTTATTTGAATAATTATTCCCTGAATAAATTATTATTTTCTATTTGAGCATGTAATTTATGTGTACCTGCGTCGCATATATGATTCGTGAGTAGGGTGATTGTTTATTTTATGTGTACCTGCATCGCATATATGATTTGCGAGTAGGGGGATTGTTTATTTTACGTTGACCGCATCACACGGATAGTTTGCGAGCAGGGTAATAGATGCATCTATGGTTCGAGAAGTTCGACCCTCGGCAGTGAACAATTTACTTTTATATTGGATTGGGCCATATGTCCCACGGTGGTTATTTGCGCATGCTGGTATTATTTCCTTGAACTTATTAAAGTTGTTATTGCCTCTTCATGGCTTGAAAGTATTTGGATAAATAATGGAAATAAAGTTTTTTGGAAATATCCTATAAATGAATTAATTGTTTGCTCATTTCCTTTTACTAGGTTAAAATAATGCTCATAGAAGTCCACAATTTAATGTATTATGGACATCATTATTGGACCACCAGTAAGTGTCAAAGTCGACCATCTCGTCTCTACTTCTTCGAGATTAGACGGGATACTCATTGAGTACACGTTGTTTTCGTACTCATTCTATACTTCTGTGCATTTTTGTGGCATAGGTTTATGTATGGCAAGAGACTTGCTTGCATAGCATCATGGTTTTCACGAAGACTAGGTGAGCTGTATTTTCTCAAGGCGACCCGAAGCTAGTATAGTATCTCTAAGGATCCTACTTACTTTTCTGTCCAATTGTATTCCGGACAACTTTTGTACTTTATTCATTTTCTTTTTATTTTATTCTTAGAAATTGCTCATGTACTTGTGACACCAGGTTTTGGGATGTATTTTGGTTTATTCAGAATTTTTAAAAGCTTTTTAAATACTTTGTTATTCGTTCGAAGGAATATACTGAGTATTTTTTTAATTGTATAAAAGAAGTATTTTCAAAATTATTAAAACAAGAATTTAATTAAGTGTTTCAGTTGGTTTGCCTGACAGTGGTGTCCGGCGTCACCACGACCCTTAGTAGATTTTGGGTCGTGACAACATGATATTAGAGCACTAGGTTCCTAGGGTCTCACGAGTCATGAGCAAGTCTAGTAGAATCTCGGGGATCGGTACGGAGATGTCTCTACTTATCCTCGGGAGGCTGCAAGAATGTTAGGAGTACTTCCCTTATTGATTCCTTATTGTGCGACTTGACTTCCCATAAGGCTTATGCCTTTGTTTGCTTCCTACTCAATCCTATGCTACACGAAGAGCTTGATATAAATCGAGAATGGAAGAATTGTAATGGCACTACAAATGTGGTGCGGGTGTTTCTCCCTGCGGGGTTATTCGAGCTATTACCGTCGCCTTGTGGAAGGATATTTTATTGTTTCGGCTTAGTAGTGGTACTTGTGAGAGCTCTATGGTTAGGAATTAGTTTTCGTGATGCTTATGAATGATTATTCTAAAGTATTAATATGATGGTAGGATATTTTCCTACGTGTCGAGGTAGTGAATGATTTGAAGGAAGGTTTACTCAGTGCATGATGCAGAGATTTGATATTTTATTCCCTAAAAAGGGAAGGCAATCGGACTAAGAATGTTCATATACGGGTTGAGGGGGTAACAAGACTTGTTATTTGTGAGCGTGGTGGAATTTTCATCTGCGATGTAGTGTCATCGTCCTCAATTGTATGTGTTAAGTTCACTGGTGTTATGGTTATCTACAATTCGCCTTGGGATAAGGCACTATAAAATAATATTGTAAAGACAACAGTAAATGTCGCGGGGTGCAATGGTTCAGATCAAATCGATGTTTCTAATATTGACGGCTCGAGAAAGGCGATCTTCATAAAGGTTTAAAAGTTAGTAGTAATTCATGGGTTCAATGCTACAAAAAGGGATTTATTTAAGGCAACAACTGAGTAGCAAATGATGAGGAAAGACATGTGCGAAGCGTTAGGCGGTGTTCAGAAATTCTAAAAGTCCAGGTATATGAAACAAAGATCGAGTAGTTAATTAATGAAGTGGGTTTGCCCAAAGTGGGAGAGTGGAGGAGTTGCATATGGGCTTCGTGTTAGATTATACGCTTAACGCTAGAGGGAGGGGGGTGAATAGCGTTATAATAAAAAACAATGTAAATTTGCGGAATTAAACGTAAGTGCAGTAATTAAAAAGATAAGGAGAGAACACACCGAATTTTATCATGGTTCACCACAACACGTGGTTAGTCCAGTCCCCGAGAGACTCTTTCGAGTTTTACACTAACTTCGTTAAGCTTACGGGTGTTTAACAAACCGTTACACTTGCTCGTAGATATACACTCTACAAGACTTCAACCCGCTCGAGGATACCACACCTCAAGACTTCAAACCAAGGAACTACTTTTCCTTCTTACAAAAAGGGATTAGAATATCGCTTCAAGTGTTTACAAACACTTAGCACTCACTTAAACAGAACCCTCTTGAAGAGTAGATATGAGTAAATAAATACGCTCAAGAACACAACAATTTCGTCAAGAGTTTGGCTCTCAAAAACTTATGAAATGAATATAAAATGATTGCATAGAGAGTATGTAAGCTTTAGCAAGAATGTGTTCAGTTGTTATGCTTAGAAGAGTGATTTTGAGTTGTATTTATAGTGCTCAAAACACCCAAGACCGTTGCTTAATTGCCAATCACAAATTGCTGATTTTGTGCTAGGATAATCGATTATCTGATTCTGCATAATCGATTATTTGCCAACGTTCAAAAATCAATCCCATTTTAAGCAGAATAATCGATTATCCAAATCGTATAATCGATTACCTGACAACGTTCAAAAATCAATTCCCGATTTTATGCTTAACATAATCGATTGTCTGATTATACATAATCGATTATTTTTCAGCGTTTGAAAATATTTTGGCAACGGTCTTTAATATAATCGATTACCAGAAAAGCCATAATCGATTATTTTGCTACTTTGAAAAATCTGATGCTCACTGTCTCAACATAATCGATTAGTCTAAGGCACATAATCGATTATCTTGTAGCTTTGAAAAATCTGGTGAATACTGCCTCAACATAATCGATTATCATAAGGTAGATAATTGATTATCTTTCAGCTTTGTAAAATCTGGTGTACACTGCCTTAACATAATCGATTATCGTAAGGTACATAATCGATTATCTTACAGCTTTGTAAAATCTGGTGGTACACTGCTTTAACATAATCGATTATCATAAAGTACATAATCGATTATCTTTGTCCAGATTTGAAAGACATGTTTAAAATTCATTTTGGTTAAAATGAAATGCTTGAAAATCATTTTGCTTTAAATTAAAGATGCATGGATTGATAAAAATGATTTTACGTGAGAAGCCAAGTCTTGAATCAATTGTCGGATCAAGATCACAATTATAGAACGACTCATGTATAGCTTTGTTGCATTACTTAATCTTAATCTTTGTTTCTCTTGTGCTTGGACTTCGGCATACGTCAATGTTCCGTTCACGTCGGTTTGTCATTTATCAAAACCTACAAATATGAACACACGTTTAGTTTAGTGACTCGAGAACGTGTTTCAACAATTTCCCTCTTTTTGATAATGGCAAACCAATATCGGGATATGCATATTAATTAATTCATAATGACGATCCAAGACAAGTATATAGATATGCAACGAGTTCCCCCTCAAGTTATGAATTCCCCCTCAATTTATGGCAATGTGCATAGCCCATATCTTCCCCCCTTTGACATTGTCAAAAAATATAACTAACTCTTTATTGATTGAACAATATTGCAAATACATAAAGATAAAAGACAGAATTTTATGCAAACTAGAAACAACAAAGAGATAAGACATTATTCATTATCATCATTGACTTCCGTCTCTACATCCGGTACATCTTCCCGAAGGACAATTTGGGCATACGGATAATTGACGTGATCAAAATATCCATGGAGCTCTGAGTCAATCGATTGACATTCATATCAATACGATTTAGGGAAGTAGACATGGCGGCAATTTGCTCAGAAATAGATTGGAGGGATGCATCGGACGGGGCCGGATGACGACGTCTTTGAGGTGGAGGAGGAGGATGTTCACCGATATTGGGAAATGAAGATTCTTGAATTTCCCAATGTTTTGTCGCCTTTTTGATAGGGCCGACGGAGGTGTCGATACCGGAAGCAACAAGAATGGTCATAACGACAAAAGCATAGGGGAGTGGCTTATCTTCCCCAATTGCATCATATAAGTGAGTCATGACGAACTTGCACCAATTGATGCGAGCTCCGGTGATGATGGCATGCATGAGTTTTGAATCCTCATGAGAGATAGTTGTGTGATTGAATTTTCGCGGTTTTAGAACGCGAGTGATGAAATAAAAAATTAGGCGATATTGGGGGAGCATGTTTGTGATGGTTGGACGACGATGGTCCGGAGTTGCAATAAATTCACCGATGCCAATTTGGGTGAAGAGAAGTTGTTCATCAAATAACGCGCCTTCTTCCCTAGTATAGTGAGAAATGTCTTCCCCATTGTGCGGGAGTTTAGGGAGGGCTTGAATATTGCCTCAGATAGAAGAATTGAAGTTCCATTGACGTTCGAGACAATTTCACCATCTTCGTCCTTCTTGAGATTTGAATAGAAGGCCCGAATTAGAGGAGGGTGAATGTAAGGAGTGTGAAGATATAGGAATTCAAGGAGTTGGCTTTGAATAAGCATATTTGTTGTGGATGGAGGGGCGCTTTGATTAAGGAAACGATCCGTGGAAAATCGAGGAGGAAGAATTTCCCGATTTTCAAATTTTTCAATGAAGCGCATAAGTTCGGCTTCATTATTGAATCGTAAATAAGAACCATCTTTATAACAATGAACTAGTGGACGAGTGACGGAAGAGGAGGCAACATTTTTGCCGGAACGAGATCGTTTGGAAGTTTTGCCAGTCAATTTGAATAAATAGTAATAGCCTTTGAAGAGTTTTGAGAGATTTTTGAGAATTTGGGAGCTAATATTGATGTTTGAGTGAAGACATTGAAGATATAATGCACCTATTTATAATGTGAAGAATGGGATAGCATTAAAGTTAAAAAATCTGCAAAAATTTAAGAGGCAAACGGTCAGAAACGGTAACTATTTTGAAATACTGACTGAGGATAATCGATTATGGAAGTATGGCAATCGATTATTCTGACACAGTGTGCCCAGTGATTTTCTGACTTGGGGAATAATCGATTGTGCTTTTGAGATAATCGATTATTTCAGGAAATGTAGTAACGGACATCCGAGACGGAATAGGAAAATCGATTACACTGTTTTAAATAATCGATTATTGTCACACAGTGACTTAACACCTGAAAATAAATGTCAGCATAATCGATTAGGTATATGAGATAATCGATTTTTATATTTAACAGCTAAAATCCTGCAAAGCCAAAACTATTAGATAATCGATTGTAGTGTTGTATAATCGATTATGTCAATTTTCCAGCATAATAAACATAAAACGTAAATGGGGAATAATCGATTATTGACTTTAGAGAAATCGATTATTCTGCACCAGTGTCTGATAATTCCCCCTGTCTTTGGGGCGATACCTGCAAAAAAGAATTAGGCGCCTCCGACGCTCAAGTTAGTAATCGTTAAAACATAAAAATGCAATGCATGAATTAGATCAACGTGGAATCAAGAATCCCGAGTTCACTACGAATTCGGAAGAAGGACTCTTTCTCTAAAGGCTTTGTAAAGATGTCGGCCAATTGATTTTTGGTTTCAACAAATTCCATTTCGACATCGCCCTTGAAAGCGTGATCTCTTATAAAGTGATGTCTAATTTCTATGTGTTTCGTTCTTGAGTGAAGAATAGGATTCTTTAAGGAGGTTTCGTGTACTTACCCCTTTCTCGAAGTTGCCAATTACCTGGTCAAGTGGATGGTCTTTAGACGTCCTCCAAGCCTTAGGCATCATCGATTCTTCTTCTTGTGGTGGTACTTCTTCCGAAGGTTGTTCCATGACTTCATCTTGAACTTCCTTTGGATCCTCCTTTTGTACCTCGTCTTGAAGATTGATTTTCTTTAAAGCATCTGCAAGATCAACAAAAGAATCCTTTCTCGCCAAGCGAGCATCATTTTCACAAAATACTACATGAGGAGATTCCTCAACAATTTTGGTTCGATTATTAAACACTCTATATGCTTTGCTACGTGATGAGTAACCAAGAAAAATTCCTTCATCAGATTTCGCATCAAATTTTCCCAAGTTATCTTTTCCGTTGTTGTGAATAAAACATTTACAACCGAAGACTCTAAGATGGGAAAGATTTGGTTTCCTTCCCTTATAGAGTTCATAGGGAGTTTTCATGAGTATCGGTCTAATGATAGCTCTCTTTACAACATAGCTTGCGGTACTCACGGCATCCGCCCAAAAATATTTGGGAATATCGGCCTCTTCGAGCATGGTTCTAGCCATCTCTTCGAGACATCGATTTCTACGTTCTACCACTCCATTTTGTTGTGGTGTACGTGGAGCCGAAACGGTATGTTCAATACCGAGTTCGTCACAAAAGTTCGCGAAGAGATTGTGATCGAACTCCCCCCCATAATCACTTCTTATGGAAGTGACGGTTGTGTCCTTTTCATTTTGAACACGTTTAAGAAAACTTTTAAAAGCTTGAAAGGCATTACTTTTATGAGCAAGAAATAACATCCATGTAAATCTAGAATAGTCATCAACAATAACAAAAGCATAAAGATTACCACCAAGACTTTCAACACGAGATGGTCCAAAAAGATCCATGTGAAGAAGTTGTAAGGGTCTAGTGGTTGAAACAATATTTTTGGATTTAAAAGAGGCTTTTGTTTGCTTCCCTTTTTGACATGAATCACAAGTAGAGTCTTTCTCAAATTTCATGTTTGGAAGACCAAGTACTAAATCTTGTGAAACTAGTTTGTTTAAAAGATTCATATTTACATGAGCTACTCTACGATGCCATAACCACATGTCGTCTTCTTTACTCAAAAGACAATTCACATAACTTGATGAAGAATTTTCAAGATCAACCATATAAATGTTATCCATTCTAAAACCACGAAGAATAATTCTAAAATCACTATGACGGATAACTAAGCATTCTTCGGAGTCAAACAATACAAGATTTCCCTTGTCACATAATTGACTTATGCTCAAGAGATTATGTTTAAGACCTTTAACAAGCAAAATATGCTTAATGGAGGAGGATTCATCCTTACCGACCGATCCAATGCCGATAATTTTTCCTTTGTTATTGTCTCCAAAAATAACATTTCCTCCTTCCTTGGGTTTTAGTTGAAGGAATTTTGATGCATCCCCGGTCATATGTTTGGAGCATCCACTATCAAGGTACCAAAGTACACTTGATCCCTTCAAACACACCTACAAAACAAATTAATGAGATTTTGGTACCCAATCCATTTTGGGTCCTTGTGCGTTAGGTGTAACATATTGGTGTGATTGCCCTGCAGTGAAATGTCTATGTCTAGTGAAGCATGCGGGAGCAATATGTCCAATTTTATTGCAATAATGACAAATGACATTCGGATTGTGCATCTTCTAGGATGATAATAATTTAGAGGTCTAAAATTATTCACTCTATTTTTAGGAATGTAGTTTTGATGTAGTTTTCGAAAATCTTGTCTAGGTGGTCTATACATGCCAACGTTTCTTCTAGTGTTCACTACATTTTTAGAAATATAGTTTTGATGTGGTTTTCGAAAATCTTGTCTAGGTGGTCTATACATTCCATTATTTCTCCTAGCATTTGTTCTAGGATGAGATGCAATTCTAGGATTAAACTTTCTAGGTTGAGTGTTGACATTTATTTTGTTTTGCCTAAGTTGAGTATTGGGTGGTTTAGGAATGGACTCAACTTTTTCTTTCGTCTCGTGTTTAAAGCCTATACCGTGCTTAGTGGATTTCAAATTTCCAAGCACATCATTGAGATTTTTGTGTGAAGAATTGAATTTGTGCAAAGTGCTTCTAAGACTTTCTACTTCTTCCTTTAGAGTTTTGCAAGAAGTACAATCCTTATTTGAGCTTTCGGGTTTATCGGCGCTTCTTTTGCCATAAAACTTGTTTTCCTCTTTTAGTTTCTCATTTTCAAGAGTAAGTTTTTCAAAATCCTTTTCTTTTGAAGAAAACTGTTTTCTTAAATCTTTTATAGATTTAGAAGTGCTAATAAACTCTTTGTACAACTCATCAAATGCATCTTGCAATTCTTCTAAAGTGAAATAGTTTTTAGAAGTGGTAGATACCTCATTTTGATTTTCTTCGTGTGCCATAAGACACAAGTTTGCGGTCTCGTTTTCTTCTCCATCACTTGATTCGTCTCCGGAGTCGCCTCCCCAAGAGATGTATGCTCTTTGTTTCTTGAATGGTTTCTTCTCCTTTTTGATGTTTGGACAATTTGATTTGATATGCCCGATTTCTCCGCATCCATAGCACTTCAATTGGTCGCCTTGTTGCTTACCTTTTCGTTCATACTTCTTTTGTATGAACTTGTGAAATTTCTTAATAATGAGTCCAAGCTCGACATCTTCATCACTTGACTCCTCATCGTTTTGAGGTTGAGTAGTTGATGCTTTGAGCGCAATCTTTCTTTTCCTTTGATCATCCAAAGGAGAGTTAAGAATAGTTGATTCATAAGTTTTAAGATTACCTCATAGTCTGTCGATGGTGACGTTTGTGATGCCGATTGATTCTTGGATAGCATCGGCTTTGGACCGCCATTCCGGAGTGAGGCTTCGTAGAATTTTCCGGACAAGCTCCTTATCCGTGAATGTCTTTTTGAAGGCGTGTAGGTCATTAACAATTTTTGAGAATCGTTCGAACATGTCATCTATCTTCTCGTTTTCCTTCATGCGAAACAGTTCATATTCGTGGGTTAGGAAATCAATTTTAGCTTCCCTTACCTGGTCCGTACCTTCGTAGGTGATTTCTAATTTGTCCCACATTTGCTTGGCAGTGGTGCAACATGATATTTTTCGATAGTCATCGGGGTTCGCTGCACAATACATCATGTTGATTGCCTTTCCGTTGTTCTCTATTTTTCTGATATCATCGGCGCCGTATTCATCTTCCGTTTTTGGAACGAGTTCTTCTCCAACCTTTTTGGTAGGTTGTAATTCTCCATTTTTGATAATTTTCCACAGTTGGAAGTTGTTTGATTGTATAAAAATCCTCATTCTCTCCTTCCAGTAAGTGTAGTTGGTGCCATCGAAAAGTGGTGGCCTTGTAAAGCATTGTCCTTCACCTAGTCCTGCATAAACACTACGAGTAGAAGCCATGGAAAGTTTCTCTCAAACTGTTAAGTCTTTCAGAGAGTATGGCTCTGATACCAATTGTTAGATTATACGCTTAACGCTAGAGGGGGGGGGGGGTAAATAGCGTTATAATAAAAAACAATGTAAATTTGCGGAATTAAAAATTGTAGGAATAACGTAAGTGCAGTAATTAAAAGGATAAGGAGAGAACACACCGAATTTTATCATGGTTCACCACAACACGTGGTTAGTCCAGTCCCCGAGAGACTCTCTCGAGTTTTACACTAACTTCGTTAAGCTTACGGGTGCTTAACAAACCGTTACACTTGCTCGTAGATATACACTCTACAAGACTTCAACCCGCTCGAGGATACCACACCTCAAGACTTCAAACCAAGGAACTACTTTTCCTTCTTACAACAAGGGATTAGAATATCCCCTCAAGTGTTTACAAACACTTAGCACTCACTTCAACAGAACCCTCTTGAAGAGTAGATATGAGTAAATAAATACGCTCAAGAACACAACAATTTCGTCAAGAGTTTGGCTCTCAAAAACTTATGAAATGAATATAAAATGATTGCAAAGAGAGTATGTAAGCTTTAGCAAGAATGTGTTCAGTTGTTATGCTTAGAAGAGTGATTTTGAGTTGTATTTATAGTGCTCAAAACACCCAAGACCGTTGCTTAATTGTCAATCACAAATTGCTGATTTTGTGCTAGGATAATCGATTATCTGATTCTGCATAATCGATTATCTGCCAACGTTCAAAAATCAATCCCATTTTTAGCAGAATAATCGATTATCCAAATCGTATAATCGATTACCTAACAACGTTCAAAAATCAATTCCCGATTTTATGCTTAACATAATCGATTGTCTGATTATACATAATCGATTATTTTTCAGCGTTTGAAAATATTTTGGCAACGGTCTTTAATATAATCGATTACCAGAAAAGCCATAATCGATTATTTTGCTACTTTGAAAAATCTGATGCTCACTGTCTCAACATAATCGATTAGTCTAAGGCACATAATCGATTATCTTGTAGCTTTGAAAAATCTGGTGAATACTGCCTCAACATAATCGATTATCATAAGGTAGATAATTGATTATCTTTCAGCTTTGTAAAATCTGGTGTACACTGCCTTAACATAATCGATTATCGTAAGGTACATAATCGATTATCTTACAGCTTTGTAAAATCTGGTGGTACACTGCTTTAACATAATCGATTATCATAAAGTACATAATCGATTATCTTTGTCCAGATTTGAAAGACATGTTTAAAATTCATTTTGGTTTAAATGAAATGTTTGAAAATCATTTTGCTTTAAATTAAAGATGCATGGTTTGATAAAAATGATTTTACTAGAGAAGCCAAGTCTTGAATCAATTGTCGGATCAAGATCACAATTATAGAACGACTCATGTATAGCTTTGTTGCATTACTTAATCTTGATCTTTGTTTCTCTTGCGCTTGGACTTTGGCATATGTCAATGTTCCGTTCACGTCGGTTTGTCATATCAAAACCTACAAATATGAACACACGTTTAGTTTAGTGACTCGAGAACGTGTTTCAACACTTCGTAGTAGGATGACCACGTACGTTAAGGAGAGTTCGGAGGGATTTGAGAATATTAGTGATTGGTGATTGGGCTCTACAAATTTATTCTGAAGTATGGGCTATTATGCAACATGAGACTTGGTATAACGAAAAGGAGATGCTTTAAATGAAGAAGGATACAACATAACTTTGAATGGGAAGGATGTTGCCGTATATTTAATTGATGTCCACGAGGGTTGAAAGGACTCATGCCGCTAGAGGGATTAGCTAGGACTCTGGATGGGTTATTGATGTCATGGTGATTGTACCCTATGCGGCAGCATTGGAAGATGTCGGAAAGTGATTTCCATAGGTGGGTTTCCCTATGAGCAGGTTAGCCATCACATACTTGGCGAGGCTTCTGCGAAGAGTTCTAATGGTTATACAACAAAGGGATTGGTCATGCAAATGTTGTTGATGATTCAGAGTATAAAAAGGGGGTTTCCAGAGTAAAATATCGAGAATTTTGGTGGTTGATTGCACATGTTATGTCAACATGAGATTAAGAATCCTGGTAAATTCCAGAGTTGTGTAATAGTGGCTTCGAGCTAAGTAGGAGAGTCCCACCGCCTATGATGGGGTTGCATGGATTACTTGCGAGATTTCTTATTATTAGCATATTGATAGGTTATCTTAGCTACGGGAAAAGAACATAGGTGGTAAATTGAGCAAATGAATTATTAAAGGTGGGTTATCATTGGCCTTATTGGCCCATGTTCAGACTTGGGGAAGGATTCAGGATTGTGCTTTATAAAGATGCGGATTCCAAGGGAATGATTTTTCCAGGTGCTTCACCAATGGGGTATTCATATGCTAGAAAATTTACGGAATTGATTATATTCGGGTCCAAGTCAGAGTGGGTGGCTCTCAACACAGTCCTAGTGAATTCAAAAGATAAAGTGTGATGCCTAATGATTTCGAGCCTATGGGTATGGTTAAGAATCAAGCTTGATAGCAGTCTATGAGAAGTGGCACAAAATGTTCTATGACATTTTGACTTGCGATGTATCAATTGGGAGGTACGAAATGGTTCGTTGGATTTGAGATAGCATGGTCTCATGATTCAGGGTCACTCGGGAAGAGTGCGGATGGAGTGTGTTAAGTGTTGAATGGGGTTATCATTATTTCTATGGCAATCAAGGACAAATTGGAAAAAGACGGATTGGGTAGCCATAGTCGAATTGGCATGTTGTTGGTAATGATCAGTTCTTTCAGCGTGAACAAGTTATGCAATTGAATTGTGACGGTGCGTGCGAGGCTTGTCAACCGCCATAGTTAGTGTTATTCAGAAAGTATTCTACCATTGTGGCCTATCATGTGGAGGTGGATCTCGGAAGGGGTATGGTGGTTTAGACCTGTGTGTTGTTATGTCCTCCTAAAGTAAGTTAAGTGGAAAGTTTTATATGATAAAGTGTTAATCTAATAGTGATTCCGAATCTATGATGAAAAATGAGTTCTATTGTATAGTGGCACATTAGGTGCAATGAGTGGTATGAAATTTGAAGTGAGGATCAAGGTTGCAGTTTGGTACTGACATGGATGTCACAAGCTTGGATAAGCATGAAAGGAGTTTTGATGTTTAAAGTGAGTTGGTAATGTCGTCAGTATCACATGAGATTGGTATTTTGTGAAAAAGGCTTTGCATCCTGGTTAAGGATTCTTGATCACTTTTTAGTGTTAGTGGGGGTGGTGGTTTGGATGTGCAGACCCGTTATTCATTTTGGTAGGTTGTGGGCACATGTCACATAAGAAGATTGTATAAGTGTGACATTTAGTCACTTTATTGATAAAAGATTTAAACCAAGTACGAGGATTATGGTAATATCATTAATTTGAGAATTTATGCTCGGAGGGCACTCTGTTTATTAGGTTATAGACCGTGGAGGTTCGCTCCAGCTATGAGAGTTGTTCTTATGTGCTATGAGAAAAGGGGAGTTATTCTGGACCTTTGAAAGGTTATTAGCCTAGTTGGTGCAATCCGAAATTGGCTTCAGATCAGTGATTTATTTAAATGTGAACATGGGCTTTATATCAGCCAAATATGTTCATCTCAGCAATACGCTCCTTATAGAAGGGAGTCGGATGTTATTTTATTGTCAGTTATTTCATGTAATGATGTATTGCATCGTGCGAGTTGTGAGATTGATTGGTGAATTTCTTATGCGTTGAGGTTTCGCATAGAGATGAGGTTATATGAGCAGGTTGTCTCTTTAGATTCAAATCATATAGCGCACTGTAGTTGTGCTCGAGTTTGTGGATTATAGCATTATATGTCTCCCCAGGGAATGGTATTATGCACTTAGCGTGTTTATGACTGATATTCAGTATTTTGTTGTAATGAGAAATTTAGCTCGATGTGTATCTCCTTATGTGAGTTCCATGTGTGGATCGTGTGGCACGCCGCCATGGGTATGCTATTTGGATCGGGTGGCATGCCGCCATGGTTATGTTGTGTAGATCGGGTAGGACACCTCCATGGTTATGATTGCTCGGATTGGGTTGCACGCCACAACAGTGTGATGTTCAGTACAGTTCCCCATATCTGTTTATTGTGTTATGTTTCCTATTTTCTGAAGGAAGCTTATATTAGTTGTGCGCCCGCGTTGCATGTATGATTCGCGAGCGGGAAAATAAAATTCCATTTCAGAGTTCATTTTCCTTTTTGTATCGCATTCTAATTGGTAGCCTATTGGAATATTATAGCATCATATAAGACTTTTGGTCATGTCGGGGTGGCTTATTGCCTGAGCCGTTCGTACTGGGTGAGACGAGATTGTTGGATTTAGGATTAGTGCAATCTGATTACGTGAAATATATTAAGGAGCAAAGACAATTATTTGGTTCAACATAAGGTAATGTTTCTTGTCAGAAGTATAGACTCGATGATTGGTTGACTAGGTAATTGATTATGAATTTCTGCACATCTCTTCCGTTGTGGCGTCATTGTAAGAGTTATAGTAAGACCTGTGTATGTCATGGGGTGCAATGGGAGCATCAAATTCGTGGAATTTTGACTAAATTGATCAAAAAATATTATTTTGGTCCGGTGAGTAAAGTGATGCTAGGTGTGAATTCAGCAAAGTTATGCATCCATGTTTGGGTACAACGTGTAGTGGTTGATATGGTGATATCATATTGGAAACAGGTCGGTCATAGAATTCCAGATGTTGGAATTGGCATATAAGGCTTATTTGCTTGAATAAAAGGGAATATCTTCAAAATTGATCGAGTTGATGTGCTCAACTAAGTTGTGGAAGCATGGGAAGGTGCATGAGAAGTTAAACAACGCTTTCAGACTACTTCAGTGTAGTTCTCAGCACATTCGAGGACGAACATATGTTTAAGTTAGAGAGAATGTAACGACTCGACCGTTTGCTTTGAGCTCCAACACGTCGTTCAGCAATATGAGCCCATGAACAGCTTTCATTTCAGGTATTACGACTTGTACGCGTGGTCGGATTAATTTTCAGGAAGTTCAAAGTTGATTTGGAAGGAGAATTCTAATTTCGGAAGCTTAAAGTTGAAAGAATTAACTAGGATTGGAGTTTTGAGTAAACTACCTCGGAATCGGGATCTGAAGGTTCCAGCAGGTTCATATGATGATTTCGTACTTGGGCGTATTCCCGGATCAGGTTTTGGACGACTGGGGAGCGTTTTGGCCCCTATTAAGGAGAGTAACATTTTGAAAAAAAATTCATATGTTTGGCTTGTTGTGCATTTCAGTGTTATTGGTGCCCGTTTGGGACTCCGAGTCTACGAATAGCTCCGTATGATGATTTTGAAGTTTGGAGCATGATCAAAAGTTAAATTCGAAGGTCCGTATGGCATTTTGGAGTCATTTGGTCAAAGATAGAAATTTGAAGGTTTTTGAGACGTTTGACCGGAAGCGAACTTTTCGATATCAGGGTTTGAATCCGATTTCGGAAGTGGCAATAGGTCCGTAATGTCAGATATGACTTGTGTGCAAAATTTGAGGTCAATCGGACATCGAAAGTAGAAGTTTGAAGTTCTAAAGTTCATAAAACATGGATTGGAGTTTGATTCGTAGTTTTAGCATTTTTTGATACAATTTGAGACCTCGAGCTAGTCCGTAATATTGTTTTGGAATTGGTTGGGGTCCGGGGGGCTCGGGTGAATTCCGGGTGGTTAATGGATCGAATTTGGGTAAAAAGCTGATGCTGGTTATTGGTATCTGGTTTCCTCCTTTGCGAACGTGGAGGGAGTATCGCGGATGCGAAGAGGAAAGTGGGAGATACTGTTTTGGCCTTCGCGAACGCGAAGAGGGAGTCGCAAATGCGAAGGGGCGGGCTGAGCTGCTACCCGAACGCAAGAATGGGATCGCAAACGCGTAGAAAAAAAAAAGCTAGGCCTGGGGTCTTGGCCTACGCGAATACGACGCCTTGTACGCGAACGCAAAGGGCTGTGTGACTGGCCTTCGCGAACGCGAGTGTGAGGTCGCGAACGCGATGAAGGGCATACGTGGCTGTGCAGAATGATTAAAAATTGGGATATGGGTTCATTTTACCCATTTTATCATGGCATGGGCGATTTTAGGATCTTTTGAAAAGGGGGTTCCATCATTCATCATGCGGTATGTAATTTATGATAGCTTTGAGTTAAATACGAGGTTTATATATGGATTTAGAGATGTGAATTTGTAGAAAACTTGGGGTTTGAGGAAATACCTAGAAAATTAGTATTCTTGGATTTTGACCACAATTTAGGTATGGAATTTAGAGGAAATTATATATTTGAGTTCGTGAGGCTATGCGTAAACTTTATTTTCAAAAATTTTCGGAATCCGGGCACATGGGCCTGAGGGCATTTTGGTCAAATTTTCCAGTGGAGTTGAGAACTTAGATAATTCGAATTGTTACGAGCATTAGAATAAATTTTTATTGCTTTGCCCGTTCTTTGGATAGTTTGGGGCATTGCGCATCAATTGGAGTCGCCGGAAGGGAATTGGAAGCCGGTTATGGCTCTTCGGAGTGAGATGAGTCTCCTTTCTAACCTTGTAAAAGGGAATTGTCCCAATAGGTAAAGCAATTAGTTATGTGCTCCTATTTTTGGGGGCTACGTATGCACGAGGTGATGAGAGTCCATGCGTAGCTATTACTATGTTTAAGTCCGTGTAGTCTAGGATCCAAAAGCATGCTATACTTGGAATATTTGTAATCTTATTCACAAAATGATTTGACCTCTTTTGTCAAATCGTTAAAAGAGAAAGTGGCTTTTATTTGGATAATTATTCCCCGATTAATTCTTAATTTGCTATTTGAGCATGTATTGTATGTGTACCTGCGTCGCATGTATGATTTGCGAGCAGGGTAATTATTTATTTTATGTGTACCTGCGTCGCATGTATGATTTGCGAGCAGGGTGATTGTTTATTTTATGTTGACCATGTCGCATGGATAGTTCGCGAGCGGGGTAATAGATGCATCTATGGTTCGAACCGTTCGACCCTCGGTAGTGCATAATTTACATTTATGTTCGATCGGGCCACATGTCCCACGGTGGTTATTTGCGCATGCTGGTATTATTTCCTTGAACTTATTAAAGTTGTTATTGCCTCTTCATGGCTTGAAAGTATTTGGATAAATGATGGAAATAAAGGTTTTTGGAAATATCCTATTAATGAATTAATTGTTTGCTTCCTTTTATTAGATTAAAATCATGCTCATAGAAGTCCACGATTTAACGTATTATGGACGTCATTATTGGACCACCAGTAAGTGTCGAAGCCGACCATCTCGTCTCTACTCCTTCGAGGCTAGACGAGAACTCATTGAGTACACGTTGTTTTCGTACTCATACTACGCTTCTGTACATTTTTGTTACACACATAGCGTCATGCTTGTCACGGAGAATAGGTGTCTGTATTTCCTCGAGGCAACCCACAGCTAGTATAGTCTCTCTCAGGATCCTGCCTACTTTTCTGTCCAATTGTATTCCGACGACTATTGTAGTTTATTCATTTTCTTTTTATTTTATTCTTAAATATTGCTCATGTACTTGTGACACCAAGTTTTGGGATGTATTTGGGTTTATTCAGAAATTTTAAAAGCTGTTTAAATACTTCATTCATTCGGATGAATATATTAAGTATTGTTTTAATCGTATAAAAGAAGAATTTTCAAAATTATTAAAAGAATTTAATTAAGTATTTCAGTTGGCTTGCCTGACAATGGTGTCCGGCGCCACCATGACCCTTAGTAGATTTTGGGTCGTGACACAATGTCTAGTCCATGCAATTTTTGCATTTCTGCCATGACAAAATCTGGTGTAACTTCAAACCTTGGGTCTCGAAGATTGTCAATAATGTAACCACTAATCAACTTTGAAGTTGCATACCTTTGATCAGCTTTTTAATAGTGTTACCTAAGTAGTTATTATATTTTTCGATCTTTACTATCTTGAACAGTGTTGAATCTTTAACTCTGAAGCATGCACACACCACCCATACCTATCATCATTTCATTTTAATGAATATCTCGTTGAGCTTGATCTAATAACCTTGAATTCAAAATGTCCTTTAACTGCTATATTCGAAAAATAATTAATTATACTCTTCCTTTGTCAAATATTGATCCCACTTTTATTTTATCCAACTAAGCATTTTCTCTTAATATCGTAGTTGGGGATTCTTTTTGTTTCGAATTTGGGCTTCGTCTTGTTAGTTAAGTAGAGGGTTTTTAGCAACTTCTTCTATTACTGCTGCACTCTCTAAGACTTGAATATCCAAAGCTTGTTCGTTGTCAATCTATATAATGCTTTGTCCTTCCACTTGAATAGAATCAAATGTTTGAAGTACCTCTTCAGTTATTGGTTGAGCTTTAACCATATCTATTTCCATTATCTGTTGGCATTTGTTTTGATTATCATATTGATTTTCTCCGCTGACATGTTCAAAGGTGTTTGTAGATCCAAAAACTCTTTCCGAAACATCAACAATGAAACGACGGCCCTTGAAGAGTGAAAGAATTTTTTAGTAACTCTAACCATGTGTGAAGATCTAAATTTTTGGATACAAGCATTCCCTTGCGTGTTCCCGGGTTGATATCAAACTATATCATTGCTTCAAACTTGTGTCTATCCAATTCAACGACTTCAATGACTTGTTTAATGAAATTTTCAAATCGAATTGCCTCAGGTACTAGAACAAGATTTGTTTGATGATCAAGATACTTATAGTCTGCACTCCATCTACCATTAAAATAAATATAATGCATATTATTTCCATAGTGCAATAAAGAGAATGGGAAATTTAGGACATATTTGTAGAGTAATCCTTGTATAAATTAAGGACATGAATTATAAGTTCAGGATAAAGTTAAAGACCAAATGTCCTTAACTTTTGAACTTGGAAATCAAAGTGTCCTTAACTTTTGAACTTAGAATTCAAAGTTAAGGACCAAGTGTCCTTAACTTTTGAACTTGGTATTCAAAGTGAAGGACCAAGTGTCCTTAACTTTTGAACTTGAAAGTTGAAGTTCAGGACCATGACTCCTTAACTTTTGAACTTGGAACTCAAACTTTAGGACCAAGTGTCCTTAACTTTTAAACTTGAAAATCAAAGTTAAGGACCAAGTATACTTAACTTTTGAATTTGGAAACTAAACTTCAGGACCAATTGTCCTTAACTTTTAAACTTGTAAGTCAAAGTTCAGGATCAAGTGTACTTAACTTTTGAACTTGTAAGTCTAAGTTCAGGACCATGTGTCCTTAAGTTTTGAACTTGAAACTTGAAGTTCAGGACTAAGTGTCCTTAACTTTTGATCTTGAAACTTGAAGTTCAGTACTAAGTGTCTTTAACTTTTTTATAACAATTTGCAAAAGCCGGACACTATGTCCTTAATATTCAGAACAACAGCAAAAAAGTTAAGGACATTGTGTCCTTAATTTTTCAATACAATTTGCAAAATGAGGACACTATCTCCTTAATATTAGTAATAACAGTCATGTTAAGGACTCCAAATCCTTTACATTATGTCCTCAATGTTTATAGAATAATCATAGGGCGCGGTGTCCTTAGCGTTATCAATCCAAAAAAATCAAATTCCTAGTAACGAAATGAAATCAACAGAAACACATAAAAGCATAATTTATTGTAATTTTATGTCAATTTTGGACGAGAAGCTACTACGAATTTGGACGAACACAGTCTCTACTATTGCTGTAGTTTGAAATTGGAAGAGAAGCTACTGCAATTTTGGACGATCACAGTCCCTGTTGTTGCTTCATATTATGTGCTGCTGCTACTGATCGTTAATAAGGAGCATAGGTATAAGCTTATAATAGAAGGGTATTTTCGTCCAGGTGAGTAAAAGTTTATTAATGTAGTGGTTAAAGACTAAAGTCATTTAAAATAGTGGCTTATAAATAAAAACATGTGCTATTAATGGCTATCTGTGCATATCGCCCTATTTTATTCACCCATTATTTAATTAATTAATAATGTTCTTGTCTTTCTAATTTTAGAAAACTTTTTTAACAGCTCTCTTTTAAATTCAAAAAAAGGTGACTATTGGTTTTAACATGTGCCGGTTATGAAGAGATGAGTGTTAATTCCAACAGACTTTTAGAGGTATTATAAATAAGTATATCATCTCCAAAACGAAATCATCTAAAAAAATCTTTCTTCTCTTTCTCTCCTACTAATTTTCTACAGCTCACAAATATTTTGTTCTTGTGGAAATTCGAGTTAATTGCTGAAACTCGGATTTCGGAGGCTTTGTAGAATCCCGGAGCAATTCTGCCAAAATCCTTGCAGCAACAAAATTGAGAGGCTTAAATTCCTTAAGAACAATAACTACACTATCAAAGCCTAATTATTTGATCCCATTTTCTGCTAATTTTTTCTAACACAATCCACATAAATTTTCCGCCGGGCCAAGGACATTGAAAGGAAAGAAGACTGAACAAGTGGTTGGAATCTTGAAGGGATTAAGAGGTCCAGATTGGCAGACAAGTCTCAAATTTCAAATTAAAAGCCACTGATTTCACTGCCTTTTGTGGTAGTTACTGCATGATATTATTGTATGTTATTTTATTTATGGTTGTTATATTTAGATAATTATTTACGCTATTTCTACTGGAGTTATTAATGCTCTTATATTTTTGTTTTTGTTTTTCGTTTCCTTCATTGAGCCGAGGGTCGATTGAAACAACCTCTCTGCCCTTTCGGGTAGGGATAAGGCTCGTCTACATATTACTCTCCCCAGACCCCACTTTGTGGCACTATACTGGGTAGTTGTTGTTGTTGATTGCACTCCCTTGTTTATCTACAATTCTTGATCCATACTTGGCCAACGCCTAATATGCACAAAACCAAGAAACTATCACTGACTGGCCACTAGAATAGCTAAAGAGGAAAAGACAATCCCAGTCGTCACCAGTCCCTATCTGTTATAACTGTCAATCATTACAAATTAAGTTTCTTTTTTAATAGATGCAGTTTTCCACTTTTATTCTCCTCCTTACCTTTTATTCAATATTCCCCCGTATATAATATATACTGTAGGCTGGAGGTTGATGCACAGTATTCTCCAGTATTCAATGTGTTACCCGAGCGGTGCTCATTGTGTTGGTGTTCATGATAAACTGGGAGAAAGTCGCGAACGATTTGTTCCTCCTGAAACAAGGGAAGATGTGCAGACACAAGTAAGCAGAGTATCAACTAGAAATGAAGATGCTGTTGGAATGATGAAGCAGTGTGTTTGTTCCCCAACACATCATCCAGGCTCCTTCAGGTGTAGGCACCATCATTCTGATTACAAATGGGTTGCTCAACATGGGAACCAAACCAGTCAGTAGGCGCTGGTTTTGCTACTTTTGCTCCCAAGTCCTTATAAGAAACTCAGCTGTAAAAATTCTTGACATCTGTCCAATATTTCTTTTATTTTGTGCTCTTTCAATAAGATGTGCATAGTTCTGTCGACACCATCTGAAGATCGTTTGTTTTTGGTTGCCTGATTATATCAAGATTCGGAATTTCATCGCGAACTGAGTTACTTTCAACAAATAGTCTGCAAATTTTGATAAGTCCATGAATGAATCCAACAGGGAGCAAGTTCTTGATTCACTAAAGGGACACTTACATATTTGATTCCCAGGCCAATGGTTTAGTTGGTTACCATATTGATAGAAGTTGATATACAATTAGTGGGACAAAAAGGAATTTTGAGAAATTTCCCAAGAGTTAAAGAATAATAGTAATTATAGATTCCCTAATTCTGCATGATATCCAACAACATAACCAGTAAGAAGAACAGATGTTTTAACTATCTCAGGGTAACAATTCTAATGGGAAATTGCTACACTGAAAATGTCGACAAAAATTTTATATGAAACTTTTTCCCTGCGAAAAGATTAGAAAAATGTTTTCTGTATACGACGCCGCTGCTAGAAACTTGTGATGGACTAAGATTAGGACTCATGAATAGAGGGTCAAATACTCTGTCACTACTCAAAATAGAGGCTTTATCTAATGAGCCTATTTACAATGAAATGGTTTAATAACTGTTAGGAGTAACATACACTGTATCAACTCTTAGCATGTATTATACAAGGAGTAAGATAAACAAAAATTAACAAGATTGGCTGAGGAATGGAATGGTAATCCAGCTTGTCCTAACTAAAATGTCATTCTTTTGATTTACCACTGAGATCCGCCAGGCGAGCAACTACCTCGTCGTAGTTTGTTACCTTAGGATGGAGTCCATTTGGACCAAACATATCAGGCTGAAAAGAATTTGCTTGAGTGTGTCCTTTTATTAGCTCAGCTGGACTTATTTGTTCCAATTCAACTGGAAGGGATGCTGTTCTGCCTGAAGGACCATCTCGGGTTCTCTGCCTCGAGACTTCACCATTTGCAAATTTTATGCCATGGTTCTCATCTCCTGAATCTTTATCACTCGACAGTGGCTCCACATGTTTCCTTCTAACCGATTTTGGTTTTGTCTTAGCCTCTTCAACTGCATCGCCATAGCCATTATATTCTATTTCGTCCACATGAGCGCAATCAAGGCCAGAATCCGAACTGCTTTCGTTTGTGTTCACTCTTGATTTGGTATGATGATCCCTTGCATTCTCATGATTGAATGTAGCAGCTTCAGATTCTTTATTTTGACCTGATTCAGACATGTGCTCTTGTTCATATAGCTTCTGTTGTAAGGCTTTTGAATTCCATTCTACACCAGATTCTGTTGCTATATCTTGCATCAACTGTAGCCTCATATCCTTTTTATGTGGTACTGGCTTTAATTTTTCAGCAAACTATCAAGAAAAAGGAGGAAACAGAAATCGTATGAGAGTTTATGCATGAACGTTATCTGCCTGTGAAAAAATGAGTATTACCACTTACCTGTTTACTAACATAAAACTCAAGGGAATTTCCATATCTCTCAGAAAATATCGTTCTGAGTTGACGTAATTCAGGCAGGTCCGCTAGTCTTGCTGCTGCAAACATCAAAGATGCCACAGCTTCCCTGCAATTCTCAGGGCATTCCCTAAAAGATGGATAGCGTATTAACTTGTCTTCATTACACATGACATAAAAGGGTAGCCCCGCGCACAAGGCATCCTGCGTTCATGCAGGGTCCGGAGAATGGCCGCCCCAGGGTGTGATATAGACAGCCTACCCTAATGCAAGCATTAGTGGCTGCTTCCAAGGCTTGAACCAGACAACTTTACCGTTGCTCAAAGCAGGGGCGAAGCTACAGTATGGTAAAAATTACATTGTGTATATAGGTACAAATTAGGTTATAAAGATATATAACATATATTGAACACCCTTTGTCGAAGTTTTTTTTTTACTTCTTTTAAGCTTGAGCACCCTTAGAAAATTTTTTGGCTTTGCCACTGGCTCCGAGGCTCCCCTTCTTCAGTACACACAATATAATTAACCAATTATGTCTTCTATTCTTATGAGACACCAAATAAAAATAATGTAAGATTTACCTATTTTGAATCATGGTCTCAAGGTGAGTAAAGATATGGTAACAATATTGCTCCAAGAAATCATAACAGCTCAAGATATTCAGCTCAACTAGAATGGCTTCAGTCTGTTGCATTAAAACAAAATAGATCAGTAGAGCTTTCCATTTGATCACTCGCCTCGTCCACATTATCATGCAATAAAGACTATTACTGACAAGTCTTTAGACAATTTCCAAATTCAGACCTATTGGAGTTTTATTGAATAAATGATGTAGAATATTTGGGAATTACCCTGTTGTATGCATTGACATCTAATCCAGATTTAAGAAGGTCAGCTATATCATTCTTCAAGTATTTCTGCATTGCACTTCTCTTCTTCCTTACCATTTCAATTCGAGTTTTCATCTGCTTGATTGTAGACTTGCTGTACCAGAGAATCCCCAAAAGAACATGAGAACAATTAATAAGCAAAGAAAAAGCATCTTTTATAAATTGAAAATCAAAACAGGGAATTAACCCCTGTAGAATTGTCACTCTTACCATTTGGAGCAAAACTTATTTCTCTTCCATGAGTCCAACATTTTGATTTTCTTCTATCGGCTAAGTTCACGAGCTGGCGATAAGCGGACTCAAATCACTGACATTCGTCATATGGTAAACCATCGCCTCTTAGGTCTCCAGTATTGTGCACCTAGGAGGTTACAATATCATAACTCCAAGGATACAATTATTATGATCCAAATGCATTTCAAGTCATGCGAGAATCAACATAGAAAACTGATAAGAAGAATGAAAATAAAATAAAAAAATAACAACTTTAATTTGTTAGGACAAGAAAAAAAAACCTTTAAATATGAAGGAGACAATGCAAGAACGTAATCTCGAGTTTAGGAAAAGCTCATATATTAAGGAGTTACGATATTGTAGAATCTAAATCGCCAATCCATACAAGAAATTGAAGAAAGATACAAGTCCAGCTATATTCTATGGGGTCTTGTCGGATAACGGCAATGCAGTAATTTTACTGTAATGCCCTTGTTATTCCACGTGTGTGTTACCCGTTGTGGGGGAAGGGGAAGGGTAATATGGTAAGTACATGCAGGTTCAATGGAATACGAAGTTGGCGGGTTTACATGGGATTTGATAGGCTGGGAGTGCAAACCGCGGGAGACGAACGGTTGAGGATCAGCACCTCCTTCACCTCCCATCCTTAAATATTTTTGTTTTCTACTATATTTTTTCTTTTACACTGCAATGGCGATCTTATCCTTCCAAACCCCGAACAGCTAGCCTTAAGCCCTTAACTCATATACTTAGTTTCATTATTTTTCTTTATCAATTTATCGGCAGAAATAAATGGGACATAGGAGTCAAAAGTGTTTGATATGACCAAAGCTATTTTCCAGAAAATATTTCCTACATAATATTTTTTAGTATTTGATTGGGAGTTGAAATAATAATTTATTCAAAAAATTGACTACCGGCCATGTCTTTTGAAACACATGTTTTAGTTGTTAAAATGAGATTTTAAAATAAACTTCACCTACCAAGATTAGGCACCGGCCATGGTGTGTTTGATTTTTGGTTCTTTGTTTCACATTATTTGTTCACACTAGGGGTTAACTAGTATAAATAGGCCTTGTAATTCATTTGGTTATTATCAAGTTTTCAAGCAAGTATTGAGTGATCAATAGCTTGAGTGTAAGGAGTGTTTGTAAGAAATACTTTTGTATTTGAGAGTTTCCGAGTTGTATTAATAAATCCATTTTCGGTATTCTTTTGTCTCCATAAATTGTTTTGGGAATCATTAATTTATTTTTTGGTTCCTACAATTGGGAGGTGAAAATATTTTCTGGAAAAACAGTTAAAGATTAGTGAGACAATATTAACAAATTGTCACTTCCATTTCAACTAAAAATTGGTTTCTTGGCTACAATACATGCGGGGCGATTTGAGCTTGAACTTAAGTTTTTCAAAGTGATGCTGGTCACTCTTAGAATAACGCTACTTCTCTAGCATGATAAGAATGGACCTTGCACCTAACTCAATCCCAAAACCTATCTTGTAAGGTGATGATTGCCCAAGACCATATCAAGATACCCATAACTCATCGATGTGGGACACAACCATAGCTTGTGAAGACGATCGGTTCACGCGGACTGCTCGAATTTGATTTGAGTTTCTAAAACTCATCAGAAATTTGTGTAATTGCTTCGATTCATTCCTTTCTACGTTAAATCGTCTTTGAGCAATTAGGTATCCTCTCTTCATCTTTGTGCACAATTGTTTGTTGCTACTCTAAGCTCTATTTCTCTTCATCCTTCAATAGCGATCGAAGGTGTTGGTGCTAGCTCAGACACAGGAGTTGAAGACATTACTGCTGATGCAACTCCAGTGGCAAATTCAAGTCGTGTGGGTGGAATAGTGATCGATCAATATCATCCTCTATTATTAGATCTGATTTTAATGATGAAAATAATGTATTTGCTCTTTGTATAGGAACTCACGGGTATCATGCAAGATTGAAAAAATCAATCAGCAATGATCAAGGAACGCATGAATTGACATAAGAGATCGAAGGAATCAATCAGAGGCAATCAAGGAAAGCAGACGTGATTAAAGAAAGAAATTGATATTGCCGGAATCAATCAAGGCTAAACTGAAAGATCTTGCAGAATATTCAATCAAATGTCTAAATCTGGAAGGATCAAGATTCCTAAGAAAAAATAAAAATTATTCAAGTAATCCATCTATATAAAGTCTATGTACAACAATAATATCTTTAATTCCTAACTTGCCAATTCCAGACTATGCAAGTCAATTCCGACCAATATCATGCTGCAATGTTATCTACAATTGCATCTCTAAGATGCTATGCATGAGACTTAAGAAGGCAGTATCAATGCTGGTAGCAGAAACCAAGAAGCTTTTGTTGAAGGTAGATCATCGATTGTCCTAATATGTCATGACTTATTGAGACATTATCATGAAAATTTACCTTAGGAAGCCATATGATATTATGAATTGGGAATTTATAGAGGAAGCTTTGAAAGGGTTTGGTTTTCCAGATTCTTTCACTAGTCTGGTGATAACTTATGCTACTACTATACAGTTTTCTATCAAAGTTAATTCAGACCTATTGGAGTTTTATTGAATAAATGATGTAGAATATTTGGGAATTACCCTTTCATATGCATTGACATCTAATCCATATTTAGGAAGGTCCGCTATATCATTCTTCAAGTATTTCTGCATTGCATTTCTCTTCTTCCTCACCATTTTGATTTGAGTTTTCATCTGCTTTATTATAGACTTACTGTACCAGAAATCATCCCCAAAAAGAATATGACAACAATTAATAGGGAAAGAAAAAGTATGTTTCTTAATTTGAAAATCAAACAGAGAATTAACCCATGTAGAGTTCTTCAATTTGTGTCACAGTGCAAAGGCTGCATGGATTAACTGATCCTTTGATTTTGTCTAATTGTGTCTGAAATGCTGCCTTATCAAAGAAACTGGATACAAAATGAAAATCAAAACATTAAAATTGATATATTTATTTAAATATACCTCACATTTCTAAATCACACTTACTGTTGTTTTCTTAGAATTTAAAACAATGCAAAGAAAGGAGGAGAACTGAGAAAATCGTATGAAAAATCTGAGAGAATGGATCGGTATTTATAGCCAATGTTGAGCTCAAAGCTTAAGAGGTAAAACTCTTCAGAATGATTTTTATGTAAAATGACAATAACATAAATGGCTATTTAAGCAACAATAAACTGAAAATTGAAGAGGGGGGTTAACTTTCAGTTACAAAACCGAAAAACTGAAAACTGATAACGGATTTAAGATGTTTAATATTTCCGTTTGATTTAATATTAATATTCTGTTGGATTTATCTTGATATTTTCTATTAACAAAGGTCCAAAAAGTTAATCAATCAATCATTTGACCAAATTCGAAACCGAAGCCGAGCAAGTGACGACGACGACGATGACGCGAAGCTTGCCTTCTTCTTAACTCTTTAAAAGCTACAAGAAGAGCAATTGTATATATACCCATGAGAAAATTTTTCATCTTCCAATATGAGATAATGTCCATTTATCACGGGAAAAAACTTAAAATTTCACTCAAAAATTTTATTTTTCCTCCATTTTCCGACCACCATATTTTAAGCCTATTTAGCTTAAAACCTCAACAAATGTGGTACACCAAAAATATTTTATCATGCCTTATAAAAGGCAAAAGTAAAGCAAGAACTGATTTTGTTTGTGATGATTGACCATAACTATAATAATTTAATTTTTCTCCGTGAAGGGGATATTTACCATATGGATGGTGAGAAAAAAGTCTTGTAGTACAAAATCAATTAAGAGCTCTGGAAAAACGAATTTGTTGCTACTTGGATAAATTAAATTGTCCATGACATTGATATTTAGTAGGTCTCGAATGGAATTTTTGAGTTTCAAATATATTAGCCAAAGTGGTTGGCATATTAAGATTATAAATTAAAGAAATATTGAATATCTTCATATTACTATAATCATACTGGGTAAATATGAAAGGCTACCCAACTTTTCTTCGATTTGTTCTACAGATGTATAAGCATGATGATGGAATCACATGCCATAGTAAATTAAATGTTTCCTGAAACAAGTATTAGTTGGAACGGCTGGTTGACCATCCCGATTCAATTATGATGCTCAAAATGATTGAGAATTCACATTGGCATATGAAGAATTAGGAGATTCTTCGAGAATTCTCATGTACGAGTTGTTCTCATGATAAATTGATTACTATACCAGCTGGGGTTGGGATTGTATTCCCTGGGTTTTGGAACATATAAAAGGTGATATATATATATATATATATATATATATATATATATATATATATATATATATATATATATATATATATATGGGTTGTTGGCCTATGTAAAGGAGAGTTTTGAAGATTGACAAAGGAACTCATACATAGACCAGATCTATCCTAGTGAAGCACATATATAGTCAACTCAAGCATGTGAGATGCATGTGAAGGAGATTAGCCTAACTTGCCAGAAGTGATATCTCCTGATCTTGATCAAAAAGGTTGCATCTTGACCTGATCGAAAAGGTTGCCTATTGGATAAAGAGAAAGACTCCTTACTCAAAGCGAATAGGGTTTAAGAGAAGAATAGAGTTAGAAGTTGAAATCAACTAGAACTCTTCCACTAAGGAAGAGTAACATCAGAATTTTAGTCAATCTCTATTTACTAACTCTATAAATATCAGCGTTGTTCTCTTTTACAGGAACGCACATAAGCAGAAACTAAATGTGAATTAAGAGCAAATTAGCAAGGCAATTTTGCAAGCAATTTGTGTGTGATTCAAGCGTGCAAACCTGAAGCTACTTGAATCAGATAGAAGAACCAATTCCAAGTGTCTGCCTTTTATTCTAGTTTAATTGTAGTACGCATTTTTATATTGTACCTTTCAGCTTTATCTAGAAGCAATTGTATTAGGTACTCAGAGTTTTCAAGTTAGTTAACTTAAATTTGTCGCAACAGTTGAGGCTATGTGCTAATACGGGATTAGAGTTGATCCTAGGTTTACAAAAGAGTTTTTATAAATACAGTTTTTGCCTCAGTTATTTTAGGGGAGAGTTTGAGAAAATCCTACTAGAAAGTAGGCCGTGAGTTTTCCACTTTTTGAGCCAGGTGTTTTCCACATAAAATCTACGTGCTCTTTAATTTCTATACTTATTATTTCGTAACAGTAGTAGTTCGAATACATAGAAGAACCGGGTCCTTCTATAATCAGGTTAAGTAAAAAATTAGACACCACACAAAACCCCCTCCCCCTCCCCCCCCCCTGTGGTATTTAAGTATAAAATATCATGGGCCCATTCACCTGCCATGTACACTATTTACTATTATATGATTTTAATATATGCATATATTCTACGGTCACTGTGCGTTCGTTATCAACTTGCAATTTAGGTTTTACAAGGTTTCTTGCTCAAATTATTAGAGCACAATTCTAGGATAAAAATTATGATAATTTATCTTGATAATGCTAGTTTAAATACAAGTTGGTTTAGCAGAAACTTATGCCTCCAATTAAGGTAAATTATTGGTTATGAGAACAAACTCCCAAAAGGAAATTTGGTATAAGGTGCATTATTTAATATAAAACAATATTTGTATGCATCTAGCCAAAAATCTATGATAAATTCTCACTATCATAATTGGTTCAGAGTCAGGAACCAAATAATTTTCATCTAGAAAGATGATTGTGCTATATGATTTAATTATGCCACCATAATGCACAAAGATGAGTTCCCAAAGAAGATTGAAAAATGTGTTGGTGATCCAAATATTATGGGGAGAAAATGGGCAGCTGAAAAAGTGATACGTGGAATAAATTATTATGAGTATATCTAGATCCTCGTACAAGAAAATATGAACTTGAAGTTCAAGTGATAATTTATTTCCTAATATTTCCAGACGCATTTGCTGACACAAAGCTAAATGTTAGGTGTTAATGCTCCAAATAGAATAAAGTCCATGATGGATAGAGCTTATGACACGCATGAAGCGTAATAGACTAATCAGTTCCAAAGATAAAATTCCTTGAAAAAAGAGAGGAGTAAATGTTTCAAGATGGTCATAATAAGGAGGCAAGTTCTTTATAAGAGCACCGTGACATCACACTTTATAAGACCTCATGGGAGAGGCTCAGGTATCTGAAAATAAGATCTCGATAAGTTATGTCTTACCAACGTAAAATGATCATCGATGATGTTGTTGAGAATGTGGCGATCAATATTATTAACATTGACGAGGATCTTGAGCTCAAATTTGTTATGTTGGATAGATAAATGATGGGCTAGATGAAAAGTGCGCAATGAAAATTCACTTCACATGAAAAATATGAAGTTGGACGTATAGTCCCAACACCTGAAAGTGAAATGAACAATTAAGTCGATAGACATAAAGACGACTAGTAGCAAAGGATTTTTCGTAAATATTCCGACATTAGTTATATGGAGATATGTTCTCCTATGGTGGATGAAATCATTTTCAGGTTTTAATTTAGCAATACATGAAAAACTTGTTATGCTTATAATGAAGATCCTTGAAGGATTTAAATTGTTCTGAAATATATAAAGTTTCAGCAGATCCTTATACGGATTAGAATAATCATAGTGCGCATGATTTGTTTTTGTATCTAGTGCAATTGGTGCACTAATGTATCTTGCTGGAACCATAAGTATAACAATATTCTAGAGAGATAAAGTTTTAGTCCGATGTATATTGAAATGTGATTAATGTTATATTGCAAAAGGAATCTTTAGTATAGATTTGTTTGTTCGAACAAATATTGTCAAGGTTTTGTTGGTTATGCAAATGCATGTATTTTCTGAAGCTCGTTATTCAAACAATCTATTTGTATGTGAGGTACTGCCATATTATTATTTCACAAGGAAGTCAATTGTTGATACTTATCCAAGTCTTGTCAATATACTAGCAACTGATAAAGTAAGTGACTCAACACATAACAGATGTGTGACTTTTTCTTGAAGAGAAGATTCCAATTATAATGAACGCAATGATATTTGTTTATCTCAATTGAAAGAGGGATATACTGAAGGAGACAGAATAAAGCATATATTTCATCAAAGTTCTTTATCAGACACAATTTTCAACGAACGGTGAAATAGATGTTCAACAACTTGATCGTTTGATAATTTGGTGTTCTATTCAGTGAAGCATGAGTAACCTCAACATTTGAAAAGTTGGTATACAAGAATGAAACACGTCATCTCAGAGAAACAAATTGATTTTTTTCATTAAGGGGAGGCAAATACGAGCTGTACTCGTTTTTCCTTAGCTAAGATTTTATCCTGTTGGGTTTTTCTGTGAAGCTTTTTAATGAGGCAGCAAATAATGCGTATTACAAGATATGAATACTCTTTTTCCTTCACTAAGATTTTATCCCACTGGGTTTTTCTAGCAAGATTTTTAATGAGGCAGCAAATAATGTATATTACAAGATATGTGTACTTTTTTTCATTCACTAAGATTTTATCCCACTGGGTTTTTCTAGCAAGATTTTTAATGAGGCGGCAAATAATGCATGTTACAAGATCTGTGTACTCTTTTTCCTTCACTAAGATTTTTTTCAATATAATTTTTTAATAATATTTTAACAAGACACATGATCCGTGGACATCCAAAGGGGATTGTTATGACATACATATTATATGAATGCCCACCAATCAAATATAACTCCCATTACTCTTATTCATTATGTCGATAATCCCTACTACTCCTCACTATTATAATTGTATCTCTCACACTTCCATAACCTCCCCATATTCTTTGTCACGGCCCTAAAACCAAACCGGTCATGATGACGCCTATCGTGAAACTAGGCCAACCGACTCAACACCCAAATTAACCATTTAAACCAAAAAAATTATTTTTAAGCCTTTAATTAATCAAATATCTCATAATGTAGGTCTAAATGAAAAATGCAGAATAAATAAACAAGCTCGACATTGGGGTATCACAAGTCACGAGCATCTACTAAAGTCTGAATACAGCAGAGGTTTAAAAATGTGCTTAATATAGTCTAAGGAAGACAAAAGGGAGAAAAATAGTGATGCAAATGTTGGGCAGCTACCTTGCTAACTCCAATGACTCTGCCACTGAGCAATCAAGGTGTAGGAAATAATGTGAGCATGCCAACTCATTAAGTAATAAAAGTAAATGAAAGCTGAGTAGTAAGAAAACACGTAAGCTACGTCATAACGCTATAGCAAATGCAGTACATCTCCAAAACAGTATAGAAAATCATTTACTTCATATATCATGCTCAGTTTCAGTAAAAACACTTTAGGAAAAATTTCAATAGTTTCAAACGAGTGATAAAACAGTGAGTAAAAATGATAGAAACGTAAATAGCCCATCGGGAAAAACATGTACCATCAACCGCCCCTCGGGCATAATATCAATAGAACCAGCCTCTTGGGATACCTTACAATCACTCTTACTCAGCCCCTCGGGCATAACATGAATCGGGAACTGCCCCTCAGGAAAAAACATGAAACAACAAAAGCCCTTCGGGCTACATCATATCACTCACACAGGGTACCTATGCTCACTAGGAGTGTACAAACTCTGGGAGGGGCCCCTTACGGCCCAAACGCAATAGCAAGCCATCTCGTAGTATAATCAAACAGGCTCTCGGCCTCATGTCAAACCACCTCGTGGCATAACAACTCAGGCCCTCGATCTCATAATCATGAATCGGCACAATACAACTGTAGCGCGCATCCCGATCCCATAATAACCTCACAACACAGGCTCTCGGTCTCACTCACTCACAAATCTCTAAAATCCACTCGAGCATAGTAAAATGTGATGGTGAGCCTAAAATATCATTTAAGATGTCAAAAAAAGTAAATATGGCTGAGTTATGAAAGCAGTGGAATACAACATAACTGAGTACTGTCGTGCGCCTATTTTCCTCTCCTCGCGTCGGGAGAATCGGGTTAATGATATTTTGGGTATAAGAGAACTTGTTCCTTTTGGGAACTGAGTTTTTCATTTTAAAGAGTCATCACCTAATGATTTATGGTGCATTAGGACACCAACATGGTTTATTTCTAAGTTTGCTTGATAATCAGAGATATGGTAAATGCTTGAAATTATCCTAAGGGGAAGGTGTTAGGCCCTCAGGATCTACCAGTATGATTCCCAGCCTAATAGTTCTTTATGAATTTGGTACAATTAACACGTAAATAGATAAGGTTCAAAAAAGAGGGGATTTTAACACACAACTGTTTGAAAGTAAAACAACGTTTGAAAGAGCAATTAAAAGGTTGACTTTGAACAGAATTTATAATGCTTTAAAAGGAAAGAAAGGTAGGGGGTTTAGGATTCGTAGATCATAATAAGCAACTGATAGAAGTCATAAGAAAGCATTAACTCAGAACAGAAAGGGTAGATTACATCATGCTTAATAACGAAACTTGGTTAAATACAAACAGGAGACAAACAAATGATGAAAGAAACAGTAAAGAAATATGTTGTTATTGAGGCTTAAAATTAGTTAGAACATACCAGTAAAGATGCAAATACAGAGAAAAATAAGCAAGCTTCCTACAGCCTAGCCTTGGCTTTCAGCCGGTTAAGTAAGGTAGCAATACATGTAGCAACAGAGAAAAGAGAGATATTTTAGTGGAGTGTATGTCTGAACTTAAGTGTTTTATGCCTTGTCTCGTGTATTTGAAAGAAGAGAAGCTGGGTATTTATAGTTTTGAAAATATATGAGAAATAAGGCAATAAATAAAGTTCAATGTAAATATATAAGTGATCAGCAATAAGAACCAATCAACCAAGTCATTCCCCTTTAATTGAGGACTCCCTTATTTAACGAGGCTAACAGGTTTAAAAGAGGGAAAGAAAATCAGTTTGTAGGCAGACTGATTATTAACATAAAAGGAAGTAGTAAATCATTAAGTACACAATCGAGTCCAAGTGCAGAGATATACTTGTTTTGGGGAAAAGATTCAACAAGGTAATAATAATAAAAAGGAATCAATTACTATAACGGGCGAGTGAATTTAGAGTTCAAAAAAGAGAAGTTTTGAAATCAGTCCCAAAATTGAGAATCAATCAAGGAACCTCAACATATAAATAGAGTGCATAAACAATAGACATGTGTGGCTAAACTATTGGCAAACGCAACAACATGCAATGGTAGCACAAAGTCAGTAAATAGCAAATATTCAAAGCATGATAGTCAAGTAGGTCAAGTCTCATTGAATTAGTAGTATAGAAAAATAGAGTATCAGAAGCATGCAAAGGGTCTCACAGTGATAGATGAGAAAACCCTTCTGAAAAGTTTGGGTTTCCAGGCATAGTCGAGTTTCAAAGATAGTAAGAACCCAAAATTAGAGGATTCACTTGAAGAAAAGAGATGTTAAAACACAAGAACTTCAAATCAAGTCAGGTATTCAAACGAGCAGTTTCAAACCATGGACATAGGTTTTTCTTTAACAATATTCCAGCTTAAAGGATGATAAACAAATGAATCAAACAAATACTAGCAAATAGCTTTAGAAACTTGAATGCACCCACATAAATTAGGGCTTTCAACATCAATTGGGTTTAAAGATGATAAGCAAGTAAATCAAACAAATATTTAGCAAACACCTTCGGAAACTCGAATGAACCCAAAATAAATTAGGTTTTTCAACACCAATCGAGTCTGAAAATGATAAATAGATAAATCAAACAGATACTAGTAAATAGTCTCAGAAACCCAAAAGAAAGTAGGATTTTTTACATGCTAAACTCGGAAAAGATTCTGAAAATAAGAACTTGAAGGAAAACCCTATTCCTATAAAGATTAGGAATCTTTTTTGAAAGAAAAACTAAATAAGCTTTGAGAAAACTCATAGCAAGCATGGATCTAAGGTAAACCTGAAAGAAGTCGAAAAGGTCTTAGAGATTAGGATTTCAGAAGAACCCAAAGCAATGGGAAAGGCGTTGAAAGCTACCGATCTAAACAGGAAAGTCACAGGTTTGACTCGAATGGCCGTGACTGGACAATGTGACGGTCGTCTTAAGAATTAAATCCCAATCCCCTATTAACTGTTTTCCCAAGTTTATTCCTTCTAATTTAATTTTTCAGGATGTTCGGTTTTGAGTTTCGGAGAGTTTTAGGACACTTAGTCCCTTAATGAGTTCTTAAGTATTGGAAAAGTAACCATAGTCAAAACAGTGTGAAGACGGCCTCAAAATGGAAATATGATGGTTCCTTAGTTTTGTTAGGTGATTTTGGGGTTAGGAGCGTGTTCGGAATGTGTTTTGGAGGTCTGAGCTAATTTAGGCTTGAAATGCCGAAGTTTGAATTTTTGAAGTTCCCGGTCTGATAGTGAGATTTTGATCCGAGGGTCGGAATGGAATTTCAAAAGTTGTAGTAGTTTTGTCATGTCATTTGGGATGTGTGTGTATCATTTCAGGCAATTTGGACGAGTTTTGATAGACTTTTGATCGAAAATGTGTTTTTAGGGTTTTTGAACTTCTTAAGGTTGAATTGACTGAATAATAGGTGTTCTGGTATTGTTTGTAGCATTCCAAAGGTTGGAACAAGCTTGAATGATATTTTAGGTTATGTTGGTTCAATTGGTTTGAAGTCTCGGGGACTCGGGTGAGTGCCGGGTAGGTTCGGGGATGTTTTTAGGCCAAAAATCAAAGCCAATGCATGTCTACATGAAATTCAGTGCGTCCGCGGTGGGAGTTGTGCGGCCGCACAAAATGTAGTGCAGTCCGCGGTGGGGGGCTGTTTCATTGTTCCTACTTCGGAAGCTCATGTATTTTCATCTACACAGAATTTTGAGATGATTTAACAACGAAAGTTGTAGACCTTTGTATCTAGTTTCCAGAAAGCTAAAGATATTAAAATTTGGACATCTATAGTGAAAGTTATAACCAAAATACTAAAGCTTGTCACTGCAGTCAAGACCTATGCGGCTGCAGTCGTTTTTGTACGGACCGCGGTCGTTTTGTTCGGTCCACAAAGGTGGAAATATGGGGGTGGTCTATAATACGAGTTTTTGGATTTTATTTGATATTTTGACCTAGAAAGCCCGTATTTTGGCGATTTTTCAAAGGTTGTTCAAGAATTCATCGGGGTAAGTAATTCTAACTCAGATTTGGCTAGAGTACATGAATCTATCATTGAATTTATCATTTAATTTGGGATTTAGGATGGAATTCGGGAATAACATTTGTGAAATATTTCAAAAGTAAAAAATGATGATTTGAAGGACCAAATGGTATCAGAATTGGATAATTTTTATATGGTTAGACTCGTGAGGATGTGAGGATTCTGGAAATGAAAATATTACTCGATTCCAAGATGTGGGCTCGAGGAGCATTTTGGTCATTTTACATAATCTCGCGTATTAGCTTAGAATTTAATTATAGAATCAGTTACGTGAGGAGTTATTTACAACATGTAATTGAATTAAATAGATTAGGGCCATTTCGAGTCAGATACTCGTGGCAAAGGCGTGATTCCTATTTGACTTTTAGTCAATTGAAGGTAAGTGGCTTGTCTAGCCTTGTGTGGGAGACTTCTTCCATTAGGATATGACATTTAGTAATCGAATTGCCTTGTGCGTGAGGTGACGAGCGTGTGCTTAAGCAAGTTGTTGAAAAATCTGATTTTCCTGAAGTATTCCGTAGCATGTTCCTTTTCCATGCTTTACTATAATTGCTGACTAAACCTATTATTAGTTAGAAAAGCATGTTTAGTTGACTTAAATTTCCTATTTTCTTAAACTGCCTTAATTGCATTGAACGTAGCATGTTAGGCTAGAATTGACTATTTACTTATATGAAGTTGGCATTTAATTTAACATTCTTGTGTCACTGTTGTGTATTTTAAATTGCGACTACAGAACGACATTCCGGGAGAACCCATGTGTGTAAGTTATGATTTAGACTGTGAAACTCGGGATACCAAGAGATCCCTAGAATTTATATTGAGGATACCAAGAGATCCCTGGCATTTATATTAAGGATACCAAGAGATCCTCGAGATACCAAGAGATCCTTGGAATTTATATTGAGGATACCAAGAGATCCTCGGGATACCAAGAGATCCCTGGCATTTATATTGAGGATACCAAGAGATCCTCGGGGTACCAAGAGATCTCTGGCATTTATATTGAGGATACCAGGAGATCCTCGGGATACTAAGAGATCCCCGGTTATTATTGGGAGCGGTATTTCCTTGTGTTCTGCCTGTATTTTTGTTTCTCCGTCATTGTACTCTTGTTATCTGTATAGACTCTTGTTGTAAATTCTCAATTATATTGTTTATCGTATCTTGTCATTACTATTATTATTTTACCTCAGTAGGGCCCTGACCTTCCTCGTCACTACTCAACCGAGGTTAGGCTTGGCACTTACTGAGTACCGCTGTGGTGTACCATGCCCTTCTTACGCATGTTTTTCATATGCAAATCCACGTACCTTGCCCGGGCATACCACCCTTGAGGCAGAGAGATCTAACAGAGACTTCGAGTACATCTGCCGCATCCGTAGACCGAGGAGTCTCTATCTTATCCTATCTTTTAGCAGTTCGCCTTCCTTCTTACTGTTGTTTTAGACATTCTGGAGTTAGAGCATTGTATTACATTTCCTTCAGCTTGTGTTCCCATGAGTTTCCGGGTTTTAGGATAGTATTGTAGTAGTTTAGATATTGTGTTGTATGTTCCGATTGGCATTTTATATTTGATTTTCCATTTTTCGTAAATCTTGGTTTTGAGTTAAAATTTTCACAAGTCATTTGTTTCCACATTGTTAGGCTTACCTAGTCTTAGAGAGTAGGCGCCGTCACAACATGTTCATGAAGGGAGAAGTGGGGTCGTGATAAGTTGGTATTAGAGCTCTAGGTTTATAGGAGTTACAGAACACATGCCAGTTTATTAGATTCTCGTCGATCAGTACAAAGACGTCTGTACTTATCTACAAGAGGCTATGTAACTTTTACAAAAATTCCACTTTATTTGACTTCCCTTTCGTGCATGATTTTGACATCACAATCCTAAATTTATGCCTTCTATTATCTTACAGATGGTAGGACACGTGCTACCGAGATGATCATGCACCCGCGCCCCCTACTGCAGCCGTTAGAGGCCAGGGCCGAGTAGAGGCCGAGGACGTGCATGTGGTGCAATGAGAGCACCTTCGCGAGCTACCGTCGAGGTACCACCAGCAGATCCAGCCTGACTCTAAGCACTTGACACGTCTGCCACAACTACACCGGCCCTTCAAGAGACTTTTGCATAGTTCCTGAGAATGTTTGGTACATTGATTCAGGTGGGAGCGATTCAAGTTGCATCGACTACTTCACAGGTCGGGGGAGAGACTCAGACTCCCGCCGCCCCACTCTAGAGCAGCGAGTTCCCATTGGTCTGGTTCCAGGTGTCATGGAGACACAGCATGTGGCCCCAGTTCAGCGGGTGGTGAGGACCTCTTATTGAGTAGGAGACATGTGGGTCCACGAGAGACAGGATAGACGAGGTCAGGAGGGAGAGTACAGAGGAATGAGTAGAACTTGTAGATTGGAGAGACCCATTGGTCCTTATTTTAGAGAAAGATTATGGCATGGTAGAGGTTTCGTGGGTCAGCCAGCTGAGTTTGAATCTCAGATTTCACATAGGGTTTCAGGTGTTCAGGGGTTTTGGAGTACCCGTACCTCCCAGTTTCCATTGCCACGCCAGCCGCGAGGTTTCTTTGGGTATGGTGACATACGCCATATGGTTAGGTATTGCCCTAGACTTGGGAGGAATGCATCTCTAAAGACATCTTGTCCACAGCGTTCCATGCAGAGTTCCTAAGCCATGGTTATAGCCCAGTTATTGCCCCACCTACCCGTACCGAGGTTGTTGCCTTCGATTCTATCATCATAAGTATTTCATAATTTGTCATAGAGGTGTACCGATTCTATTTGATCTAGGCTCCACTTATTCTTGTGTGCCTTCTTATTTTGCTCCACATTTGGGTGTATCTCGGGATTTCCTTGAGTTTCCCTATTTATGTTTCTACTCCTATGGGAGATTCTCTTATTGTGGACTGCATTTATAGGTCGTGTATGGTTGCCCTTAGTGGTTTTGAGACCAGAGTCGATTTATTGTTACTTAGCATGGTTGACTTTGATATTATTTTGGGCATGGACTGGTTGTGGCCCCATTATACTATTCTTGATTGTCATGCCAAGATCGTGACGCTGGCTATGCCAGGTGTACTGCATGTTGAGTGGAACGGTACTTTAGATCACACTCCCAATAGAGTAATCCTTTTCTTTAAAGCTCAGTGTATGGTTGAGAGGGGGTGTGATGTGTATTTATCTTATGTGAGAGATGTCAGTGTTGACACCACTTCTGTTGATTCAGTCTCAACGGTAGGCGATTATCCTGATGTATTTCCAGTTGATCTTCCTGGTATGCCTCCTAATAAAGACATTGATTTTGGCATTGATTTATTGCCGGACACTCAACCCATTTCTATTCCTCCATATCGTATGGCTCCTCCTAAGTTGAAGGAGTTGAATGATCAGTTAAAGGAATTGCTTGATAAGAGTTTTATCTGGCCTAGTGTCTCACCTTCGAGTGCTCCTATCTTATTTGTGAAGAAAAGGAATGGTTCTATGCATATATGTATTGATTATCGCCAGTTGAACAAGGTCACAGTGAAGAACATTATCCTTTACCTCGTATTGATGATTTGTTTGACTAGCTTCAGGGTGCACGAGTGTTTTCTAAGATTGATTTGCGCTCAAGTTACCATCAGTTGAAGATTCGGGAGCCAGATATCCCGAAGACTACTGTCAGGACACGGTATGGTCATTACGATTTTCTTGTTATGTCATTTGAGCTAACCAATGCCCTAGTAGCCTTCATGCATTGGATGCATAGTGTATTTCAGCCATATATCGGCTCTTTTTTCATTGTCTTTATTGATGACATTGTGGTGTATTCTCGGAGTCGGGAAGATCATGAGCAGCATCTTAGGATAGTGCTTTAGACTCGGAGAGAGAAGAAGTTATATGCAAAGTTCTCAAAATGTGATTTTTGTCGGATTCAGTGGTATTCTTATGCCACATGGTATCGAGTGAGGGGGTTCATGGATCTAAAGAAGATAGAGGTTGTGTAGAGTTGGCCCAGGCTGTCCTCAGCTATAGAGATTCGTAGTTTCCTTGGCTTGGCGGCTACTACCGTCGTTTTGTGAAGGGGTTTGCATTGATTGCAGCCCTTATGACCCAAAAGGGTGCTCCACTTCAGTGGACATAGGAGTGTGAAGCGAGCTTTCAGTAACTCAAGACAGCTCTGACTACAGCCCCGGTTTCGGTATTGCCTACAGGTTCATGATTTTATACTATCGATTGTGATGCCTCGAGGGTTGGCCTTGGAGCAGCATTAATGCAGGACGATAGGGTGATTGCCTACGCGTCCAGACAGTTGAAGATACATGAGAAAAATTATGTTGTCTACGATCTTGAGTTAACTGCCATTGTAAACACCCTGAAGATTTGGCACCATTATCTATGCGGTGTGCCTTGTGAGATTTATACTGATCATCAGAGCTTGCAGCATTTGTTCAAGCAGAAGGATCTAAAGTTGCACCAGAGGAGGTGGTTAAAGTTGCTGAAGGATTATGACATCACTATTTTGTATCACCCGGGCAACGACAATGTAGTGACTGATGCCTTGAGTCACTGGGCAGAGAGTTTGGGGAGTTTGGATATTTACCAGCATTGGAGAGGCCTATGGCGATAGATGTTCAGGCTTTAGCCAGTCATTTCGTGAGATTGGATCTTTCGGAGCCCCGGGCTCTAGCTTGAGTGGTTTCTCGATCTTAATTATTTGATCGTATCAGGGTGTAGCAATATGATGACCCTTATTTGCTTGTCCTTAAGGACAGGGTTCAGTATGGTGATGCCAAAGATGTGACCATTAGCAAGGACGGAGTATTGAGTTTGCAGGGTCGGATTTGTGAACCAATTGTTGATGGGCTTCGATAGTTGATTTTAGAGGAGGCCCATAGTTCGCGGTACTCCATTCATCCGAGGGCCGCATAGATGTATCAGGACTTGAGGCAACACTATTGGTGGAGGCGGATGAAGAAAGATATAGTTGGATTTGTAGCTAGATGCCTCAAATGCCAGCAGGTGAAGTACGAGCACCAGAGATCGAGTCGGTTGCTTCAGCGGATAGAGATTCCGCAGTGGACGTGGGAGCGTATCACCATGGATTCTTTATTTGGACTCCTACGGACTTTGAAGAAGTTTGATACTATTAGGGTTATTGTGGATCAACTGACCAAGTCCGCTCATTTCATTCCTGTTTTTACAACTTATTCTTTGGGACGATTGGTGGAGATTTATATCAGGGAGATTTTCTGTCTGCATGGTATTCCAGTTTCTATTATTTCATACAGAGGTACTCAGTTCACATCATGGTTCTGGGGGGCTGTTTAGCAGGATTTCGGTACTCGGGTGGAATTGAGCATAGCATTTTGCCCCCAGACGGACAGGCAGTCCGAGCGCACTATTCAAATTCCTGAGGATATGCTCCGTGCATGTGTGATTGAGTTTGGAGGGTCTTAGGATCAGTTATTGCCATTGGCGGAGATTGCTTACAATAACAGCTATCAGTCCAGTATTCAGATGGCACCATTTGAGGCTTTGTATGATAGGCGGTGTAGATCCCCAGTGGGTTGGTTTGAGCGGGGTGAGGCTAGGCTATTATGCATAGATTTGGTTCAGGATGCTTTGGAGAAGGTTAGGGTAATTCAGGATAGACTCTATACAGCGCAGTCCAGACAGAAGAGCTACGCAGACCGAAAGGTTCGTGACGTTTCCTTTATGGTTGGGGAGCGGGTTCTACTTTGGGTTTCGCTTATGAAGGGTGCTATGAGATTTGGGAAAAAAGGGAAGTTGATTCCGAGGTTCATTGGCCCTTTTGAGATATTGAGGCATGTAGGTGAGGTTGCTTATAAGCTTGTCTTACCTCCCATCCTGGCAAGGGTTCATTTGGTATTTCATGTTTCGATGCTCCGGAGATATCACGATGATCCACTGCGCATGTTGGATTTCAGTTAAGTCTAGCTGGACAAGGATCTATCTTATGTTGAGGAGACGGTTGCTATATTGGACAGGCAGGTCAGGAAGTTGAGCTTAAAGAACATTGCTTCAGTAAAAGTTCAGTGGTGGGGTCAACCGGCCGAGGACGCAACTAGGGAGACCGAGCAGGATATCCGTAGTTACCCTCATCTCTTCCCTACATCAAGTATGTCTCTATACTCGTTCGAGGACGAATGAATGTTTAAGTGTAGAAGGATTTGACGAGCCGCAAGGTCATCTTAAGAATTAACTCCCCTATTAACTGCTTTCCCCAAGTTTATTTTTGCTAATTTGATTTTCCGAGATGTTCAGTTTTGAGTTTTGGAGAGTTTCAGGACACTTAGTCCCTAAGTGAATGTATAAGTGTTGGAAAAGTGACCATAGTCAGAACAGTGTGAAGACGGCTCGAAATGGAAATCCAATGGTTCCGTTAGTTTCGCTAGGTGATTTTGGGTTAGGAGCATGTTCGAAATGTGTTTTGGAGGTCCATAGCTAACTTAGGCTTGAAATGCCGAATTGAATTTTTGAAGTTTCCAGTCTGATAGTGAGATTTTGATCCGAGGGTTGGAACAGAATTTTGGAAGTTGCAGTAGTTCTGCCATGTCATTTGGATTGTGTGTGTAAAATTTCAGGTCATTCAGACGAGGTTTGATAGAGTTTTGATAAAAAGTGTGTTTTAAGAGCTTTTGAAGTTCTTAAGGTTGAATTCAATGAATAATAGGTGTTCTAGTTTTGTTTGCAACGTTCCATAGGTTGGAACAAGTTTGAACGATGTTTTAGGTTATGTTGGTGCAATTTGTTTGAAGTCTTGGGGACTAGGGTGAGTTCCGGGTAGGTTCCCATATGTCTTTCGGCAAAAATCAAAGACATTGCAGGTCCAGAAGAGGTCCAGGCCTCAGAACCCACCAATGCGGTCCGCATGAAATTCAGTGCATCTGCGATGGGGGTTGTGCGGCCGCACAAAATGTAGTGTGGTCCACAGTGGGGGGTTGTTTCACTGGTCCTACTTTGGGAGCTCATATCCTTTGTGTTAGTTTCCAGAAAGCTAAAGAAATTATAATTTGGATGACGCCAAAATACTAAAGCATGTCATTGCAGTCAAGACCTTTTCAGTCGCAGTCTTTTTCGTGCGGACCGCAATGGTTTGGTGTGGACCGCGGTCGTTATTGTGCGTTCCGCAGAGGTGTAAATCTGGGGGTGGTCTATAAATACGAGGTTTTGGGTTTTATTTGATATTTTGACCTAGAGAGCTTGGATTTTGGCGATTTTTCGAAGGTTTTTCAAGAAATTTATCGGGATAAATGATTCTAACTCAGATTTGGCTAGAGTACATGAATCTATCATTGAATTCATCATTTAATTCGTGATTTGGGATGAAATTTGGTAAGAAAATTTGTGAAATATTTCAAAATTATAAAATGATGATTTGAAGGACGTGGGTCTGAGGGGCATTTTGGTCATTTTACATAAACTCGCGTATTGGCTAAATTTAATTATAGAATCAGTTACTTGAGGATTTATTTACAACATGTAATTGAATTGAATAGATTTAGGCCATTTGGAGTCGGATACTCTTGGCAAAGGCGTGATTCCTAGTTGACTTTGAGCCGATTCAAGTTAAGTGGCTTGTCTAACCTTGTGTAGGAGACTTCTTCTCTTAGGATATGATATCTGGTAATTGAATTTCCTTGTCCATGAGGTGACGAGCGCGTGCTTGAGAAAGTTGTTGAAAAATCCAATTTTCTTGATGTATTCCTTAGCATGTTCCTTTTTCTTTGATTTACAGTAATTGCTAACTAAACTTGTTATTAGATAGAAGAGCATGTTTAGTTAACTTAAATTTACTATTTGCTTAAACTGACCTAATTGCATTACGTGCAGCTTGTTAGGCTAGAATTAACTGTTTACTTATACGAAGTTGGCATTTAATTTAACATTCTTGTGTCAGTGTTGTGTATTTTAAATTGGGACTACAGAACGGCATCTGGGAGATCCCATGTATGGAAGTTATGATTTGGACTAAAAATCTCGAAATACCAAGAGATCCCTAACAATTATATTGAGGATGCCAAGAGATCCCTTGCATTTATATTGAGGATACCAAGAGAGCCTCGGGATACCAAGAGATCCCTGGCATTTATATTGAGGATACCAAGAGATCCTTAAGGTACCAAGAGATCCCTGGAATTTATATTGAGGATACCAAAAGATCCACGGGATACCAAGAGATCCGTGGCATTTGTATTGAGGATACCAAGAGATCCTCGGGGTACCAAGAGATCCCTGGCATTTATATCGAGAATACCAGGAGATCATGGGGATACTAAGAGACCCCCGGTTATTACTATTCTTGTTGGGAGCGGTATTTCCTTGTATGCATGTATTTATGCTTCTCTGTCATTGCACTCTTCTTATCTGTATAGACTCTTGCTGTAGATTCTCGATTATGCTATTTATCATATCTTGTCATTACTATTATTATTTTATCTCAGTAGGGCCCTGACCTTCCTCGTCACTACTCAATCGAGGTTAGGCTTGGCGCTTACTGAGTACCGCTGTGGTGTACTCATGCCCTTCCTGCGCATATTTTTCATGTGCAGATCCAGGTACCGCTGCCCAGGCGTATCACACGTAAGGCGGAGATATCTGACAGAGACTTCGAGGTACATCTGCCTCGTTCGCAAACTAAGGAGTCTCTATCATATTCTATCTTTTAGCAGTTAGCCTTCCTTCTTACTGTTGTTTTAGACATTGTGGAGTTAGAGCATTGTACTACATTTCTTTTACTTTGCGTTCCTGTGAGTTTACGGGTTTTGGAATAGTATTGTAGTAGTTGAGATATTGTGTTGTATGTGAGGAGTGGCATTTTATATTCCATTTTCAGTTTTGTTAATTCTTGGTTTTGAGTTAAAATTTCCGCAAGTTATTTGTTTTCACACTGTTTGGCTTACCTAGTCATAGGGACTAGGTGTCGTCACGACATGTTCACGGAAGGTGAACTAGGATCGTGAAAGATGGAGAAAGGTTAGAGATGACAGGAGGAAGGCCATCGAGCAAAGACTGGACTAATCCCCTTCAAAATCTAGTCATGATAACACATAGCTAAGCATGTAGAAGCCATAGAAGGCTGACACAGGTCATAGACAACCATGGAAAGCCATGGATTAGGGTAGATTAGGGTGGCGACGGCTAGGTTTTGGGGTTGTTGTAGAGAGGATTTGAGAGATGAGAGGGATTCAGAGGTTGCGTATGGTGGAAAATGATAGGGTTTAGGGGGTAGTTAAGAGTTAATTTAGGTAATGATGGCTATTGACCGTTGATCTGAATGATCAACGACCTCGATTGATCGGGTAAATGGGTGGTTTAATGAGACTGGATTCTGGGTCGGATTAAATCGGAGATGTGTTGGGGTCTAAAAGGAATTGGGCAGGTAATTGAGTTTAAATTGGAGTCACATTAAGGCAACGATTGAAATGTAAATTGGGCTAACATTTAAATAGCCAATTTTCTCAATTTGATTTATAAAAATAATAAAAATAATTTCTGAAAGAAAATTAAAGGTACTAAGATGATTTATAGCACATGATTAACTATTAAAAAGATCAGACCTAATTTTTATGAATATAAACACAATTAACTCTAAGAGGGGCTAATATTGCAATTATACAATTTTATCCTTAAAATGTAAAAATATGTGAAAAATTCCTTAACTATATTTTAGCATAAATATAAAATTTCAACAAATGAATTACCGAAGAAATGATTTTAGAAATAATTGTGGGATTTTTTATGTATAAAATAGGGGGATAAATTGATTTAAGAAAAATATTTTAAACTAAGGAAAAATAAAGAAACACTTGGGTATGCTTATATATACACACATATGTTTTTTGAGGGTACTTTGTATATAAAATATATATAGGGAAAAAATAGGTATCAACAACTACCCCTCTTTACCCGGGATGGATGAAAGAGTTGTCGGATAAAGATATGATGATCAAATTTTGACCGAACGAAATGGTTTGAAGAAGATAGGCTATGCACTGGCTTATTAACTACCTATATATCCCTGGTCTTATAGGAATCATACCATATATAGTTCATGATCCGTTGGCGGGGCATGCCGACAGGTATTTTCCAAGGACGGACGCAATGTTTTGGTTAGGGTGAATGAAAGGCATATGGGAGTACTTAGGTCTGATGTGGCTGCGGGCACTGGATCAGAAGTGCTTTTGCCGGGATGGCTGTTGCTTGCCAGTTTTACATGCAAACAAGTAATACAAGCATATATTATGCGTAAATTTAAACATGACGCAAATTTTCGTCGGACCATGAATGTTGTATTCGAACGGTTATGATGACGTCTTTGGACCATGACGTCTTGGGCCATGAAGCATATAATAAAGGATTCAGAGGCTATGACATGACGCTCTCGGGTTTTGAGGATGGTCCCTCCCAACCATGATGCCTTTGAATAATGATATACAAGAGATTGGAAGGGATCCTCAGTCCATGACATGGTATTCTCGGGCTATGGGGATGGTGCCTCCAAGCGATAACCCTTTGGATAATTTGGCGATATTTCAGCACATGAAGGATGTAGCAGCATGCAGTAATCTTTCAGCCGTGCAATGTGGAGATCTTTCAACCATGCAATGTGGCGATCTTTCAGCCGTGCAATGTGGCGATTTGTCAGCCGTGTAATGTGGCGATCTTTCTGCTGTGCAATGTAGATGCAGACAACGTTTAGTCTCGGAAGGCATAATGGTAGCCCTATGCAAGTTGGAAGGTAGAATAGTAGCCTATGCAATACAAATGTAGATAGAGGTAGAGCTTAACCTCGGAAGGCAGAATGGTAGCCATATGCGAGTTGGAAGGCAGAATAATAACCTTATGCAATGCAAATGCAGATAGAGGTAGAGCTTAACCTCGGAAGACAAAATGGTAGCCTTATGCGAGTTGGAAGGAATAATAGTAGCCTTATGAAATGCAATGTAGATAGAGGTATGGCTTAACCTCGGAAGGTAGAATGGTAGCCTTATGCAGGAAATAAAATAGCAAATGGCAGTAGAATTTCTTAGCTGATAGCAAGTTGTGGCGTGGCTACTATTGGAAGCATTGTGATGTATGGAGCAGTATAGGTGCATCTCTTTGAACAAATGTCCATTATGTGGATGTACAGTGCGTTTAATGATTTCATAATCCTGTTACGTGCATCCAAAGAAAAATTGTGAGTTTCGTAATAGGGGAAAGGTTACTTTGCATCCCCGCCGGCTTTGCTTGACTTGTTCGGCTTTGATATGGAGATACGATCTGTATCGTTGGGGTAGCATTGCAAAAAAAAGCAATTTTGATAATAAACATGCAAGATATTGTAAGAGTTTTGGATGAACCGATGATTGTGACGTGGATCGAGACACTGAAACCTCTCCTGCTACGGAATTTTGAGGGTCCTCCTCAAAATTTTGCCCCAGTTTGATGGGTTGATGCTTTTGACTGTTGCTCGTGCGACGATGGCTTAAATTACTTCGGAATTTTGAGGGTCCTACTCAAAATTAAGTTTCCAATTTTGGGGAAAATGAAAATTTTATTGAATTGTGACTGAACCCATAGAGCTGCCTACGTATCCCCTCTTAAACAGGAATCAGGTCAAGCATAGTTCGGTTTACATCATATAGGGAAAACAGAAAGATTACACATAGTAATACTTGACTGCATCTAAATTAATTGGCTTTGGCCAGATCTATCTGTCTATTTCTACAAGTATGAGAGTTCCCCATGTCAGAACCCGGTGAACCATGTACGGACCTGCCAGTTGGGAGAGAACTTCCCTTTGGCCTCATCCTGATGTGGAAAAATTTTCTTTAATACCAGCATCCCTAGTGTGAACTATCTAGGCTTGACTATTTTGTTGAAGGCTCTGGACATTTTACTATGATAAAGTTTACCATGGCAAACTGCGTTCATTCTCTTTCCATCTCTAAAGTCGAGCTGTTCATAACGACTTTTAACCCATTATGCATTATTGAGTTCAACTTCCTTTATGATTCTTAAGGAAGGAATTTCTACTTTGGCGGGAATGACGACTTCTGTACCATAAACAAGAATATAGGGGGTTGCCCCAGTTGATGTGCGTACTGTGGTACAATACCTTAACATAACAAATGATAACTTTTCGTGCCACTATTTTTGCTTCTCTATCAATTTCCTCAATATTTTCTTGATATTCTTATTGGCAGCATGCACAGTCCATTCATTTGAAATCAATAGGTTGTAAAATTCCTGTGTCTGATCTTATAGGTTTCACACATAGCTTTCATCAAGTCGCTATTGAGATTGGAGCCATTATCAGTAATGATTGACTCTGGAATCCCGAATTAGCAAACAATGCGGTCGTAAACAAATTTTGCCACGACCTTCTTAGTCACTGCTCTGTAAGATCCTGCTTTCACCCACTTAGTGAAATAGCCAATTGCCACTAGGATATACATGTGTCCATTGGAAGCAGCAGGCTCGATTGGCCCAATGACGTCCATTCCCCAGGCGGCGAACGGCCATGGTGAGCTTGTTGTGTTGAGCTCGCTTGGAGGTACCTTTATCATGGCTGCATGTATCTGACAAAGATGGCATTTTTGGACATGTTGGATGCAGTCTGTTTCCATAGTCATCAAAAAGTAACCAACCTGGAGTATCTTTTCTGCTTAGGCAAAACCATTCATATGTGGACCACAGGTCCCAACATGAATTTCCTCTAGCAGATTGGATGCTTCCTTTGCGTCAACACACCTCAGTAGTCCCAAATCAGGAGTCTTCCTATACAGGATTCCTCCGTTGTGAAAGAAATTGTTTAGGTATTCTTGAGTATGATTGACAAGCTCCACGTACTCTCTTTTTTCCAAATATTCCTTGATATAATGAACCAAGGTTTTTCGTATGCTTATTCTTCAACATGGGCACAATAAGCTGGTTGATCATGGATCCTTACTGGAATGGGATAAATGAAATTCTTGTGCGGATGCTGTATCATTGATGATAGGGTAGCTAATGCATCAGCGAACTCGTTTTGGACCCTAGGAACGTGTTGAAATTCTGTCTTTGTGAACCTCGTTCTCAATTCCTGTACATGATGCAAATACAGGAGCATCTTGGAGTTCTTGGTTGCATATTCTTCTCATACCTGATGTATGAGTAAATCTGAATCTCTAATCACTAGTAGCTCTTGCACGTTCATGTCAATGGCCATCTTGAGCCTTAAAATGTAAGCTTCATATTCGGCCATATTGTTGGTATAGGGGAACCTAAGTTTGGAAGACATCGGATAGTGGTGACCGGTTTTTGACACCAAGACTGCTCCTATGCTAACTCCTTTGAAGTTTGCTACTCAATTGAAGAACATTCTCTAATCGTCATAGTATTCTGCAATATCTTCTCCTATGAATGATACCTCTTTATCGGGAAAATATATTTTCAAAGGTTCATATTCTCCACCCACGGGGCTTTCAGAAAGGTGGTCTGTCAATGCTTGTCATTTGATTTCCTTCTGAGTTACGTACACAATATCGAATTCACTCAGTAGGATTTTCCACTTGGCTAGCTTGCCAATGGGTATGGGATTGTGAAAGATGTACTTTAAAGGAACTATCCTTGATATGAGATACGTGGCATAGGCACAGAAGTAATGTTTCAGCTTCTGAGCTACCCAAGTCAAAGCATAGTTAGTGCATTCCAAAAGAGAATACCGGGATTCGTACGGAGTGAACTTCTTGATGAGATAGCAAATGGCTTGTTCCTTTTTCCCCGTTTCATCATGCTGCCCTAAAATGCAACCAAAGGCTCCATCTAATACTGCAATGTAGAGTAATATGGGTTATCTGGATCGGATGGGACTAAAACTAGTGGTGTTGAGAAGTATTCCTTGATTCTGTCAAAGGCCTTTTGGTAGTCATCGATCCATTTGGTAGCGTCGTCCTTCTTCAACATCTTAAAGATTGGCTCACAGATAACTATGGACTGTGCTATGATATGACTGATATAGTTAAGTCTTCCTAAGAAACTCATCACATCCTTCTTGTTCTTTAGCGGTGGGAGTTCTTGAATGGATTTGACCTTTGACAGATCCAATTCTATTCCTCGGTGGCTCACAATGAACCCAAGCAACTTCCCGACTAGAATCCCAAATGGTTGTTTTGCAGGATTGAGTTTCAAGTTGTACCTTCGCAATCTGTTGAAGAACTTCCTCAAATCTTCCATGTGATCAATGGACTTCTTGGACTTGATGATAACGTCATCCATATATACGTCAAATATTTTTGTGTATCATATCGTGAAAAATAGTAGTCATGGACCTCATGTATGTGGCCCCTGCATTCTTCAGGCCTAATGACATCATTTTGTAACAATACATTCCCCACGACATAATGAAAGCTATTTTCTCAGCATCTTTCTCATCCATCCAGATCTGATGATATCTGGCAAAACAATCAACGAATGACTCTAACTCGTGCTTGGCGCAATTGTCAATCAAGGTGTGTATATTTGGCAAGGAGAAATTATATTTTGGACTGGCCCGGTTGAGATTCCGATAGTCGACACAGACTTTTAATCCCGTCCTTCTTTGGTACCGGTACAATATTGCCTAGCCAGGTCGGATACTCAACTACCCTGAGAACCTTAGCTTTGACTTGCGTAGTGAATTCTTTTTTATTTTCAAACTCATATCAAGCTTGAACTTCCTGAGCTTCTGCTTTATCAGCGGACATGTCGGTTCAGTTGGCAGTTGATGGGCCACAATAGATGTACTTAGATCAGTCATGCCATCATATAACCATGTGAATTTGTCCTCATATTCCTTTAGAAATTATGTGTATTCCTTCTTTTCTGACGGTGAAAAGTGAATGTTGATTCGTGTTTCCTTGACATTCTTTGCATCTCACAGGCTAACAATTTCTGTCTCATCCAGGTTCGACTTAGGTTTATTCTCAAAGTTCTCGACTTCTTTAACGATCTCCTCTAGTATGTCTTCTTCCTATGAATCAATGTCTATTTATTGTGTTGTCTTATTTCTTGTCACAGTCATTGGTTCATCAAGATAAGTAATAGTAATGTTGTGCAGGTAAAGTAATAAGATAAAAATAGTAAGGTGTCGATTCATATGAAAATAAAAATGATTTGATAAATTCCATAATCGTTTGAACGTTGAAGATCTTATTGCGGAAATCAAAATGCGAAAAGAAAAATTATCTAGTAAAAGTAAAAATAGTGCATGATGCTTGTTTCGCCTTGCTACCCCGAGGCTCGCCAGGCTCTGTTGGTCTTAATGGTCCAATTGTTGAGGTATGCTCCTCTACTCGCATCTTGTATGGAAGGACCTTTCTCCCCCTCCTCCTCGAAAACAACACAACAGTCCATGTCATTGTCTTCTAAGAACAAGTTCTTCACTGTAGCAAGAGCTTCTTCTTCGTCTTTCCCATAAACAATGTCAGCATGTAGGAAAGTCTGCTCCAAAGGTGGTATCGGTTGTTCTAGTGAATAGCAAGGACCGCGCCATGGTGGCAACTAGTTGCTAAATTCTTCCCAAGTGTACTCGTACCCTAGACCAAAAGTAGTGCCGTGTTTCTTGAGTTTTATGGGTTTAGCAATCCCCTGGAGGTTCTTGCCGAGCCCCTTGCCAGGTTCGTACCCACTCCAATTCAATATACTCTCGATCTTGTTATCTCACCATTTATCCTTGTCTAGAACATTGACTCAATTGATATGGTGGTAGGTCTATCCACCTAACTTTCTTCTTCCCCCTATTACCGTAACAGTCTGACGACTATATATAAGATTGGTGCTATCACCATAAATATTCACTTCCTGGTGATTCCATTCAAATTTTATGGCCTGATCCAGTGTTGAAGCCACAAACCTCGTAGCATGAATACAAGGGTTCCCTAACAGTAGGTTGTAGGATGCTGGAACATCTATCACTTGAAAGTCAACCTCGAACCAAGTCGGTGCCATCTTCAGACACAGGCTAATCTCACCGATGGTGGATCTTTGAGACCCGTCAAAATCTTTGACGTTGATTGCTCATTTTTTTTATCTTGTGTAGTCCCTTACCCATCTTCTTGAGTGTTATCAATAGACAAATATTAAGGCTGGAACCCCCATCAATTAGGATCTTAATAATGATGTAGTCATCACATTACGTGGTGATATGCAAGGCTTTGTTGTGACCTAACCCTTCAAGCGAAAACTCGTCCTCATAGAAGGTGATTTTATGGCATTCTAATACTTTTCCCACCATATTGACCATTTGTATACCTGTGATATTACTTGGCATGTATGCTTCGCTCAGCACCTTCAACAGAGCATTTTTGTGTGCCTTCGAATTCTGCAGCGGGATAAATATATGCGCTGGTGTTTTGTTTAGCTGGTCAATGACCAAATACTCCTTGGCATGTATCTTCCTCCAAAGGTCTTCTAGACCTGTTTCAATGATGAGTTGCCAGTTGGGAGCTTGCTTACTCGACTCAGCTAAGTGTTCCGAGGTATAGACTCTTCCAGTCCTTGTCATACCTTATGTCGCAATAGTCTCTTTGAACCTGAATTTGCCCTTCCTCCTAGCCTCTGCTGTATAATCCCAAGGTATGGCTTTTGTATGGAATGACAACACGGTGAACATTGCTACTGGAATAGGTACGGCTACCTTTACTTCAAATGGGACATGTTCCTTGGGTGGTAAAACTGTAACCTCAAACGGTGCCGGTGTTATGGTTGATGGCGCTGCCTCAAACTCAATAGGGAGAGACACATCTACCTCACTGACCTCAAACGGTTGAACCTGGACCATGATGGGGTTGATATTAACTGTTGGCTTGTTTGGATCATCGCCTTCCGCGATCAATCCTATGAATCTTTCGGGATCCCAATCATCTTCTATCTCAATTATGTGAACACCCCCGCCTATATGGTTACATAAGGTGTTATTTCAAACATTCAGAGCGGCTTCCTTTGCTACAATGACCTTATTATCAATTAAGGAATGTATCTTGTCCTTTAGAGAGCAACATTCGTCGATGGTGTGTCCCTTCATGCTAGAATGGTATGCACAAGATTTGTTTGGTTTAACCCACTGAGAAGGGTTCTCAGGGGTTGAAGTAGGGATGGGGGTGACATAATAAGCAGTTTTGAGTCTCTCATATAGCTGATCAATGTGTTCGGCAATGGATGCGTATTATCTTGGGGGCCTCTGATCAAAATTAGGTCGAGGCCAAGAGAAGTTTTGGCGTGCGGGGGGTGATTGGTAATGATATGGTTAGGCATTGTAGGCTTAGTATACATGTGTGGGTTGGGAATATTTGGTCGAGGTAGGCTGATATGTGGGAGGTGGAGGTGACTAATAAGTTGGTGTTGAGGCTTGGTAGGAGGGTGCTTGGTAGTTTGAAGCTGACTGGTATGTGAGTGGAGGTATAGGGTAGGTTTGGCATTTGAGTGGAGACTTGGTCCTTTGTGAAACCATTATGGCCCCACGTCTCTCTTCCTAGACACATCACCAAATTGAAAGGCTTTATTTATGGCTTGCAAGGCCTCAAAGTTTGTAACCATGCCGCTTTTGATACCTTCTTTAATTCGTTTCACGGCTTGATAATGTCCGAAAACTTATGATTTTCAATCAACATTAGTTGTTCATAATAATGTGGGTCCTGAGCCCGGACAATGAATTTTTTCATTTGTTCCTCCACCAAGGAAGGTATGACCTTAGCATCTTCCGACCTCCAGCGAGTAGCATACTCGCGAAACATTTTCATAGGCCTCTTCTTCAGATTCTCAATTTAGAATACATCCAGTGCATATTCTATATTAACTCTGAACCTGTTCATGAAATAAGAGGCCATACCTACCCAACTTGACCATTTCTTAGGATCCTGGCCGATGTACCAGGATAGTGCATCTCCTTTCAGACTTCTCATGAATAGTTTTATGCGCATCCTTTTTTCCTTTCCTAACCTTACCAGCTTGTCTCAGTATGTTCTTAGATGGACCCTTGGATCACCAATACCATCAAAAATCTCAAACTTGGGAGGTTTGTACCCCTTTAGCAGTTCAACATTCGGTTGTATGCAGAGATCTTCATAGTTCAACCCTTCAATACCTTTACTTCATTCGATGCCTTGGAATCAGCTAGTTAGTTTCTTAAGCTCTTCAGCCAAGTTTCTGATGAGTAGGTCATTTTCCTCGGACTCAAGGGTGCAAGATATAGGTTGGGTAGAGAGTGGCACGGTAACCACGTAAATGGGATTGTTGTGATGGCCGGGTGTATGCATGTGGAAGTGGTCATTTGCGGAGTTTTTTGGTTCAGAGATGAGTAATGGATTGTTGTTTGGAGTGTGGCAAGTGTTGTATTGGTTCTTTGTTGGAATAGTGGGATGATTTGGTTGCTTTTGTAGAGGCGTGGGATTTTGTCCATTGGGAAACATGGTGTCTGGGGTGCTGAGGGAGAAGGATAGGTTGCCCAAGTTCCAAACCTGATCAAGATCTTCTTGAAACTTAAAAAATTTCTACTCAAGTTTTGACACATTTTCATTAGAAACTTGAATACCATGGCCATCAATGGCCTCTACTGTTGTGATCTTCTTTCTGACGTTCAAGTCTTCCATTTTGCCCTTGTTTTTGTTCTTAACAGGACTTAGATGAGGAGTGGGTGGAGGGACCTTGAATCTTGGGGAATAGGATGATGTTGCCAGAGTGCACGAGCTAACCTTTGGGGAGGGGAATAACAATAATAAAACACAAAAGGTAACCAAGTTAGTGAGGATCATAAAAAGATGTTGCAATATTTAAACACTTAGCGCAAGAATATAAAGGGTGTCCTAATTTCGGAGCCTTGTTGTGCCCGAGGTAGGCCTAGCAAGAAATTGATTAGGAGAACTTGGAATACCAAATGCCTCATTTTATAGATAAAATAAGACGAATCCCAAGTAACACTAAATAAGCAAGAAAATAAAAGTCACTAATGGCCATTGGCCTTATTACATTTCATAAAGCGAAACGAAAAAGTCCTGTCTATTTGGTCCCAGAAGGACCTTCCCCAGAAACGGCATCCCTGGATCTATTGAACAATTTTCCCAACTCGCGAAGTCCCAGCAATTGGTAGGCCCTAGCTAGGTATCCGCCTTTGATTTCTTCAGTATTTTAGCAATCTTCGACCCTCTTGAGAAACTTTCTCTCCAACTCCACTATGCCTCGCTCCAAGTATCCCAGTCACTTGTTGGCACTGACAACCATGTCCTTCCATTCCTCAGTTAGCTTCTTGTTGGACTCTTGTATTTCATGGTGTTTGCTTTCGTACTCCCGTATCCTTTTGCGCAGTTGATTGTATTTGACCTGTGTCTCGGCTCTCTCATCTATAATTCTGTGACCTCGGGAAAATTCTGGCTGGCCTAGACCATCATGATTGTCTTCCAACCACCCTGAGTAAAAACGAGTGCAACCAGCATGATACTTGTCTAGCTCGATGGTATATCTCCCCATTATTATCTTGCAATGCCACACAGCTGAGTTTGGCATTTGTAAGTGCTGTCATCATCCTGGAAGTCAGTTTGAAAATGACTCATCTTGTCGACCCTAGGTATAACCTGCTTTCTACCGCCTTGTCTTATAACTCAGAGAGGGACGTAAGGATATGTTCCCCTCAGACCGATCAGTATCAGAAAAGGTGCATTCTTGGATCAGGTGATAAATTTCTCGATTAGAAACCACTCGAACATCCGCTGGACCTGTTCTTCGGTTAGGTTATCAAATAGCTCTATCCATTTTTTGGCATCTTCTGGCGGAGCAAACATATTGCGCATGTAATACATTAGCTTTTGATGATGGAAAGCGATGTGGTCATCCCAATCCCTTCACTGGATCTATTGTCGATATTCACCCCTTTGGAGATGCTCCATAAGCCAGAGTTGGAATAATAATTGCAACCTTCAAAGTTATTGCACCTTTTTGACACTTCTCCAAAGCTCGGTATATGTCCGCAATAATCATGGTAACGATGCTGAATAGTTGCCTACCGATCCCTTCCATTAGGGTTTTAGTTACCATGGCTAGTCTGGTATGGGTCCTTGCTTTCTTCGTCAGAAACATGATCAACCCCAGGAAACAAAACATAAATACGGACCCTTCGATGAGTGTACCCCAAGTATGTAATGGCAAACTCATCTTGGTAGGCACGGTAAGATTTTTCGTGACCGCACCTTTCATATAGATAGTCAAAAGGGATGTAGGATTCTTTCAGACATGTCAACTCTGGATTCTTCTTTAAACCCATCATTTTGAGGAAACCCATTCCCCTACGGTTCTCAGGCGTCAACAGACCCAGAGTCTTACAAAATAGACCGGCTAACCCAATTATCTCTTCTAACAAGGGTGTCATTTTAATGTCCCCAAAATAGAATACAACCCTTTCACAATCCTAAAGGTGTAGCAGTTTCTATGATTTTGTTGTTAGGTTGAATCTCCAAATGGAATGGTAGATTTCACAGATATTTTTGGACGAGAGTTTGGTCACTAGAGTAAAGATCTTTCCACCAGCTTAGCAACCTTGGATGGATGTTGGTGACCATGCCGCATCTAGGAACTTCGTGCCTCATGTTTTTGCAAGGCAGATAAGGTTAGGCCCTTACCCCCACCAGATTCGACTATTTACTATCAATAATTAGCATGAAGCATTTTAGTTCTCCAAATAAATGAACAGAATGTGGTGACGTCTTTTTGGGTTTTAGGAAAACCTAGTGGACTTTGGACAAGGCTATCCTAAAGGATCATTATACGGACAACATAAACTGATCTAGCTAGGTTTTACCATGATATATGCACATTTTAAACAGAGTAAGGTTTCTATAGGGTTTTAGACTGGTAACCTTGAGTGGAAAACTCAAGGGGGAAGGCACAGAACTGTCGACTACACCGTTGATCGACTGGTTTTACCGCAAATACATCTTTCCATTAATGGGGTAATATAGGAAGAGCACAACCACTCATTATAAGCATTGCTATGTTATTTGTTTGGCATGAATGGAATATGATGTTGAGTATGATTATGCAATAATTAAAAAGCATGTTGTCACGTATTTGCATTTAAAGATAGCAGTAAATACAACAATTTATAATAGTAAATCAGCAATAAACAAAAGAAAAGAAGAAGATAAGCCAGTTTTTCCTTGTAAAAGTAATTAAACAATTAAAAAATAAATTTAAACAAGTAACTGTGTATAACGGGAAGGTACAAATTCACAAGTAGAATCGAAAATGGTAAAAGACTAACATCCCTAGCAGAGTCACCATACTGTCGCGCCCCATTTTCCCCCTCCTCGCGTCGGGAGAATCGGGTTAATGACATTTTGGGTATAAGACAACTCGTTCCTTTAGGGAATTGGGTTTTGCATTTTGAAGAGCCGCCACCTAATGATTTATGGTGCGTTAGGACACCTACAAGGTTTATTTCTATGTTTGCTTGATATCCTGAGATAGGGTAAGGGCATGAAATTATCCTAAGGGGAAGGCGTTAGCTACCTCTCACGATCCACTAGTGTGGTTCCCGGCCAGATAGTTCTTTATAAATTCCGTGCATTTATTTGGAGAACTAGTATAGTTTATTTCGTCCATTAACACGTAAACATATAAGGTTCAAATAATAGGGGTTTTTAATACACAACTGTTTGAAAGTAAAGTAACGTTTGAAAGAGTAATTAAAAGGCTGATTTTGCATTTATAATGCTTTAAAAGGAAAGAAAGGGAAGGGAGTTTAGGATTCATAGACCATAATAAGAAACTGTCAGAAGTTATAAGAAAGCATTAATTCATAACAGAAAGGGTTGATTACATCATGCTTAATAACGGAACTTGGTTAAATAAAAACATAAGACAAACAAGGATGAAAGAAACAGTAAAAAAACATATTGTTGTTGAGGCTGAAAATTAGTTAGAACAAACCGGTAAAGATGCAAATGCAGAGAAAAATAATCAAGCTTCCCAAAGCCTAGCCTTGGCTTTCTGCCGGCTAGTTAAGGTAGCAATACAAGTGGTAATAGAGAAAAAAAGAGACATTTTAATGGAGTGTGTGTCTAAACTCAAGTGTTTTATGCCTTGTCTCGCGTGTTTGAAAGAAGAGAAGGTGGGTATTTATAGTTTTGAAAACATGTGAGAAATAAGGAAATGAATAAAGTTCAATGCAAATATGGAAGTAATCAGCAATCAAAATCAATCAACCAAGTGATTCCCCTTTAATTGAGGAATCACTTGTTTAACGGGGTTAACAGGTTTAAAAGAGGGAAAGAAAATCAGTTTGTAGGCAGACTGATTATTACCATAAAAAAAGTAGTAATACTTTAAGTACACAATCGAGTCCAAGTGCAGAGATACACTTATATTGGGGAAAAGATTCAGCAAGGTAATAATAAGGAAATGGATCAATTACTTTAACGGGCGAGTGATTTAGAGTTAACAAAAGAGAAGTTTTGAAATCAGTCTCAAAATTGAGAATCAATCAAAGTAGGAACCTCAGCATATAAATAAAGTGCACAAATAATAGACACGCGAGGCCAAACTATTAGCAAAAGAAACAACATGCAATAGTAGCACAAAGTCAGTAAATAGAAAACATTCGAAGCATAATAGTCAAGTAGGTCAAGTCTCATTGAATTAGTAGTAAAAAAATAAAGTATCACAAGCATGCAAAGGGTCTCACGGTGATAGATGAGAAAACCCTTCTGAAAAGTTAGGGTTTCTAGGCATAGTCGAGTTTCAAAGATAGTAAGAACCCAGAATCAGAGGAATCACATAAGGAAAAGAGATGCTGAAATAAAAGAACTTCAAATCAAGTCAGGTATTCAAAGGAGCAGTTTCAAACCCAGAGACATAGGTTTTTCTTTAACAATATTCCAGCTTAAAGGATGATAAACAAATAAATCGAACAAATACTACAAAAGAGTTTCAGAAACTCGAACGCACCTACAGAAATTAGGGTTTTCAACATCAATCGAGTTTAAAGATGATAAACAAGTAAATCAAATAAATATTTAGCAAACAGCGTCAGAAACTCGAATGAACCCAAAAGAAATTAGGATTTTCAATACCAATCGAATCTGAAGATGATAAACAAATAAATCAAACATATACTAGAAACTAGTCTCAAAATCCAAAAGAAATTAGGATTTTTAACATGCTAAACTCAAAAAAGATTTTGAAAAGAAGAACTTGAAGGAATACCCTAATCTAAAAAAGATGAAGAGTCTTTTTTGAAAGCAAAATTGAAGAAGCTCCGAGTAAACTCATAGAAAGAATGAATCTAAGGTAATCCTGAATGAAGTCGAAATGCTCTTAGAGATTAGGATTTCAGAAGAATCCAAAGCAACGAGAAAGGCCTTGAAAGATACCGATCTAAACAGGAATGTCACAGGTCTGAATCGAATGGCCATGGCTGGCCGGAGAAAGGTCAGAGATGACCGGATAAAGGCCATCGAGCAAAGACTGTACTAAGCCCCTTCAGAATCTGGTCATGAGACCACAAAACCAGTAGAAGCCATGGAAGGCTGATACAGGTCTTAGACGACCATGAAAAGCCATGGATTAGGGTAGATTAGAGTGGCGGCGGCTAGGGTTTGGGGTTGTTGTAGAGAGGATTTGAGATTTGAGGGGGACTCAGAGGCGGCGTATGGTGGGAAATAATAGGGTTTAGGGGGTAGTTTAGAATTAATTTAGGTAATGGTGGTTATTGGCCGTTGATCATTCAGATCAACGGCCTGGATTGAACGGGTAAATGGGTGGTTTAATGAGACTGGGTTTGGGTCGGATTAAATTGAAATTGGGTCGAGTTTAAAAGGATTTGGACGAGCGTAATTGTGTTTCAAATTGGGGTCAAATTCCGGCTACGATAGAAATGTAATTGGGCTAATATTTAAATAGCCAATTTTCCCAATTTGATTTATAAAAATAATAAAAAATAATTTCTGAAAATAAATTAAAGGTACTAAGATGATTTATAGCATATAATTAACTATTAAAAAACCAGACCTAATTTTTATGAATATAAACACAATTAAATCTAAAAAGGGGCTAATATTATAATTATACAATTTTAGCCGTAAAAAATACTAAATAATTTTGTAAAAATATGAAAAAAATCTCTTAACTATATTTTAGCATAAATATAAAATTTCAAAAAATGAATTACCAAAGAAATGAAATTAGAAATAATTATGAATTTTTTATGTATAAAATAGGGGGATAATAGATTTTTAAAAAAAAATCTTTTAAATTAAGGAAAAATAAAGAAACACTTGGGTATGCTTATATATGCACACATATTCTCTTTTGATGGTATTTTTCATATAAAATATATATAGGAAAAAATTAGGTATCAACAAGTACAAATATGAAGTCAAAATAGTGAGGAATAGTAGTAAAAATTCCCCTAGGGTCCAAAACAATTGGCACGAAGCCCAAATATGGCATTCAGCCCAAAATATGGTAATAATTTTCAAAACACAATGATAGCAAACAATTTCCAATCAAATACGCGGTTAACAGTCATACGGGATGGACTGAGTCACCATCCCCAATGGTGCACAACCCCATGCTCGTGAGTGTGTGCATCACATCAAAGTAGCACAATGATGTAAAATTCGGAGTTTCATACCCTCAGGATAATATTTACAATTATTACTTGCCTCTATACGTCCAAACTCCATCTCGCGATGCCTTTTCCTGTCATCTCGACCTCAACTCGCACCAAATCTATCCAAAAATAGAACCATGACGTCAAAATATGCTAAAGGAACGAAGCCCATGCAAAAATAATCAAATTACAATACAAATTTTGAAATAAACCAAACCCGACCTCCAGGCCCACGTCTTAGAATTCGACAAAGTTTACATTAATAGAACCCTTATTCCGCCGCAAGTTCATGCATACCAAAAGAATCAAAATCGAACCTCAAATGTCCCCTCAAATCACTACTCAAAGCTCTCCAATTAACCAAGCGCTAACCCTCAAATTTACCACTGATTTTCCTTATATTTCATGCTAACAACGATAACAATCACCGTAATAATGAGCTTAGGAACCAAGGACCTTACCTCAATGAATCCCTCAGAAAATCTCCCTTGAAATTACTCCTAAAAGCTTCACCCTGAATGAAATATTGAGAAAAATAGCCAAAATTACAAAGGAAATCTTTTATATTTTTTGACCCAAGCTTCTCGCACCTGCGGTCCCTATACCGCTCCTGCAGTACCGCATTTGCGCCCAAAGCACCACATCTTCGATTTTCACTTAAAGCCTACTTCCGCATCTGCGACCAAAGGCCCGCACCTGCGCTATCGCATGTGCACTCTAGTAGCTACTTCTGTGGTTCCAGTTGACCTCCCTTTTGGCCGCATTTGCGTCTTGCCCTCTGCTTCTGTAAGCATTGCACCCGTGCCCTTCCAACCGCATGTGCGGCTATGACAACAACAATAAACTTCAGCTGCCAAACTCAACTCCAAAATCTCCCATCAACCATCCGAAATCAACCCGAGACCCTCGGGACCTCAATCAAAAGCGCAAATCAGCCATATATCACTACCCAAACTTATACCAATCTTCAAAATACTGCAAACAACATCAAATCAACTAAATAACATCATATTCAAGCCTAAGTTTAATCTTCCGAATTCCGCTTTTGATAAAAAAAAGTCTATCAAATCATATCCGAATGACCTGAAATTTTGCGTACTCACATCACAAATGATACAACGGGTCTACTGCAACTTTTGGAATTCCATTCCAATCCCGATATCAAAATTTTCACTATCAAATGGAAAACGCCAAAATTTTAGTTTCGACAATTCAACCATAAATCTAACACATACCTCCAAATTACATTCCGATCACGCTCCTAAGTCTCAAATAACCTAACGGAGCTAACCAAGTTATAAAAATCTAAATCCGAGATCAAATACTAAAAAGTCAAGACTGAGTCAAACCTTTTTAAATTTAAAGCTTCAAGCTGAGAATCATCCTTCCATATCTATTCCGATTAAATTGAAAACCAAAATCGGTGATTTACATAAGTCACAATACATAATACGGGGCTAGTCATGTCTGAGAACTGGTGAGAAAAGTGCAAAGCTCAAAACGACTGATCGGGTCGTTACATTCTTCCCCCCTATTCTCAATAGTTAATGCTATGCTCATGACATCCCTTTGTATTACCTTGATATCATCCTATAAATAGAGGGTTTGGGCAACACATTGTACACACTTGAAATACTTGAAAGAAATAAGAAGCTCTCTGTCTCTTGCTCTTTATATTCTTGTGTATTTTCTTGTTTCATATTGTTATTTTGATTTAGTTTCTTAACAATATTTAAGTAATCCATATGTTAAGCATTACTCCGTATGAAAACGTATTAGTTAGATTATGAGATCTTTTACATATAGTCAGTTGAATTTACTATTTATTTTTTCTAACCATTATACATAAATTATATGTTGATTATACACATATTATATATATATATATCAATTGTCTAGTTTAATTTAAGCGATTGGGTAGACTATTTAAGTTAATTCTTCTATTATTTGCTAACAATACTGTTCGAATGTGATTTCAGATAAAAAAGCCCACTAATGCTCGAGTGATAAGGTTAGCAAATAAGTTTAATAAGTTGTGTTTTTTTGCTGGCCCGAAATCACAAATTCATGGGATACTAGTTACAATTTTGTACATTTTTACCAATTACACTCAATAACCTTGAAAATGGATGATATTGATTTTTTTATCTCCCTTGTCCTATGTGCAAACCTTTGAGTTCAAAAGTATAGAATGTTGCCCCTAAAATAAGCGAGAGATAATACTTGTTCAATTTGACGTTATGCCCATGGGACAAGCAAGATTACAAAAATCAACAATCGCACTAGAGGTATCTTATTTGTACAAATCACCCCTCCGCTAGATGCTTTATTTGTAACTCCGTTTCATATCATATCATACCTATAGTTGAATGTGAAAGACCAAATAACCGGATACTATTATTTGAACTTTTATGCCGTTAAAAATTATTTAATAATACCTTCAATATTAATAACAAAATTTAGTCTTGTAACATTAAATTTGACTCGGGTATTATCAACAAATTTAGTAAGGTACATGTATTTTAATTCTTCACTTTACAAACTTAAGCTCTTTAACTTCAACGTATAGTAACTTTTTTTATCTAACATTTAGAGTTCTTATATTTTATATTCTTCTTTATTTTTCGTAGCTTAAATATCACATTGTTATAATTTTTAAGTGCAATTTTTTTCCTATAAATACAACCACGATTCAAAGCGTTTTACCATCCATGCGTTCCCAAGAACTAGTTTATGTAAAAAGAACCCTAACAGGAGTCATGTATAGAGTTCCGAGAGACGATAGAATTTTATTTTCAATCATCTTGCACCGAACTAAGGTCTCAAAATAAGAGAAAGAGAAGCAGAAAAAAAAAGAGGTTAGAGATGGAAGCAGTTAAGTGAAAATGAAAATGAAAATGACTACCAAAAACATCTCAAAAAATGGATGAGTTAATGAAAAATGTAGTTTCCACCATCAACTAAGTCCGTACGAACCAACCGATCGAAATTCAGGTTGCGCGGCAGGAGATCACTGTAGTACAACAATGTTGTTAAGGTGGAAGCCGGCTGAACTATCAATGCACTCATCGTTCTTGCTACTGAACCAAACATCATTGCCGTAACACGCTGCTATACAACAATTTTGTAGTTAAAAATAAAAGCAAATAAACTTTTAGAGCTTTAAAAAGAAATAAAAAATTAAAGGATTTTATATGTGTAAAAAAAATTACACTATCAATGTATTTTAATAATCCTGTTTTATTTTAAATAGTTTTCTATAAGTATCAATTAATCAGTAGCATAAAATTCTTTTGCACTTCCACTGTATATATATAAGAGTTAATTCAAAACTAAAACCCAACTTCAGACCGGTGGGAGAAATTTCGCTAAAGACATCAAAGGTTGTTGGAGATATAATATATATGTATAAAAGATATATTTAACGTATATAGAGCAATGAGTGTTCAAGTGGCCATCCTTGAGCTTATATATATGTGGCCCCGACACTACTTCAGACAACGGAAACATGGATCACATATATAGAATTAAAACTAAATAATCTTCAAGAGGAAGAATGCCATACCATTATAAAAATCATACAGGCTGTTTCTGGTTGTGGAGTTAGCAGAAAGCTATGAGGGAAAGAAAGAGTTGTTCAAAACTGATCAAAGGTAAGTGCCTTTTTTATGTTCTTATTTTTGGACTTGAGTTTTTGATTGCCAACTAATCTTGGTAAAAGTGAAACTTAAACGTAGTTAATTAATTTGTTGCGTGTGACAAGTTGATTAACGTGAATCACTGATATCGAGAAAAACAAGTGAAAGCTAGCTGAAGAGTGGTTTTTTCTAGTCTAAGCAAATACAATGGTGAAAAACATAGGGCGTTTACTTTGGGGATATCCACAATTAGATCACGTCCACGTGTCACGCATTAACAGCAGACTGGCGTAAAGCCTAATATATATGCAGAGAAATATTTATTTCGGACTATTAATTTTATTTGGCAAGAAATATACTTATTTTACAAGGCAGGCGACTTCGACAAAATTCTTGCCTTTGCCTTGCTGGTCAAGCCTCGATCAACTTGATCTGTACGTTTCCTCAACATTCTTTTAAATAGCACATTGTGAGTAAATAATAGTAATAAATTAATCATATGCTTTTTTTCTCGTAGAATTAATCATATGGTGATTAGGTGAAATTAGACACTAATAAATTTTACTTGTTGAATTGAAGAGAACTTGTTTCGGCCTGTTGATCCAACAATATGCAACTTTTTTGCAAAAAACTAGAGCTGTAGTTCATTTACATCTCTAAATCGGAAAACTATGGGGTAACATTAGTCATTAGAAGTAATTATGCGAATACCCTAGAAGAGACATAACCAAGCTAAAGTGAGTTTAATCGTGGGTATTCACGGTATATATATATATATATATATATATATATATATATATATATAGCTTTTTTTTACTTACAATAACAGGTAAATTTATCTAGTCATATAAGTCTCCGATATGGTAATTTATATAATATAATACATGACTAGGTATAACAAGATAAAAAGCCCTGATAATTTTAAATTTAATTACTCTATTAGTGTGTATATATAAGTAAGAGATATACGGTTATGCAACTATAATTCATGTCGTAGATGTTCTCACCCTAATAATGTATACGTCTGTTAGACTAATAAATGTACTTTAAAATTCTTTATAGATTATATATTAAGCAAACCAAACCTCAATATTTAGAATAGCGCATGCGCAGCCCACAGAAATTATCAGATAATTCTACCAACGTATTATTAATTATTGTCGATTTTTTTATTTATTAAGAAATAATATAGTCAATTACTCAAAATGGTCATTCAACTATCCCAATCTTCTAAAGTTATTTTTCTTTCGATTGTAACAATAAAGTCACTTTACTATGCATATTGCACTCAGAAGGTCACTCAACTAGATTTTTCAAATTTTTGGTTGCCAAATACCCATTTTACCCTCTAAATTATATATACTCAAATGAAATACATACTTTATAACCTTATTTTCTTTCATTATGAATTGTATAAGTAAATTTGAGTATATATAAATTAGAGGGTAAAATAGGTATTTGGCAATCCAAAATTTGAAAAATTTTGGTTGACTGACATTCTGATTGCATTAGGCATAATTCAATGATTTTATTGTTACAAATAAAAGAAAAATGACTTTAGAAAATAATCTGAAATAGTTGAATGGTGACTTGAGTGTATGCATATATATATATATATGAAAATCAGCACTACAACATTATGAAAATAAGAATATTAGAGCGATGAGCAATATCATCTTGGTGTATAACTCTACTCTAGATCTAGAGCGAATTATCACAATTTTCCTCGCAGTACCATTATAATCAACTACCGCATTACGGCCTTAGTAAGAAAAGAGAAGACTATTTAAACTGATTTTTGGATGTTATCTTCATTACACTTATCTTTTATATTTCCCTATCCAATTTCGAGTGAACAGACACCCTTAATTCATTAGAACATTGTCTCATTCTCGCCGTCGTTTTTTTTTTTTTACTAAAAAATCTATACGTTTTTTTAAATAAACAAAGATAATGAAACTGTTGATGTTGGATGCCTTACAGCTTGTTTGGATGGTTGTTCGTCATTATATCGTATTGTTATATCAAAATAATATTTGTTTTGATTGTTATTAAAATTAATTGTATTGTATTATTAAATTTATTGTTTCGAAACAATAAAAAGTCGCATTTTTTAAAACAACCGATTAGGTATGGTTGGATTGTTTTCTATTTTTGTTTCCAATTATGCCCTAACTAATCATATTATTCCATACTTCTATTGTACCCTTTATCATTTTTTCTATTTTAACTCCAAATCTCTACCTTATAACCTACTTTATTTTTTTTATACTAATGTTAAAGGTGTTTGCTACCTTCTGTTTTAGTTTGTCTCCTAATTTGCTTTTAACTCAATTCTAATTAGATGTGCTCTTTTATTTTGCCTTCTTTTGTCTCGGCCTCTTTTTCTGCTTTCTTAAGGTGTTTTGCCTTCTTCATGTTTTATTTTTTTTAAATTATTTCTACGCTTAATTTTTGATAAATCTAATATTTAAATAATTGAAGGTATTTTAATAAACTTATCAGTTACAGTATAGTATGATACATTCAAACCAAACAATAAAGTATTATTTAATAATAACAAACAATAGAATTTATATATATATTGTATTTATAAAACGAGACGGTACAATACGATATAATACAATACAATACAATATATTATAAAATGATGGGGAACAATGATCCAAATAGAGTGTTAAGCGCATATAGCGAAAGGCAAATGTAAGATAAGTTCTATGGATTGGTAACCGTATAAGATAAAATATTATATGACACATGATCATCTAAAGGAAACAAATATGGAACCCATGATGAGGATGGCCAAAGACCGAACAAATATATTCCGCTTGTCACCAGAAGGAATAACGTTCATAAAAGTATGTTAAATGTCTTACACCTATCATTTAATAAGGAATATTCTGGAGAATTAACAACAACGACCCGTTATAGGGAATTTGGCATTTATGTCTACCATTACATCTTCATCAATGACCCTCATAATTGACATTAAAGGAGAGCACGATCCTAGGACCTCCTTCCCTATATATATAGTGAACTTAGTTATCATTGTAAATGACACGAATTTTTCTGAAAAACATATATTAAATTTTATACAAAGATTAATATAATTTTACTTTCTTGTTTTTTGTTCCCGGGACTGTCATCTCTGCTATTTCGTATATATTTTAAGGCTAAGTATTGCATAGTTATTTACTTATTTTATTATTTTCAGGATCAAATTAGTTTACTTGTCTAGAAATTACGTATAAATTTAACTGTATCGTTTTACGAATAAACAATTATTTTCGGTTCAAACTATGTGTGTGTTTATTTATAAATATATTAATATAATAAAATCGTACTCATTTTAAACCGACCAATTTTTTATCATGCATTTGGCTATGCCAATGATTCAAGGACTAGCTGTATAAGTTGGGAATGGTACAGAGTTTAATGACAAGAGAAAATAGTTTTACTAGAGAGGTTTTCTTTTACAAAGATAGGTTAATTCGCTATAATACCGAGATCCAAATTATGACCTTACTTATAATTCGTTAATTCAGCTCAAGATATATATAAGTTGTTTCCAGCGGAAACAATCAGGGCTATGTACATTCATTAATCTCTGGAAATACCCTGTATCACTTGCTTTTATAACAATATAATATACCAATATATTCTCACAAGTGAAACTTAGATAAGCTAACATGTACGCAAATATTCCCTTAGTTTATATAGATGTATCATCTTAACAAAGCTAACACGTGCACTAACAGTACTAATAACCAACTAACTATTGTTACACCTCCTTCTTTACCACTACACCCCGCATAAGGGCGTAGGTAAGGGAAGCTTTTCAATTAAAGGACAATCGAAACAAAATTTATTATTTAAAAATTTTAGAGTCGCCACTTAGGATAATTAATGGTATCCCAAGTCATCGGTTTAAAATGCCGAATCGAGGAAGGTTAGACTCTGTTATACAGTCCGCGAGTCAGAAATCCGGGTAAGGAATTCTGTTAATCCGAGAGAATGTGTTAGGCATTCGCGAGTTCTGTGGTTCTAACACGGTCACTCAACTATTATATTCGGCTTAATTGTCTGATTTGAATACATTTGGTGCATATGTGCAAATTTTAACTTTTTAATCACTTTTAATTAATTTTAGAAAGATTGCAACGTTGTTAAAATATGTTTTGAACCATGTCACATATGCACTCGTAATTTGCAACATATCTTATCCAACATTGAGATTTGAATTTGGGTCACATAAATGCGCACCAAATTTAAGGAAAGTAAATTATTTAACTAGCGCGTCTAAGGCAATTGCGTGTTTTCGAATTCGCGAGGGCCATGGAATTCGCTAAATGGCACCTCGAGTTCTAAGTTGAATTAAAATTAATAATTAAAAGAGGGTCGTGCATTTGAGATTTTATTCGGCGCGACACACCTCAATTCCATTTCACTTAAAAGGTGTCTAAACTAATTACCGCTTCTTTAAACAACTTAAGAGACTTGCCCATATTTGAAATGGATGAGTTTAGTCCAATCCTCAATTGGCAGTGGGTTGTTCAGTCTGGGCTCAACTTGAGCCCAATACCTTGCAGGGCCTTTCGATTCAATAACCTCTAGTGTCTCCACTTTGCAAAATAACCAGATTAAGTAAAAATTGGGTAATCGTCCTCAACTTCAATTTATAAGCTTTCTTCAAAGCATACAATTTCATGTAATTCGAGGCATAGAGAAATAACAAATAAAAAGTTGTATTGAGGTTCAGGTATTAACGATCAATCCTACACTCTATAAAAGATTCATGCTCCAAAGTCTTTTAGCATTAACATGTCAAGCTAAAAATAGAAAACAAACACTACAACCAAAGCAGCATTCTTGTTTTTAAATAAGACCTTGCATTAATATAATGCATTCAACTACTAATAAAACTCTTATTATCTAACACTAAAGCTTAGGTAAAGACACAAAATAGAAATGATATCTCTGGCTATTCGAACACAAACAAAGTTTTGGAGATAGCATTAGCAACCTGAGTACACACAAATCCCATTCTAAATCCGCAACCTAGCAGACTTAACATTATTGAACAAGATCAGACAAACTTTCAAGAGTCCATGGAGCAACTGGAGCAACTGTGCCCACACAAATTACACTCCATAATTAGTACAAGTGCTAAACACTACTTGCAGGTCATTCACACAAGTTCAAAGAAATAAGAAAAATTTGACTAACATCTACATTCAAAATCTAGTTACAAAATATGGAGGTAGAAAAGAGATAAGGAAATTGACTTCAAAAGTAGCCTTCATTTCATATATTCAACAATCATTCCTCAATCATAGCTAGAGAAGTACCTGGAAAATGTAAAGATGAATAGTGGTGAGCAATCAACAAATGCAGCAAACAGCTAGCCAAAACACAGCTCAAACCCCAGGGATTGTAATATTAAAACAGCTTGAACCAAAGGCTTTCAGAAAAACCCACTACCAATTCATACTTCTTCTCAAATCAACCAGAAAGTATTTCAGAATTTGAAAATCTTCGGAAACTCAGTCAGGAGATCAATAAAACAGTAGTTTTTTTTTCAATTTCTGCTGACTTTTGGAATTTATCTAGGGTAGTCTGTTTCCAGAATTTCAGTATATATATATATATATATATTTTTTTTCAGACCTCCTGATCTTTGTGAGCTCTCTAGTTTTTTCATTTTCCAGATCCTCTCTATTTTCTAATCTTCTTCCTCTTTTCTTGAAAGGCAAGAATGAATGCCTTTATAGGCAAGCAATTAGGGTATCTTTTAGGTTTTTATTTTGCATTTTAAATGCTTTTAATTTTCAGCTTTTTTGCTTAAAACTCCTTAGTATCCTGATTTGCTACCCAAGTTATACCATCTAAATTCTGAAATTCAAATTAGGACCCTAACCTAGAAGCTTCTAGGGGCTTCTATTTTCTGTTACTGCAAGATTCTCTATGTGATCTACCCAAATTATCCCCAATGATCCTTTATTTACTTTGGTCAGTTAACCTAACCTTCAGCACATGGGTCAAGTTGACCCAATGCTTAAACCCAACTAGATTGACCTCTTTTCCGTGGGCTTTCAAACATATCCTAAAATTAACCCAATTCAGAAGTCCCAATAAACTCATACCAAATTTTAAATCAAGCAATTTTGAATTGGGTCCGGAAATAAAAGAAGAAGACCAATTAATACTACGAAGGTCAATAACTAAAACTAAGCTATACATGAATGAGATGATTACAGAAGGACTAAAAACTAAATTAAGCAATAAGAAACAACGACTTGAAATAAAAAAAATAAACTAATAAATGAAGGTCAAAACAGAACAAAACTTAAAAGGTGTTAAATTGTGGTTTTCCTGGGCATGCAGAAGTAAAATACGAACAAGAATAAGCTAAAAAGAAACAGAAGTGAAGGGCACACCTGTCTGAGATGAACAAGTAAAATCCAGAACCGAACCTTTGAAATAGCTTTATTAGTGGTCGAATTAGACATTAATCATGTGTTTTCAATGAAAACATGTGACTAAAGTCCAAATCGAACCCAAACTTTATCCAGTTAATAAAAAAAAGAATCTAGGGTTTCCAATTTCGATTTGAAATTTGAGGAGTTTGGGTAGGATTCGAGGGAAGCTGTACCGATTTTGACGATGATGAGGTGATAGGGAACATGTGGTGTTAACAGCGGAGGGGCAGAACTTCCAGGCAAGATTCGAAGGGCTTGGTTAAGATGTGAGGGTCAGGGTTTGGAGATTTGGAAAGGGGATACAGAGAGGAACAAGGCGTGTTAATTTGGTGGCCATCGGAGCTCCCGCTGCCGGCAGAGGTGATTTCTGGTCGGCGGTTCATGGTGGTGAACGGCAGAGAAGATGGGGTTCTCTAGGGTTACAGGGTGATGGTGAGAGACGGGGATTGGGGGTGGGGGCGTTTGGACACTTATATATTAAAAGCTCCTTAGTTCTCAACCGTTGGATCTTGAATCCTAGACGGCTAAGAATAAGTCCCATGAAACGGTGTCGTTTCAATTATTAAAAGGCTGAACCGAGTCTAGGACGGGTATTAGACTCGGTTAGGGGGGAATCCATTTGGGCTGGCCCAAATGATTTTGTTCTTCTTCTTTATAATTCATTTTTTAGATTTTTCTTTCTCTTTTTTTTCATTTTTACAATTAACTAAAATTTAAATTAAATAATAAACCCTTAATTAACTTATAAAACTACTAATCATGATCATAAATAATAAAAACAAAATTGAAAGAAAATCATCTAAAATCAAAGTTAAAATTAAAAGTGCAAATTAAACTAATTATTTATTTCTTTCTTTTTTAAAATGACTAATTGCTAATTAATTCTTGAAATATGCCAAATCAACTTCTAAATGCACATGCAACACATTTTTTTTTGTATTTTGCACAAAAAAAATGCCAACAATTAACGAAAATGCCACAAAGATCCACAAAATTGTAAATAAATAAAAGAAATTATTTTATTTGTATTTATGGGAGTAATTCATATAGGGAAACAATCACATGCTCACGGCTTCTCCTTTTTGCTCGAAACACGGAGAGTTTTCGTGCAAAGATAAGTGAACGGATACGAGCGATTTTTGCCCGTTTGAATGCTCCGTACATTTTTAAAAAGCTTGACCGCACCCTGCTTCGGAGGTTGCCTACATATCCTCGGCTAAAAAGGAATCAGGTCAGTGTAGTTCCGGAGTGTTTGGTAGCTGGGACTACTGAAGTTGTGATCTCACTAGTGCTACTGCTGCTGCTACTGCTTGCTAGATCCCCTTATTACACCATGTCAAAATAAAAATAAGCTAGACTAAGCTATGACATATGGATTACGAAAGAACCTATCTATGTCTTTAAACTTGCTCTCGATCCTCGTTGCCTTGTTAACTTGTATTTCTTTCTGTGGAACTCCTTGTTGCCTTGTTGACCTGTATTCTCCCAGTGGAACTCCGTGTTTCCTTGTTGCTATGTTTCTCTTTCTCCATGTTGATGCCTGATTGTTCAACTTGAATTGTATTACCTTATTTTTTAGGTGGGCGCCTGATTACCAAAACTTCAAATGTATTCCCTTATTCTCCAGATGGCCGCCTGATTACCAAAAACTTGAAATGTATTCCCTTGTTCTCCAGATGGGCGCCTGATTACGAAAAACATGAAATGTATTCCTTTATTATCTAGGTGGGCTCTTGATTACCAGAACTTGAGTGTAAACCCTTTTTTCCAGGTGGGCACGTGATTACCAAAAATTTGAAATGTATTCCCTTGTTCTCCAGGTGGGCGCCTGATTGAAAATTTTGAAATGTATTCCCTTGTTATCCAGGTAGACGCCTGATTATCAAAACTAGAAATGTATTCCCTTGTTATCTAGGTGGGCGCCTGATTGCAAAACTTGAAATTTATTCCCTTATTATCCAGGAGGGCGCCTGACTGTAAAACTAGAAATATATTTCCTTGTTATCCAGGTGGACGTCTGATTGCAAAAACTTGAAATGTATTCCCTTGTTATCCAAGCGGGCGCCAGATTACCAAAACTAGAAATGCATTCCCTTGTTATCCAGATGGGCGCCTGATTACCAAAAATTCAAATAAAAATTGAAATGTATTCCCTTGTTCTCCAGGTGGGCGCCTGATTACCAAAACTCGAATAAAAATTGAAATGTATTCCCTAAGACTGCTGTCTTTATACCTGATTACAACAAAACAAACAAAAAGAAATTTTTCTGCTCCAGTTTGGTGTTGGGCGCATTTATGAGTGTTAATTAAATCATGTTACCAAACATCTCTAAAATTTGAAAGCTAAATCTCATTATCCATGAGGGACCCGACAACCCTTATTTAAAATGACAGTTTTAAAAGGTGAATATCTAGTTTTCTAAGAAGACAATAAAGTCGCATCCCATTATCCAGGGGGGTCCTGACAACTCTTAACTAACGACAACTTTAAGATTAGGCTATGTTCTCTGAAGGTATTACTTTCACTATGTCTTGTTGTCTAATTTATATCTGTTGGGGACCAGTAATTAAAGCTAAATCCCATTATCTATGAGGGTCCTGAAAACTTTTAAGCTGAAATCCCATTATCCGGGAGGGTCCTGAGAATTTCAAATTAAATGCCAATTTAACTCTCAGTTGTCTCTCCTGGGAATGGCCAATTAAAGTTACATCCCATTATCCATGAGGGTCCTGACGCCTCATATTGGGGAATATTTGTGCCAAATCATATTACCCGTGAATGTTTGAGTTTTAAACTGAGTCCCATTTTCCAGGAGGGTTCTGACAACTCTTAACTGAATCCTATTTCAACATGCAAAGTCACTTTATGTTCTTTTCTGTAACAAAAGGCTCCATCATACTCTTTCGAGGAATTTAAAACTACAAATAGACTCAAAACATTCTTTAAAACTAGAAACTGAAATACACACTCAAAACTGAAAATCAAGAGAACATAAGTGCTTCTACTCCAGGGGCTCGTGGGATATCAGCCGGTCTTGCCACGGGCCTATGTGCAAGATCCCCTTGAAAACCCTCCAGGTCACTCATTATTTGGCAAACAAATTTCATTACTGCAGCAAACAAGGTGGTTTTAGTCATATCTTCACATTCGTGGAACTTCATGACGATGTAGTCAGCAATTACTCTAACCCTTTCCCTGATGATACCATTTTCTTGGAGCAAACACCTTATCTGCTGAGATCTAGCTTCTAGCACTTGCGTGTCATGATGGGTTTGACCTTGCAGCTACTGTATATCTTCCTCCAGACGGGCATTAATTCATAGCAGTGTTCCCCTTCTGCTTTAAAGTTCTTAGCTTTTTTGTCCATCTCATTTTCAAGGGTAGTTAGCCTTTTCTTCAAAGTTGTGGTTGTTCCCTCGTATTTCCTTTTTAGATGCCATATAAACTCCACCCATCCTTTTGCATTCTTCGTCAGATGTCGGGTCTTTTAGCAGGTCGTTCGGGCTCCTAATGGATTTGAAATATTTTCCCAAACATAGTCATGTAATTAGGCTCTATTTCGCCTTAGATAGATCCCACACCCGAGTCTTTGGCTCTAGAAATCTACACTCATTCCAAAACTGACAAACTTTTCCTTATGGGAACATAGTTTATGGACCTAATTCGATAACATGTCCGCTCAGATCTTCATCATGTGGGATAGTTTGGCCACCTGCCTAGTTGCCGTAGCACCCTATGTGGTGCATATGTCTGAATGCTCCGGAGGCCCATTAAGAGAAAATATCATACTTCGGCTGACATGTAAATGACTTCAATGACAGGGATCCAACCAAATTTCACTCAATTTTCTGAAGTTAAGGAACTCAAATGCACAAACCAAGCCTTTGTACCTTCTGGAAATTTACAACCCACCACTCGGTTTTCGTACTCTTGAATACAATTCAGACCAGTCATGTCGTAGTTCATGTAGCCCAAGTGGTGACAACGAGATTCTTGTATCCAAAGTTGTAGGAGCAAGCTACAACCCTTGAAGAATTTTCCCCATTCTCGGCAGATGGTTAAAGCTTAGTAAATCTCTGTTAAGATTATTGGAACAATTGTGCCATTAGTTTTTCTAGACATGACGTCGGCCATTCCCACAAAACCCAATTATATATTTCCATCCTTTCTTGGGCAGACTATGACACCCAAGAATGTTACTATAAAAGCCAGTCCCCGACGTGCCTCTCATTTATCTTTATTTCCCGAATGAGTTAGGCCAGTATATGGTGCCTCAAAACCATGGGGATCGCCAGGAAGTAGAACGTGCAAAATCCTCTGGATAGATTTCCATCTTGAACCTCCCGACTAATGCTTAGCAAATCCAAAAACTTATGAGGAGTCACTGTTCTTGACGCCACTGGGTACCGAATTCTGAGATTCCAATAAGACCGGCATAGCCCGCTATTTTCTCCAGTCATAGGGTTAACTCAAAATCATAAAATTGAAACACATTATGAGTCGGTTCCCAAAAGGGTATCAAAGCCTCGATTACATCCAACCTTGGTTTGATTTTCAGGAGACCAACAAGACCACCCAAAAATTTTACCACAACACCTTTGCTGACTTTTCCTAAGTCGTTCCACCACATATAAAGCTATAATGGGATTTCCTCAAGAACTGCGAAGGGTTCATTTTAAATTGTGCCCATCCTGCACATTTATTAGAGTGATTGGTTAAAATACCATGATTTATTTTGACTCAGCTTTCAAGGAAAAATTTATTTCAAAACAAGGAACGCATTTGCAAATAAGGCCCTAGCACCTTAGGGAAGAAGATTTTAAGGTTGTATTTGCTAATTGCCAAAATTTTGAAAAAGAATCAAAGGTGGCTATTCTTGCAAAAACGGTCTTCCGGTATCCATTTGGGGATATTTTGGCTATTTAGAAAAGAACGAAATTACCTTAGGGAGAAGGTGTTACTCATTCTAGAATTCCATGGTTCTAGCACAGTCGCTTAAACTATTAGAATTGATCTATTATCCGATATATTATATGTTTTAACCTATTGTGCATTTTTAAACTTATTAATCGCTTTTAAATATTTTAAAACACTTTTTAGGAAGATTCAAGGTCGTTTAAAACATGCCTTGAACCACGCCACATGAAATGCACCCGCAATTCGCAACACGTTCTATTTTAAAGGAGTACTCAAGCAATCGAGCGTGAGACTAATTAAAACTCAATTCAGCTAAAAAAATGCAAACGGGCGAGCTAATTACCATCGTTCTACTTCGAACCATCACACAGATTTAATACTTAAGCATGAACTACTTATTCATCTATTACTACAGATCCAGTACATTTAGGAAAGAAGTAGAAGGAGAAATGGACAAGAAGCTAAATGGCTTGAGAAAAATATAAAAATCAGGCTTCAAACAACGATCCATCTTTATTGAATTTCAGCGGAAACAACACCTTCCATACAAAAACATATTCAAAGATCCATGTGCCATTCAAAGTTCAAAGGAATACCTGGAACAATAAGAAACAAACAGCAGTCTTTCAGCAGAGAGATTAGAGTATCAGCAGCCTCTGAACAAGAACTAACAGCAGTTCATCAACCAATTTTTCATGCATAAAACCAGAAGAAAACAACAATTTTCTAGCCTTTAAAACCATAGAAATATGAAGAATCAGCTATAGAAGACCAGTATTTTTTCCATTTTTTGTGTTTCCTTACTAATTTCTAAACATCAGTAGTAAGTATAGCCGTTTCTAAGTTTTTTTTTGTATTCTAATCTCTACTCATAATACTGAAAGCGATCCTTATACAGATGACCTTAGGGCGGCAGAATTGATGTTACCATTTTATCAATCAATCCTTCTCTAATTTTTATTTTTTCACTTTTAACCCTGAATTTTAAAACCATTTATTGAAACTACCCAATCCCCTCTTTCTGAAAGCATCCCAATCTGTTTTAAAAGATTCCTTCAATTTAAATTCTCCAAATACCCTTTAGTCCCCTGCTATTTACTCTCAGGAACTAAACATGGGTCGAGCTAACCCAAATGTCAAACCAAAGCCCTGGGCTTGCAACCCGAATTAATCCTCCCCTATTTGGGCTTCTGACCTACGAAGCCCAAAGTTTTAATTCGAAAATGAAACCCACGAGAAGAACAGGCCAACGGAGTTTCAAAAATTAGTGAAATCAATAATTCCAAAGAAGACAAAATAAAGGGATACTTAAGCAAATCAGACCATGAAATCAAATGGACTAACAACATGCTAACACGACTTAATCCTAAAATGCAAACAAAACAATTCAAAACAGCAAATAAGAAAGAGAAGGAAAAAACCAGAAAGAGACAAGGACGAGGATAAAATCAAAGATGAAAAACAAAGAACATAAATACTTAAAGTAGGCATACGGACAATGGTCTTGGACGGACCTCCGCACTTTCGATTTTGAACCGAAATTGGAATTAATCACGTGTTCTTGTTGAGAACAGACGAAAAACAACAATTTCAACCCTAATCGTTCATGGAAGCTCAAAATTTTGGAGCATTTTTTCTTTTTCTTCTGTTTTTCTTTTAGATCCAAAACTTGTCCGATTTGGTGAGGATTTGAGTAGATATGGTGGTAGATTGAGAATCATATGTGGGTGGTGGTTGTATGGTAAAGATTTGGGGTTGATTGGGCTTCGCCGCCTATGAAGATGGTGGAGGAATTAAAGGCGGCGGACTAGGGTTAGAGACAGCCTGGTGAAAAGATGAAGTGAATTGGCTCTTAGGTTGTTTTGGATGGTACTTAGACAATTATAAACGAAAAAGGGAAAGCATTTAAGGCCGTTGGATGAACTGACACAGAGGGCCAAGATTTGGCTTAATACTAGAGAACTCAAAACGACATAGTTCAGGTTGTCATGACACTTGAAGGGTTTGGAACGGGTATGGGCCGAATTTGGGGCCGAATTTGCATGGGGTTTGGGCTCAATCGAATTTTGGCCCAAATTGCTCTAAATTCTAGTTCTCTATTCTTTGTTTCAATTTCCAATTTTTCTTCTTCCTTTTCAAATTAAAAAGCAAACCATATTAACTCTTAAATTAAAAGAATTTACCAATTTAAACTTATTACTCGTCATAGTGTTTACAAAAATTAAATAACTCCTAAATTAAAATAAGAACTATAAAATTTTAAATCAAAAGGTTAAAAATACAAAGTGAGTTATTTTTTGTGATTTTTTTATTTTTATAAAACAACTAATTTACTAATTAACCTAAAAATATAAAAATAAATCCTAAATGCAAATACATAGTATTTTTGTATTTTGATGATTTAAATAAATATTAGATATGTACAGAAAATATAAATAATTAAGAAAATTCTACAAAAGTTATTAACATGGCAAATAATTAAAAGAAAAATCTATTTTCTTGAAATTTTGTATGAATATTTTATATAGGGCAAAAATCATGTGATCACACAAGTGATATGTTCTAGCAATTACGAGCTAAGAACAAGGAAAAAGAAACCTAAAGAGTAAAAATGAAAGAATTATTCTTGAACAAAATCCCTAAAACTCAACTGTAATTTTAGTGTAAATTAGAGAAGAGAGAAGGACGAGTTTATTGGTTTTAATTCTCATAACTTGAGAAAATAATATATATATATATATATATATATATATATATATATATATATATATATTCTACTTATTTATTTTCTTTCAAGGGAAGGAACTAGGACAAATGTGTAGAATTTGTATATCCTGCGACAGCAATCGCAATCCAATTATTACGCTACGGACAGAAATAGTAGCCCCAATTATCTGTGGAAAATGGGAAGTTATTTGCATGAATCCAAATTTAGTATTCATACCTACTACAAAAAAAGATGTTGGATATTGATTGCTACAACAAGGTTTACTGGGAAACGTAATTTGGGCTTTATTATGGGCTTTAAAAAGGTTGGCCTGACACACGTCCTGAATACCTTTGTAGCCCCACTAGTCCGAGACCATCCCCTGATTGTTACTTCTAAATCTTACTGGTCCACCTGACATTTCTGTGGGCTCCACGAAAAGAGGTGGTTGGCCGTTTCCTAGGTGGGCAGGAAAAATGAAATCAGTTTGCAGTTTCTGATTTTCAAAATTCAAGGCCGTGCACAACGATTTAAGATGCAGAGTAGAATCAGAAACGAGAGTCCCAATATCAAATTCATTATAGGATCCGTGATCGTTTATTGCATACAACTTCATGGTACATTTTACAACAACAACAACCCAGTATAATCCCACTTAGTAGGGTCTGGGGAGAGTAGTATGTACGCAGACCTTACCCCTACTCTGGGTTAGAGAGATTGTTTCCAAATAGACCCCCGGCATCCTTCCCTCCAAGAACTTCTCACCTTGCTCTTAGGGAGACTCGAACTCACAACCTCTCGGTTGGAAGTGGGGGTTGCTTACCATCAGAGCAATCCCTCTTATCTAGTATATTTAAAATAAACCTTAAATATTTATATGACTGTAAATTAATTTATTAAGAGTAAATATAAACTTTAAAGATAAATTATTCTTTGATGAAGAAATGTATCAATTTTTTTTTATCGATTTAAAAAAAGAATGAAATACCATATAAATTGAGATAGAGGAAATATTATCTTTTAATATTTCAAAAGTAAATTAATTTTAAAATTCTTATTTTCCTAATGTCCCATGCTTATTTTACGAAAGTATAAAAGTTCAATTTCTGTTTTTTATTTTTTAAGTTTTCTGTCGAGTAAAAGTGGTATCACATAAATTGGAATGCATCGAGTTGTTTTATAAGCTATTTATTTCATGACTTGGAGTTACATTTATCAAAATATTTACGATCACACCAAGTATCATCGCCTGTGCTTATCAACAAAATAAAATAAAAAAAGGTGAGAGATATTTAAGCAGGTCAGTCTGTATTCTGTAGCATTAATAGAGTTGGCAAAATTACTAGTAGCGGATTGCTGTTACAAAGAGCAGGAGAGAACCCAGTTTCATATGATAAATCAGGTTAAGAGAAGATAAGGTTTTTCTAATTTAAGATTTTTGAGTTGGGGAATTAATTAATGAAGACATGGATTTCTGGCCAGAGTTTGTAGCAAGCAGTTGGGGCAGAGAATTTGTGGCTGCTGGATTTGGAGGAATAGCTGGTATCGTATCTGGATATCCCCTTGACGCCGTTAGAGTCCGTCAACAGAATTCTACATAAAAAGGCTCTGCTTTCAGAATCTTACGCCATGTCGCCGCTACTGAAGGTCCCTTGGCTCTTTACAGGGGCATGGCTGCTCCTCTCGCTTCTGTTACCTTTCAGGTCATTTCTTCTTCTTCTTCCCCTTCCTTGTTTTTTCCTCTATAATAACAACAAAATTAGTATAATCTCACAAATGGAGTCGGGAAATAATAGTGTGTACGCCAAACTTTATTATTTTCTTATTTATGCATACGGTGTTAGGATAATCATGTTAAGCTTATTTATTAGGAAATGAGCTCGAATACAGTTAAATGAGTACTGTTACTTGATTCCAACTAGCTTGAGATGGAGGGGATGTTGATGATAGGTTAATCCCACTTTTTCTTGGTCTCTCTTCCGGAACTACAATTTGAAGTTTAAAATTCTAATTTTTTTTAAGTTATTCAGTTTTAAATTAATAATTTATACTCAATTTTTTAAGAGTATAAAGTTTGAAAAAAAATTACCCAGCCCCTAACTCCCCTGTTTCTTGCTAAAGGTACGGCGGAATCATAGCATTTTCTTGGTAAACTTCTGTCACTATCACTAAAATGATACGTACATCGTTAAGGATTGACATGGATATTACGTGGTGATAATGAAGAGATCCAATAACAACTATTCCTTTTTTTGCACCTACCAAACAAAGAAACAGACTCTAGGGCCTTCAAATGGAGTTTTTGCGTGTCACGGAACTAATACTAAACTAACTTGCTATACAAATTTGGCACGTTAGCTTTTCCTTGAATTCACATGTCAAATTTGGTGACAACTAATGGTCACTATTAAAATCTCAGAATTTAGAGATCAAGAGTTCCCTCTAATTAAAAATCTTCTCTCATTCCTACCACGATTTGTTAATGTTTCATCAATTGTTTGTTGCCTTTTCACATGTGGATTTGGTGGAATCGTAATCATCAATTCATTATCCGTTCGTGCTTCTTATCTACTTGGGGGAGAAAAGAAGGAGCTAGTAATTGTTATTCTGGACGGAAAAGGACGGAGTTAAAATGTTTTATTAAGATTAAGACGTCTCAATGAGTATAATCTACAAGATAAGTAATCAACTTTAAAATTCTAAAATATACGGCAGTGGACTCATTTTTTAATAGCATCCTTCCTTCATCATCTACTTTCTAGTAAGTGAAGGCGGGCTACCATTTAATTCTTCACTTCTTAGTGAGTCCATTATCTAGAGAACATAGAGTAATTATTGTTTAAAATTGATCTTCCTAAGTTACTCTTAATCAGGACATTCGTCGCACTAATCTTCCACTAAACATCGGGTCTGAGTAAGTACAAGACCACAAGGGTCTAAGCAACATTACCCTATATTTCTACAAGAGACTGTGACCATGACCTCCCGGTCATATGACAGTAACTTTACGAGCTATGCCAAGACCCCCTTCTAAGTTATTCTTGTCTAAATATTTCATGAATAGAAGTGACATCTTGATTTCTACAATTATGTAAATTAGTTTCCTTGCTATTGCAGAATGCCATGGTATTTCAGATTTATGCAGTGCTATCGCGAGGATTTGACAGGAACGTTCCAGCTAGTGACCCGCCCTCCTACAAAGGAGTAGCCTTGGGTGGATTCGGGACAGGAGCAATACAAAGCCTAATGCTCACTCCTGTCGAATTGGTGAAAATTCGACTTCAGTTGCAAAGGAGAAGTATCCCTGGTAACAAAAATCAAATAACTAGTTATAGGGGTCCAACAGATGTTGTAAGTAGCATATTCAAACAAGAAGGTTGGAAAGGAATTTATCGCGGATTAACAATTACAGTACTCAGAGATGCACCAGCTCATGGCTTATACTTTTGGACGTACGAGTATGTTAGAGAGCAACTTTATCCAGGATTGTATTGAGAAAAAATTGAGTTTTTATTAAAGGTGATGTGGCATGACACGTGGATTAGTCAAACAGCCAAAGAATAATAAATAATTAAAAGGCACGGAGGACAACAGGCACGGTAGAAGAAAAGGAAACAGGCACGAGAAGAAACCTTAGATACGATTCTCGTGTCTATCCAAGGCATTCAACATCAACGGATAAAAAGGGCATTGAAGACACGAATCTGAAGATAAAAAGTAGTCTACATTCATTATTAAATACTTGATACGTCAGTTATTCAGTATTTAATAGCAATGATTATATAACGTCTCATTAAATGCTCTTTATTATTTAGAATAATCCGTTACTCCTTGTCAACTATAAAAGGAGGAAGTTTTATCATTTGTAGGACACAACGAACATTCTTGAGATCATAGTGAAATATAATTTTTTATTGATTTATTCGTATTCTTTGAAAGCCAATCATATTTCGGTCTCTTTGATTATCAATAACCCGATTTCTTCTCTAAAATTCGAGTTTTGACCAAAATTACATTTTTTGGTTAAACAAATTGGTTCCGTTACCGGGAAACTGATAATCCGTTCTTGCTAAATCAACATTCAATCTTATTGTTAATATGTCGAACAACAACGACAACAACAACCAAGCAAATCTGAACCAACAAATTGATGATGAGAAACTCAATAATGCTAACGTTCAAGCTTCTCCACGTGGATCTCGTGAAGGAACTCCAAACGATATGTTTGAACATGATGATGGAGGAGCCGAAACAAGAGATGAACTGTTAAAGAAAATAATCGACTCACGAATTAACAAAGCCTTGCGAGCCCTAGTTGATCAATTGCCTGCTGCACCAGCAACACCAGATAACAACACGTTGGAAAACCCTCGCTCTGGTCTAGTTAATTATGGCAATGGGATAGTTCCTAGTGACTCACAAGATGGAGAACCAGGTAATACAGGTAATTCTCATCTTCAAAATTTGGTACTAACCTTGCAGAAACAACTCAAGGAGCAGAACGAGCGTATTGAGCAAATCCCTGGAGTTTCGCCTGTGATAAAAGGAGTAGACATGGATAAATACTCGCAACAACCGTGAAAACCAAATGCTGCTCCTTTACCGATACCAAAGAAATTCAAAATGTCTGATATCCCAAAATATAATGGTACAACGGACCCTCGTGCTCACGTAACTGCATTTACAATGGGAGTGAAAGGCAACGATTTGACCAAACAAGAAATAGAATCAGTGTTGGTAAAAAAGTTTAGAGAAACACTCACCAGGGGAGCATTAACCTGGTACTCTCTCTTACCTGAAAATTCTATAAATTCTTTTGTTGAGCTTGCAGATTCTTTCATAAAAACACATTCGGGAGCTCAAAAGGTGGAAAAGAGAATAGAGGATATTTTCAAAACCAAACAAGGGAACACTGAATTACTCAGAGATTTCGTTGATAGATTCCAATATGAAAGAATGATGTTTCCCCGTGTACCAGATAATTGGGCTGCAATAGCTTTTGCTAGCAATTTGAATTACAAAAGTTCAGAAGCCACGATAAGACTTAAAGAAAGCCTTCGTGAATTTCTCGCAACTACTTGGAATGATGTTTATAACAAGTATAGTACGAAGCTCAGAATTGAAGAGGATACTGTATCTCAACCTCAACGAGAAGATAGAAGCGGATCACGAAGGTCTGAAGCCGACAAAAGGTCAGGTAGGAACAGGTATGATCCATATATGGGACCTGCAGGAAGAGACCCACGTTCTAGGCAAAACAATAAACATTATGATCAGAGGTCGAGAGATAGGGGAACCAGATCTTCATCCAGATTCAAAGGTGATAGAAACACCAAGAGCCGCGGGATGATGATAGAAATTTAATTGCACGATTTGCTGGTCATAGTTTTAATGTAACTAATTCCGAGCTTGTAGCTGTTCTAAGGAGTATGGGAGATAAGGTACGGCGGCCAAAAGAGATGCGGTTGAACCCAAACAGACAAAACCCAGACCATTTGTGCGAATTTCACAACGACCATGGGCATAAAACTTCAGAATGTAGATTTTTACAAAGTGAAGCAGATCATTTGCTGAAACAAGGCTATCTCACGGAGCTGTTCAGTGAAAAAGGAAAGTAAGCCTACATGAAAATAGGCAAGAGCCACCAAAACCACCTTCACCTAAGAGGATAGTAAATGTCATCAGTGGAGGAGAAGATATTTACGGAGTAACATATACGGCTAGGAACAAAGTTAACAAAATGACGATCACACACGGCAAGCGAATACGATAAATCTTAGAACAGGAGAGTATAAGCTTCGGTGATGCAGATACGGAAGAAGTGACTACACCGCATAACGATGCTCTGGTAATAACTTTAATTATATTTGTCACTGATGTAAAAAGAGTTTTGATTGATCCAGGTAGCTCTGTAAATATTATTCTACTAAGAGTACTACGAGAAATGCAAGCTGAAGACAAGATAATTCCAAAAGCTCATGCTTTATCAGGCTTCGACAATTCAAGTGTGGTAACAAAGGGTGAGGTAACTCTAACAACTTACGCTGCAAATGTTGTTGAAGAAACTAAGTTTCAGGTAGTGGATTTGGAAATAGCATACAATGTAATCATGGAGAGACCTTGGATCCATGATATGGGTGATGTTCCATCAACCTTACATCAAGTCATTAAATTTCCATCACCTTGGGGAATATGTCAAATCTGAGGAGATCAACAAATAGCCAAGAGTATCAATGCAATAATAGATACGTGCAACACAAGTAAAAAAAATAGCAATTATTGAAAATAGTTGAACTTATCAGCAATCAAACTTCAATTGAAACAACAGACTTAGATTCGAGGCCCGATGTAATTCAAGAACCAGAAGAAAACGAGAATATTAAAACAACGAAAGAAGAACTCGAAGTTGTGATGTTATTTGAACAATGGACAGAGAAAAAAGTTTACGTGGGAGCCAATCTAAATCCCGGCATGCAAGGCAAGTTAATTGAATTTTTAAAAGCTAACGTAGATTGTTTTGCCTGGTCCCATGCTGATATGAAAGGTATTCCACCGGATGTGATGACTCATAAGCTTAACGAAGACCCACCTTTCACCCAATTAAGCAAAAGAAAAGAAAGCAAGGATCTTTCAAAAATCAAGTAATTCTAGATGAGGTCCAAAAGTTGTTGAAAATCGGGTCCATTCGTGAGGTAAAATATATCGATTGGTTAGCTAACACGGTGGTCGTACCTAAAAAGAATGGTAGTGGCGAGTTTGTGTAAATTACACTGATCTAAATAAATCTTGCCCAAAAGACTCTTTTCCTTTACCCTACATAGATCAATTGATTGATGCAACTGCAGGTCATGAACTTTTAAGTTTTTTAGATGCATATTCGGGGTACAATCAAATTAAAATGGACCCCGGTGATGAAGAAAAAACTTCTTTCATCACAGACCGAGGGACTTACTGTTACAAAGTAATGCTCTTCGGTCTAAAAAATGCTGGAGCAACCTATCAAAGGTTAGCTACCAAAATGTTTCAAGAACATTTGGGAAAGACAATAGAGGTATATATAGACGACATGATCGTCAAACCCCAGCATTCCCATGACCATATTTCTCATTTAAGTGTTGCCTTTGAAATTTTGCGAAAATTTAATATGAAACTCAATCCTGAAAAATGTGCATTTGGAGTTGCGTATGGTAAACTTTTAGGTCTTCTTGTCTCTAACCGTGGAATTGAAGAGAATCCTTCCCAGATTAACGCAATTGAAGAAATACCTGACATGCTTACTAGTAAAAAGGAAGTTCAGAGATTAACAGGAAGGATAGCGGCCTTGGGGAGGTTTATTTCAAAATCATCATAAAAATGCTTCAGATTCTTCTCTGCGCTCAAAAATCAAGACCATTTCGAGTGGAATGAAGATTGTCAACGAGCACTTAGGGATTTGAAAACTTATTTATCAAATCCTCCTTTATTGGCTAAACCTAAAGAAGGTGAAAAGTTACTCATCTATTTAGCAGTATCAGAAGTAGCGGTAAGTGCCGTGTTAGTACGAGAAGACCAAGGTAAGCAATCTCTGATTTATTATGTAAGTAAAACTTTATTAGATGCAGAGACAAGGTATCCACAGCTAGAAAAATTAGCATTAGCTCTCATCATGGCATCTAGAAACCTATGAAATTATTTTCAATGTCATCCTATTGTGGTTGTTACTACTTTTCCATTAAGAAATATATTGCATAAACATGAATTATCAGGAAGATTAGCAAAATGGCTATAGAATTAAGTGAGTACGAAATAATTTACCAACCTCGAACTGCTATCAAATCTCAAGTACTCGCTGATTTCGTAGCTGATTTTAGTCAAAGCATACATCTAGAAGAAAAAAAAAGACAAGCTTTTAACGGAGCTAATCCGGGGACTTGGCTATTATTTACCGATGGTTCATCTAATGTAAAGGGGGCAGGTTTAGGAATTGTTCTTATACCACCTACGGGTGAAACAATTAGACAAGCTATAAAATGTCACCATGTAACTAATAATGAAGCAAAGTATGAAGCTGTGATTGCAGGTTTGGAGCTAGCAGTAGAACTTGGTATCATGCAAATTGTAATCAAAAGTGATTCACAATTAGTAGTCAATCAAATACTGGAGACTTAAGTAGCTAGAGAAACTCGAATGCAAGAATACCTCGGAAAGGTACGGAGTTAATAAGATAGTTCCAAACTTGGAAAGTGATGCAAATCCCAAGAGAAGAGAATTTGGAAGAATATGCTTTAGCCAACCTCGCATCTGCAGCAGATATAGCAAAAGATGTGAATGCCTCAATTATACATTTGTTCACTCTGTTCTTGACCCTGACAAAAATGAGGTAAACTTTAATCATTTAACTTGGGATTGGAGAAACGAAATCGTGTATTTTTTGCAGCATGGAACCGTACCTGAAGACAAGGTGAAGGCTCATGCATTAAGGAAGAAAGTCGCTCGTTACTGCCTGTATCAAGGAAATGTGTACCATCAAATGTTTGGTGGACCATTAGCCAGGTGTCTCGGACCTTCTCAAACAGAATATGTGATGAGAGAAGTACATGAGGGACATTGTGAAAATCATGCATGAGGCAGATCACTGGGTAAAACATTAATTCGAGCGGGATATTACTGGCTTAAAATGGAAGAAGAAGCATTGATTTCGTATCTAAATGTGACAAATGTCAAAGGTATGCAAATAACATGCATAGACCGGCAGAGTTATTACATCCTGTCATAGCTCCGTGGCCCTTCATGAAATGAGTAATGGACATCGTAGGACCATTACCTTAGGCAAAAGGTCAGGTAAAGTTTCTACTCGTACTTACTGATTATTTCACTAAATGGGTAGAACCAGGAGCGTTTAAACAAGTACGACAGAAAGAAGTTAAAGATTTCATTTGGAGAAATATAATTTGCCGTTTTGGTGTTCCAAAGGAGATAGTTTGTGATAATGGACCACAATTTATAGGAGCTCAAATCACAGAATTCTTTCAATATTAGCAAATCAAAAGAATTACGTCGACACCATATCATCCAGTAGGTAATGGGCAAGCAGAGTCTACAAACAAGGTAATTATCAACAACTTAAAGAAAAGGTTAGAGGAATCAAAAGGCAATTGTCCTGAAGTATTACCAGCGGTATTATGGGCATATCGAATGATGGCAAAAACAAGTATAGGAGAGACACCATTTTCAATGGTCTATGGTGCAGAAGCTTTGATACCAGTTGAGATAGGTGAACCTAGTACACGACGTATTCAAGCAAAAGAAGACCTGAACAATGAAGAGTTACGAGTAAATCTTGACTTACTTGAAGGGAGAAGAGAAGCTACGTTGATAAGGATGGCAACTCAAAAGCAAGTGATTGAACGGTATTACAACAGGAAAGCACGCCTCAGGTTTTTAAAGTTGGGGACTTCGTGTTTAAAAAGGTTTTCCAATCTACAAAGTCAGTTAGTCCAGGAAAGCTAAGTCCAACATGGGAAGGACCTTATCGAATTCGTGAAATTGCGGGCAAAGGAGCATACGAGCTAGAGACAATGGAAGGCAAGGTTCTGACCTTCACATTGGAATGTCGTTCATTTAAAGAGATATTACTTCTAAAGAAAGTACCCACGGTCAGGTATCGCCAAGTTAGAATTTCTTCTTTGAATTGATAAAAATATACTAACAATTTTATATGCTAGGCAAAAACCCTAACTCGTTCCAAATGATGAGTCACGGTGTGCATGGAAAATTGGAATACTCTTATATTCCTAGCCCAGGGTTACAATAATCTGATGGAAATACACACGAGTTAGGCAGTCTTCATCTATAATCGTACCTCCGAGTCCCGTATGTTTTTCTGTTTCAGGAAAAAGAACCAAAGATTGGGAGCAAATATACAAGTGTTCGAGGCTTCATACTTCACCGCTCAAACACTTGGGAGACTGTACTATATACACATAAGTATGTGCGGAAATAGATACGAGAGAGCAAAATTCAAGATTTTCAAATCAACTCAAGTTACGAGAATTCAAGTATCAATCTAAAATGAAGTTATTGCTTAAACCCTTCCTAAGAATGTAAAGGCAGGGACATGACTATGTATCAGAACAGGTTATATAAAAAAAACTTGTATATTAGGTAAATCTGTTAAAAGAATGCAGTTGCGAGAAAGTTATAGATGTACTTCAGTACATGTAATACTCAAGAAACTTATCAAAGTTCATAAATAAAAAACTTTACAAAAGGTGTTTTATGTGAAACATGTATGTTCCTATCTCTTTCATCGAATATTAACACCATTATGAAGTTGAGACGTCTTCTTCATTAAGTGTCAATAAATAAAAGGGCCCTCTTTTATTTTTCCTCATGTTGGTAACACATGAGAAGAATTATGAAAGCATTTTCTGAAAAGGATAAAAAATGCTTACTTATTCTCTAAGTCATAACAAGAAAAACAGGCAAGAGTAAAGTAAAATCATTCTGCAAAATTAAAGCAGTAAGTAGACAAGGATAAAATGAAGAAGTATTATACAAACTTCTTAACATAAAAAACTAAGGGGAAAAACTTAGCTATTACAATATATTTTTCTGAAATAGATGCCCCATTATAGAAACTGGGAACTTCATCACATCATCAGAATCAAACAAAAAAGAGGTAAGGTTAAACATCTTCATTGGCCACTGAGGTGATAGGAGCGGTAGGAGTCGCAGCTTCATTAGGCTCGGCTGAAACTTCATGAGAAGCAGTAGACACGAGGATTTCTGTTCTTAAAGGCTGTGTTACAGATAAGTTACCCTCGTCTACTGGAATTGTAACTTCAGTAACTTCAGCTGTTGCTTCTAAGTTCAAAGGCTCTTCAACCCGGGGAGTTTCCACTGTTGGAGAAGAGATGTCAATTACCTGGTCAGGAGAAGGAGTTTCGGTTGGTTGTTCATTCTTTTCAATCAAGTCTAAAACTTTGGCTAACTCAGATTGCAAATCAAATTTTTCCTGAGAAGCCTCCATTAAAGTATCACGACGAGATTTCAAGAAGGCCCAGTTGACCTCATAGTTAAAATTCTCGGCAAGGAATTGTAATCCTTCTCCAGGTTTTCATAATCTTTTCTCCACGTAGCTAAAGTGTTCTTCATTGTTTCATGTTCAGCTAAGTGGAAATCAAGGGAAGATTGAAGGTTGACACGAGAACTCTCCAACATATGAATCTTGTCGGAGGAAATCCTTAAATCATTTTGAGCACGAGATAAGTTCTCTGCCAATTCTTTTGCATATTCTTCTTTTTTCTCCAGAAGAGCCATTAACTCATTAATTTCTTCATTAGCTTTAGATAAAGAACCTTCCAAAATTTCTTTATCCTTCTTAAGTTGACCCCATGAAGCATTAGCAACTCATAACTCTAAAGATAACCATCACTTCGTAAACAGAGGAAGTTGAACATGCCTAGAAAAATGGGAACAAAACTGCAGATCCAACCAGAAGACGACACGTGTACAGGGTATTAAATGAGAAAGACAGAAAAGACGTCGATACTAACACAAGCATTAATTGTGACAAAAATTCTTTTTCAGGATCCACTTCCCAATTATTTAATTGATAAATAAATGAAAAGTGGGGGGACTATCTGTATTGGAAAAAATTGAGTTTTTATTAAAGGTGACGTGGCATGACACGTGGATTAGTCAAACCGTCAAAGAACAATAAATGATTAAAAGGCACGGAGGACAACAGGCACGGTAGAAGAAAAGGAAACAGGCACGAGAAGGAACCTTAGATACATTCTCGTGTTTATCCAAGGCATTCAATATCAACAGATAAAAAGGGCATTGAAGACACGAATCTGAAGACAAAAAGTAGTCTACATTCATTATTAAATACTTGATACGTTAGTTATTTGGTATTTAATAGAAATGATTATGTAACCTCTCATTAAATGCTCTTTATTATTTAGAATAATCTGTTACTCCTTGTCAACTATAAAAGGAGGAAGTTTTATCATTTGTAGGACACAGAGAACATTCTTGAGATCATAGTGAAATACAATTTTTAATTGCTTTATTCTTATTCTTTGAAAGCCAATTATAATTTGGTCTCTTTGATAATCAGTAACCCGATTTCTTCTCTAAAATTCAAGTTTTGACCAAAAATACATTTTTTGGTTAAACAAGGATGTTGTAAGAATGGTCAGGAGAGTTTTAGAACAATGCTTATTGCAAGTGGTTTAGCGGGAGTTGCTAGTTGGATAAGTTGCTATCATGTTGATGTTATTAAAACCAGATTGCAAGCACAGTCACAATCTACACCCTCGAGATATTCTGGCATTGTTGATTGCTTTAGGCAAAGTGTGAAACAAGAGGGATACAGCGTGCTATGGCGAGGATTGGGAACTGCTGTTGCCAGAGCATTTGTAGTAAATGGAGCTATATTCACTGCCTATGAAACTGCCTTGAGGTTCTTTTTCAGCAACAACAACAACAATAATCACACGAACATTGAAACTGAAAATACATTCTAATACAGGAGTAGTCATTGAGGTGTGGCCTCATTAGTTTATTCTATCTGGTACTCAATACTAGATGAAAAAAGGTCAAAATAACGTCATATTTCAGATATCGGCACACGTTAACATGCTCTTCGGTGCACGATAGCAAAGCTGCCACTGTGCCCGGAAATAGCCCGTCGCCGGAGAAACCTTCATGCAGAAGCTGATACCACTGTCACCCCCGACCATGGTGCTGCTAAACCTCGAGAACCACTGACTTTTGGGAGTTTCCTACCTCAAAAATTTCAAGCTATTGAAGCGATTCATGAAGCCGAATGCGATGAAGTTTTCAAGCAGAGTTCTGTAACCAATCCAACTGAAGATGCTAGTCAAGTTGTTCGCCAACTAAATTTCTCTGAAACTAGCAGATAGTAGGTGAAATGCCCAACTACAGCTGAGGTTGTACTAGGAAATCGAAGTGCTCAAATGGGAAAACCCCCAGTGAGGATGATCTGAAACCCCAGATTGAGTATTGGAAAACTGCGTTAATTGGGTATATTATTGGTGAGTCCCCCTCTGAAAAAGCTATGGACAACTTTGTCTTGCATGATTGGAATTTTGTCGCTAAACCCCAGATTTTAATCCACTCTGAGGGTTACTGCATTCTTTGATTTAAGTCGATTGAGGATAGAGACAAAGTAATACAGTCGGGGCCTTATTCATACAGAAATAAACCATTAGTGTTGAGGCCTTGGGAGATTGACTTCTCTTTTCAAAATGATATTGTTAGTACAATCCCTGTTTGGATTAGATTTCCAGGCTTACCAGTTGGTTACTGGTCTACTGATGCATTGAGTAAGATGGCTAGTGCTGTTGGTAACCCCTTATATACAGATAAGTTCACGGCTCATTATGAAAGATCTCATATGCTAGAGTGCTTGTGGAGGTTGATGCTGCCCACCCCCTTCCAGATCAGCTAGAAATTGAAAATCCTTTTGGTTCTAAGGTACAACAAATTGAGTATGATTGGAAACCACTGTTCTGTAACCATTGTCTGAAATTTGGCCATGATGACTTGGATTGATGGTACAATACAAAAGCTGACAATGAGAAGGAAAATAAGGAAGAAGATATGGCAAGGAAGCAGGAGCCTAGAAGGAGAAGAAAGACTAAAGCAGTCAGGAGAGAATGGCTCATTAAGAAGCAACCTAATAAGATACAGGAGATCCTCCCAGAGGAAGTTGAGTCTAGTAAGGCAGTGGAAGTAGCACTGTTAAATACAAACCAGCATATGGCATTGACCACCAGTGTAGAGCCTTCACAATCTGGACACCAGCTCACTCTCAGCAATCAGGAGAGGAGCATAGATACTGAAGGTGACCACCAGTGTAGGGACACTGCAGTATGAAACAAAGGCAAGGTAGTTATTGATGTAATAGATGATGGAAGAAAAGGCCAACAAATTGACCCGGGCCCCCCTCTACTTCCAAATTACTATGATAATAGTTACTTGGAACATTAGAGGGCTAAACCTAGCCCATAAGCAGAAAGAATTGAAACACTTTCTTGCTGTAAATAAAGTTGATGTAATGGGATGTCTAGAAACAAGAGTTAAAGAACACAAAGCAAAAAAGATACAAGATAAAATTGGTAGAGGCTGGCAGTTCTATTGTAATTATTTGAAGGCAGTGAATGGCAGAATCTGGTTGATCTAGAAACCTCATATACAGATTCGAATCTCACTTGTGACTGATCAACTTATTCACTGTTTTCTTGAAGACTCTGTTAGCAAAGTCAAAACCTATGCTAGTATTATCTATGCTCAGAATGACATTAAACTTAGAGAACAGCCGTGGACAGATTTGAGGAGCATTCCTATCTCTAGCCAGGACCCTTGGTTATTGAGTGGGGATTTCAACAATGTGCCGGGACCTGATGATAGAATAGGGTCTCCTATAACAGATGCTGAAGTCAAAGGCTTCAAAGTTGTTATAAATGATCTACAACTTTCTCCTCTTAGAGCAACAGGATGGCAATTCACTTGGTCCAACAAACAAGACAATGCCTCTAGAGTATATAGTAAGATAGATTGGGCTCTAGGAAACTACCAATGGCTACAAAGGTTTGGTCACCTAGAAGCTGACTATATGAATCCCTCTATATCTGATCACACTCCCATTCTCATTAAATGTGGAGATCTAAAGTTGTTGCATCCAAAGCCATTCCGACTATTCACCAACATTATGGAGAATCCTCAATTCAGTCACATATTGCAGAATGTCTGGACACAAAAGTGCAATGGGACTCCTATGCAGCAGGTTTGGAGGAAGCTTAAGTGTCTAAAAGAGCATCTTAAAGAATTAAATGCCTATATGGCCACTTACAAACAGATACTTGTGTAGGTCAGAGAACACCTGGACATCATACAGAATCAGCTGCAGACTAACCTTCTATCACAGTTTTTATTTGTTGAAGAAAAAACAACTCTACAGGAAATTGAAAAGTGGAGTGCTGTGGAGGACCAGGTGTTGAGGCAGAAATCCAAAGCAACTTGGATCACCTGTGGTGATGCAAATACAAAGTACTTTCATGCCCAATGGAAAATCAAAACTTCCGAAGCAAACATTACTTCCATATACACAGATACAGGAGTAAAGCTAACACAACCAGAAGATGTAGAACAGGAATTCATCACTATTTTCCAGTCATTGATGGGAGAATGTGAAAGGGAGATACCTCTTGGTAATACTGCTATAATTAGACAAGGGAAATGCTTATCAAGGAGTCAACAAACACTACTGATTCAGGAAGTTACTATGGAGGAAAGTCACTGCAGCAATAAAGGAAATGCCAAAGGATAAGGCACCTGGAGTAGATGGATTTCCAATGGAGTGTCAGAAATTGGGATACAGTCAAGGAGGATATCTTTGCTGCTGTCAAGGATTTCTTCAACAAGTACTTAATGCCTCCTATGTTGAATACCACTGTTATAGCTTTAATACCTAAAATCAAAACTGCAGCTACTGTAAAAGACTACAGACCTATAGCTTGCTGTACCACATTGTACAAGATCATATCCAAAGTCATCACAAAAAGGATGAAAGCAGTGGTAAGTGATCTGGTAGGTCAGGCTCAATCTACCTTCATTGAAGGAAGAAGCATACTGGATAATATCATCCTCAGTCATGAAATACTCAAAGGTTACTCTAGGAAAGCTATCTCTCCTAGGTGTGTATTGAAGGTGGATCTCAGAAAAGCCTATGACACACTGGATTGGAGATTCCTGAAGCAAATATTAATTGATCTGGGCTTTCCTGCTGTCTTTGTGAAGTGGATTATGGAATGTGTTACAACTGTCTCTTATTCTCTGCTGCTTAATGGGGGACTCACAAAGCCTTTCAAAGCTAAGAGGGGTATTAGACAAGGTGATCCTATGTCACCCTACCTATTTGTAATGGCCATGGAATATCTAAATAGGCTGTTGGGACAATTACATAGGAATGGAGAATTTAATTTTCATCCGAAGTGTAGGAAATTAAACTGCACTCATGCTTGCTTTGCTGATGATTTGCTGATGTTCTGTAGAGCAGACATGATTTCAGTCCAAATATTGCAGGGTGCTTTCCTACAGTTCTCTCAAGCTTCAGGTCTTCAAGCTAATCTGTCAAAGAGTGCTTTATATATTGCAGGAGTGAAACAGGATATCAAAGCTCGGATTCTGGATACCCTAGGATTCACAGAAGGTACATTTCCTTTCAAGTATCTAGGGATCCCTCTTGACACAAAAAAACTGTCAGTTGGCCACTTCTATCCAATTATTGAGAGGATCACAGAAAGGGTCACCTGCTGGTCTGCCAAATTGTTATCCTATGCTGGCAGAAGCCAATTGATAAAGTCTGTCATTTTTGTATTCAAACCTACTGGAGTCAAGTGTTCATACTACCTAAGAAAGTATTGAAAGCTATTGAACAAATTTGCAGAACTTTCCTACGGACAGGTAGTGTTAACCTATCCAGGAAGGCTTTAGTAGCTTGGGATAGTGTATGTAGGCCATTCTCAGCAGGAGGATTAAATATTATGATATGGCTCTATGGAATAAGGCAGCACTCAGTAAACAGCTATGGAACTTGGCAAAGAAAAAGGACTGCTTGTGGATTCGTTGGGTGCATAGTTACTATATCAAACAGAGGGATATAGAGACTCTCTCCAGTCCAGGATCAGCATCCTGGGTTGTGAAGAAGATACTGGCCAGAAGGGATGACATTATGAAGATTCCTAGACTTCAGGGAAGCTTATTCAATAGGATGCAAGCCTTTTGTAAGCTGGATAAATTTCATATACAGGAACTCTATCTGGCAATGCTCCCTCACTATAATAAGGTTCCTTGGAAGAACCTGGTGCTTCATGCTTCTTCTCAACCACGTCACAGATTCACTATTTGGTTAGCTGCTTTACAAAGGTTGCCAACAGTAGACAGACTACAAAAAATTGGCATCAGTGTTCCAGATAGTTGTGTCTTCTGTAATCAAAATGTCGAAACTTTTAGTCACCTGTTCTTTGCATGTCCAGTTACAAATGGTATATGGAGCAGAATATGCATATGGCTGGGGCAGCATAGGGCAGTGAGTGACTGGACTACTAAATTGCAATGGGTATGTAGCAAGGCTAAGAGTCGAGTGGTTCTTAATGCTATAACTGTCTGTGCATTCATCCATACTGTTGCTCTTATATGGCGAGAAAGGAATAACATAAGATTTAATAGTGTCAAGTTCCAAGAAGATCAGCTATGCCGAGAGTTAACATTGTCCATCCATGTTCGAGGCAGTAAGCATAGGCATTGGAGAAGTGGTCTGAATAAGCTCAACAAGTTTCCTTAGTTACTTGGTTGTTTTAGTCGATGCAATAGTTGTTCCTATACTAGGATATACTTAGTGATAGCTATGAGCTTAGTATAGGAGATATTTTTAAATGAGTAGGAGTAATCCAATCTCTTACTTTAGTTCATATTGTAAAAACCTTTGATATTAATGGAAAGTTTGCTTATCTAAAAAAAAAAAAAAAAACAGGTCAAAAGTGCATCTTGCTTGAAAAGACAGCGTTAAAGAAAGAGCTACTGGATGTGCGACGAAAGCAAGATGAAACTTTTAAGCATGCTTCAGTTTCTATTAGAGGGACTTGGATCTAATCTATTCAAAGTAGAAGCAGATCTTCAGTTGACAGTTTGTTACAAAGAAACAAACATAAAGCAAGTATGATTCTTGGCACCTTTGACAATGTGTCTACTTGTGCCATTCTATTCATTGTAGCAATTATATGGTTTATAGCCTAAATGGAAATTTAAATTGGACTTGGTTACTTATGGTTTTCCCTACTTGAAGAATTAACCCAAATAGCAGCTCGCTAATCTCTTAAACTGAAAATAGCCAGCGGATGTATGATATATGTATAAATTATGTATAATATATGTATAATTTTGTATAATCAAGATATAATCTATGTATACTGGATAGAAAATGTAAACATTGAATCTGACTGGCTATTTCTACTTTCTTTACCCATGACAAAGCCTCAGTCCCAAATGATTTATAGCTTGGCCTTTCGCAGAAAGTTATAAGGAATGCATGTTGATCAATTTAGAAAATGATAGTGAACATCATGATAAAGAAGATTTATTATAGAACCAACTTCGATGTAATGAGGCTTCAATGTCCTATATGTTCTTTTTTTTCTTTTGCCATATCATATGTTTAATATCCACCTTCTTGATTTACTTTTTCGCCTCAGTCCCAAATAAGTTGGGGTCGGCTATATGAATCTTCACTGACTATGTTTCTTCATTTAATGTCACATCAGGTGGTTACTTTATCTATAACAAAACAATGTCATGCATTAGAATGGTAGAATGGATGGGGAGCTTTGGCGTAACTGGTAAAGTTCATGTGACCAGAAGGTCATGGGTTTGAGCTGTAGAAACAGCTTTTTGCAGAAGTGCAAGGTGAGGCTACTTACGATAGACTCTTGTAGTCCGACCCAGAGCTTAGTGCACCGGTGTCCCTTTATTAGAATGATAGAATGGAAACTGGGGAAAATGAGAGGTATTCTTTTATAGCAGAGAAATGAGGTAGAACAGCTTCAAGGACAGAAATGTGTTCATATTTCTCTTCACGGCATATAGTGCAAATCAATAATCACTCTGCTACATTACAATTAATAGAGCAAATTCCATCAAAAAATATAAATAATGAATTGTACTCCTAATGTCACATAACTCACTTCTTGAAGAAACTTGCTCAAGAAATAGAGATCCAAGGATTTTCTGAAACTACTCAATATAGGAATCCATTTGAATTGAACAGACAATGAAGAAGTTGGCTACCTTGGGAAAGTGCACTGGCATACAAAGACACAGACAGTCTGACGAAAAATCCAGTAGTTTCTGCAGCTCAATAGGACCAAGACTTGGCATTCAACCGTTGATGTTGATGAATGGCTGTGGAAGTGAGAACTCAGTATACATGTCCATGAAAAACTTGTCAACAATTTCAAGGTAAAATGGACAGTTTAGGTGAGAGTAATAGTGTAGCACTTCTTCTATGTCCAGCATTTGATCCAAATCTTCCTCATCCAACAAATCTAATTCCTTCATCTTCTGTGCTAAAATCTGTCCTTTACTTGTGCTTTGAAGAAAAACCTCTCCTATATTTTCTTCATTGAATGTTGCTCTTTCCTTTTCTTCTTTTCTCATTCTTTCTTGGTTTTCCATAGTGTTCTCTACTGATTCTTCACAAATATTATTTCTCTCTGGAACCTCATTATGGTCACAATGTTCCCATTGTTGAGGAAAGTCTCTGTAGAAATCACCCAACTCTTGAATTATGCTGTTTGGAATTCGATTGCTGCCAGAAAAGAAGGGATTGAAGTGACAAACTTTAGGTAACTTATGTTGACCTTTAAAGAGAAATGACTTGAGACTATGTAGAGTTTTGAGGAGGAAGTTCTTGGTCTTATGAAAGGATTTCTTAAGTAGCATTTGTGGCTTTACTGTCTTTCTGTACAACTCCCCCATGTGGCTTTCACTATCTTCTTAGCAAGAGATAATGCAACTTGTATTCCTCCTTAAATTTTAGATGCCTAAATGGTTTTTAACATGTACTAATGAAAGAGATGGGGACAGGTGGGCTTGAGTTTCTTATCATAACTGAAGGCAAAAAGCCAAAATGCAATGAATTTCAGAGGGACATTCTGCTCTTTTTCTTCTTGACTCCCTTGCTTTAGTTGGGCTTCCCAATATATCTTTCTAAGCTTGACTTCCTTGATTTAGTTATTGCTTCCCAATGTATCTTTCTTTTCTATGATGGTAGTGTTGAGGCCAGTTTGGATGTACTTCCATTGATCTATTCATGTACCTAATACCTCTCCAGGAGATAATTTTGCGCACCAAGATTTAAGCAGATTAGAAAATTTTACCTGGTGAGTTTTTTTGTCTTTGCTAGAACTTAAACGCTAGCAGAACGCAATTGCGTACAATAGACCATTGTAACCCAACCCTTCCTCGGACTTCAAACCCGGTGCATAGCGAGAACTTATTATACCGAGTTATTGCAATTCAAACCCTGGTCTCCTAGGGCCTCCTCCTAGGAGTATATCCTTTCTATTTTCATGACCATTCTTTTGACTGTCATGCTGTTTAAAGTGTCGCAGCATTCATTATGAAGAAAAGGGGAAAGTTGAGCGGTGAGTTGGCAGATGCTTAAAGTGATTAGTACATATAATTAAGCAGTACCTAAATCATACTAATGCAGTTTTAGACCACTGGGGCCCCAAGTAATAGATGAAGCAAGGCCATAATTTCCCTTTAATCGAGTAAGAATTACTGTTTGTATCAATTGTGTCAAGTGCCTTTAGAGTTGGGTTTTTTTGGTAATACATATACAACAATCATGAGATAAAATAAAAATGATTTGGCATATTAAATCAATATCTTTAATTTATCATTGCTGTACATCCAAAAATTATTGCATCAGTTTAGTTGATACAAAAAGGCACATCCCCGTATAAACTGATAACTTGATAAAAAAAACAACTTGTGCCTCAATAAATTACTTCAACAACAACAACAACAACTACCCAGTAATGTCCCACACAGTGGGGTCTGGGGAGGGTAATACGTAGACGAGTCTTACCCCTACCCGAAAGGGCAGAGAGGCTGTTTCCAATCGAACCTCGGCTCAGTGAGGAAAGGAAAGACAAAAAACAAAGACAAAAGAGCATTAGTGACACCAGCAGAAACATCGTAAATAGTTATCTAGACATAAGAACCATAAATAAAATAGCATGCAATACTATCAGACAGTAACTACCATGCCTCAATACATTACTTCATGAGGTCAAATTTGGCCACGACCTCTTACTCTTTGTCCTCTTTGCCTTTGTGGAACTTGAAGAATTGATGCAGCACTTTGTGGAGGTCTCCATAATTCTTCGTTGCAGAAACAAGACGGCTTTTAATCCACTGTGGGAGCTTGTTGGTTGAGTGAGAAGAGCTTCTTTCAGGAGAATCAAATGTATAGCGTGTATCAACTAACAGGATAGCAGCAAAGTCGTTAATATGCCGAATTGCTCTACCTACAGCAGACGATTAAAAAGCACTGGAATATCAAGATCCACAAAAAACATATGATCATGCTAAGACCATTAGAAGTGGTAATTCAATACATAATATCAGATATTAAATTATACTTAAGGATCAAGATATCGAAATGCAGTTATTTGGAGGTCCTAAGGAAAATCTGTGAGAGCATAGTTAAAAAGGGGTAATATAGTTGAAAGAGAGAGAGCCTTTTATTTTTGGTTCTATTCCATGCATAAATGTTAATCCAAAGACAAGTTGTTGGACATAGAACTCACCAATTGATTGGTTTACAGCTTTCATGCAAAGATTCTCATAATACTGCTTCCCTCTATGCTTGCAGCTTTTTAGGATGTCAAGCCCAGCTTGAGCATCTCCACTATACCAGCTCTTTGGAGCCTGAAATTTGGTGTTCTTACCACTAGAAGTATCAAATCCTTCAATATGCTTAATCCTCTCCATCAACTCGATGTCAGCTGGACTAGGATAGGGCAATCCAACCATGACTATGCATCGACCCATCCCATCGCTGAAGTTGATACCTTCTGATACTTTCCCACCCACAATAGCAAGGAGAATGGCACCGTTACGTGATCCAGGGTCCTGCTTAGAACTGCTATGGTACAGTGCATCAATTGTTTCCTTGTATTCCTTTAAAACAATTTCCACATCTGTACTTTTTCTAGGCTCTCTAAATATACGCTTCCTTTTCATAATTCTTCCAATGATGCCCAACTCCTTCCATGCATCATAGACCTGGCCTTCGTAGTCAAATGATGAGAAGAAAATAACCATGCCTTCAGGAACTACATTTACCAAATTGGAGACCAAAAGCCCTAATTCTTGTATCTGAAATAACATAAGTTCATGAGTATGTTAGATAGAGTAGTTAATTTCAGGGTATATTCTAACTAAATCCCACAACAAAAAATGCTGTTTAAACTGCAAAACTAAAGTGAAAACAGGGAATCTGATATTTTCTGAGGAAACACAACTTTTCCAATATCCATGTAGCACATTCATAGGCAATAGGAGAACTCTGTTGCAGAATTCTTAACTTAAAACAAGCATATGTGATGGAAGATTATGTATACCATGATTGATGATCTTCTGGCACTGTAACTAAAATCAAAGGAATGGCGAGAAGGCCCTTGAGAAACAACAATTGGTAAAATATTTTCAGGTGGGATGACATGACCACATGAAAATATATGCAACTGATCCGGTGGTAACCAAGGAAACAGGCGTTCTTTTGTTTCCTCTATGGGTTGCAAAGTCCCACCAGCCAATATGACAGCATGAGCTTCATTGAGGACCTGCAAGTAGTAGTGCAGAACCAAATTGTTTTCAATAAACACCTTTTTGAGGAGATTTAGGGATGCAACAATATGAAGTTTCTAGCAAACCTCAGAAAATATCCTTTCTCCTGTGAGCATGACATATTTCAAGTACCCTCCTTGTTGCTTGGGGCATTTTGGCCTTGTCCTTGATATTATTATTCTTCCATCACCATCTCTATTTGTTAGTGACAGTAATAGGTTAACTAATGCTTGGAAACCAGATAATGCACTTTCATCATGACTGCTTTTGTCGTCATTTTTCAATGCTGAAACTTCTTCTGAGAGAGCTAATTTATATCCATATCCACATACCTGAGAGCCCAAAGATCTTCAAAACTAAATGGTATTAAAGAGGGATAGAGATAGATAGATGAGTAACTAGTAAAGATTAAAAAATGATCTACCTTGTGAATTATATTGCTTTCTTCTATATACCGCAAGAGCTTAAACAGGTTTATGTTGTCAATATTGTGGGCAAATAGGAACTCGTTTATGGACATGGATGAATCAAAGCCATTTTTACTTCCCTCGGCATTATAAACGGGATCAAAGTTGCTTTGACAACTCTCATTACCCAAAGCTTGTAGAAAAGCCCGAGTAAGGACCATGATTATTTGAATATACCTGCGGTTGCCTGGCCCTAACAGATTGCGAAACCGTATGAAGTAACTCTCCAAGTGAGAATGCACAAGTTCCAACTGGAAAACAGCAGATCAATTAATTGGATGCTTCTTCAAGTGTGATACTTGGATGTAAAACACAAAGAAAAGAGTGTTAAAGTGTTAGGTAGTGCCAGATGGGATGGTTCAGAGTGTCTGATGGCAATGATTAAAAATGTTTCTTACCTGTGACAATGTAATTTTTGAGTTGTACATGCTGACGAGAGAATCAGCTAAATTATGAGCTTCATCTATGATAACAACACTGTTTTTTAGACTTAAACCAAGTGATTCACGTGATGATTTTGAAAGAAGAGATTGATAAGGAAGAACCACAAGATCCGCTGTGTGTACCAGGCTTCTTGAGCCATAGTAAGGGCATGTTTTCAAGTCACGTCCAATCTGAACAAGATCCTCAATATCCACAGGCCCTTGTAGAGAAACCTCACTTCGGAATTCTTTTCCTCTTTTGTGATTTCTAAGCATTGGGCACCCTGAGGAAGTCTTAGACCTCCTTGCTCTGCCAACAGCTCCGATGTTCTGCATATAAGCTTTGCAAATGAAGCTAAGAAGTTCTAGTTTGGAGCATAATAGTATTTATCATAAGCTGAATCTAAGCAAATACACAGTCCATGACTTCCTTGGGTAACAAGTCAAGTAATCGTATAAATATCGTGTCAAAGTTATTGTAACACTGATTCAATTGGAACATGTTTCTGAGAAGATTGGAATTGTAATCGTCAGCGAACGTCCAGCTATAGCATAATCTCAAATATTTTTAAAAGGTTTCTAAATTTGTGTTATAACTTATTTAAATTGGGAAAAGTATGTTGTAGTACTACCAGAATGGATATCTAAATCAGCTTATGCCAGAGATGACATAAGTGATAAGACAGCTTACTTAATGTAGAACAGCTTCCTATCAACACAATTATACACTTTGTCAGTAAGACATCTATGCATTAACAAGGACACTCACATGTGTCAATAGAAACAGGTTGAGAGTCTAGTACCTTGGTTTTAGATATTTTAGAATTTTCTTTCTTCCTATTTTTTTGAAGCTCCAAACATCTCTCATTTATCTGAGTGGGGTTGCCTAGCTTCAACACCTCTGAAATGAAAACAATAAATCCATGAATTTTTTTCACAAAACTTCACAAGATTGCAAATTTTTACTTACGAAAGAACAGCAAGCTCGAAAGGCAAATTGTCTTGAGTACCTTGATTAATGCAGAAATTCTTCCTAGACCCTAAGCATACAACCTTCACTTCACCAGCAAATTTTGTCTTCCTTAACTCCTTTACAAATTGTGAAAGTTGTGAATGTGTTCGGCTGCAAAAATAAATCTTGGGTCTAGCCTCTTCCTCGTCATCTTCCATGCTATCTTCATTCTTTTCTTCCTCACTCGAGGAATTAACCGAAACCCCACCACCCTTCCTTTTAGATTGTCCTCCATTTTCATCTTCGCTCTCATACTCTTCAACCAAAAACTCCTCTTCATCCTTTCCCTCAACCTCATGTTTTGCCATTAAATTGTTTGCCTTTACAATCTCAATATCTTCCTCATTCCCACCCTCGTTAGTAACTAAATCGATGACAATTTCCCTTTTCCCCTTCCTATCAATTTTTTTGTTGAATCCCAATCGCCTTTTTTCCTTTGTCTTCTTCTCGGGCGATTTTGCGTCTTTGTTAATGACAAAGTTCCTCATCCAATCTGGTTCATCGTCAGCCCCCAAATGATCTTCTTGTTTCCCACATAAATTTGAAGTAGACCCTGATTGTGTCTTCTGCTGTTGCTTTCTATCAAGAAGCCATTGAAGAGCACTACAAATTATACTGAGCGTTTTACCAGTCCCTGAATAAAGGTTTAAGAAAACCAACTAAGTAAACATGAGAAAATAAAAGAATTTAAATTACTAGAGAGAAAGTTGTTGAAGTGTGTGACCATCTCATCTAAAAGCTTGAGCATGTTAGAGAGACCATAAATTTATTTACTTAATTATGTCTTCAACAAGAGTCTAATGTGAATTCTTTTTGGTAGTATATTAAAATGTGTGACTATCTCATCTAAGAACTTAAGATAGTTAGAAAAGGCACCATTTTGACTTACTTAATCAATGGTAAAACCTATCATTGCGTCTACTACTACTTTGTGTTAATAGATACAACTGCATCCGTACAATATGAACAGATATACAGAATATAGCTGTGAATATATATGGAGAAAGTAGTGAAAGATATGTACCAGTGGGGCTTTCTAGCATGGCAACACCGCCTTTATTGAGGGAATGGTAAAGGGCGTTCATGAAATCAAGCTGAATGGAGTAGGGTTCGTATGGAAATGCGGGAAATTTTCTTCTTTCTTCCATTTCCACTCAAAAAGATTAGCCGTTTCTTCCCCCAAATTAAAGTTCTAGGGATTAGGGTTTTTCTTTCTTCTGTTTCTTCTTTTATTTTTTCCTGACTCAGTGCTCGTCATTTCATTTAAGTGTGCGCGCATTTGTAGCAGATGCTTTTCCCGCGCTTAGCTGTGTTGTCGATGTCTTTTTTTCTTTTCTCTTTCTGGTATATCATACGTGTAAAGTTACAATTTACAAATTTAATCAAACTTAAATGATTACACCAAATAAATAGATAAATGCTTTGAGTATCTATTTTTGCACATACTTTTTTCTCAATCATAATTAATCATATATATAAATCACTTAATTATGGCAAGATTATATGCAGTGATAAAGTCATAATTTTTACTAAGGGGTATCAAAATATAAAGAAGCAGTCCTATTAAGAAGTCAAAGAGAGTCAATACGTAATATATATACTTTTAAAAAAATTACCCAGTTAACCATCATAGTTATCCGGTGAAGGGATGTCAACTTGAATACATGTGATTTCGCCGCTATTTATATGATTTAATATAAACTTAGTAGTATTGGTCAAAATTTGGTGACTTAGCGACAGTAGATAAGCCAGATCGCGGATGGGGTCGACCACAATGTACTAATTGAAGGTTTCTCTCGAGAAGGCTGATGCTAAAGACGGGCAGCTGAGATGAAGGAATAACAATAGCACAAGTTCATACGTGGATATAAGGAATATTCCCTCAAATATTCCTTATTTTGTACTTTTTTAGGGGTTTTGAAAAATATCCCTTATAAATAGGGAGAAATAGAGAACAAAGAGGGGATGTTCTTCACTTTATGAGAAGAAAAACATTATGTAAAAAGTTGAGTACACCCCTTGCTTGATTTGGCCCTAGGCACTTCGCTAGGGGCCTCCAAACATTCTTTTGTATAACTCGTGACTTATAAGGTTGTATCTGGCTACTGGCATTTGAAGCTTTTTGGCTTTTTTTTGTCTGTTGGGAGTGTTCTTTCATGCAAATATGTTATAATACGGTTGAGCCAGTCCCAAGTCAAATTTACAGAGTATACCTCGAGTTGGTCTATATATGAATGCAGGAGGGTGACCATGTTTTCCTTTGTGATGTTCTTAGTGGTGGCTGCTAATTTGGAAAGGCCGTCTACTTTGATATTCTGTGCTTGAGGTATCTGGTCGAGCCGACATTCATCGAATTTCAGTAGCAATTTATGAATTTCTACCTTGTATCTTTGTAGCCTTTATTTTTTGATTTGGCGAGTCCCTGTGACTTGGTTGACAACGAGTTGCTAGTCGCATCTAAGGATAACTCGACGTGCTCTGTACTTGAGAGCTAGTTTCAATCTTGTAATTACGGCTCATACTCAACCTCATTGTTAGTCATATCAGGACACCGTATGGACTGGCAAATGATTTCACCTGTTGGAACATCGAGTATGAGTCCTAGTCCAGATCCTGATGCATTGGATGTGCCATTAATGTATAGGATCCATAGGTCGGGCAAATCGGACGAGGTCCGTGAAGTTTCCGTTTTGACCTCAGTTATTATTTTGGCGCTGAAATCAGCGACTAAGTCGACGAGTACCTGCGATATTATTGTTGTTCACGGATGATAAGTTATATCATGATCGCTCAATTCTATGGCCCATTTGTCCAATATCCCCGATAGTTCAGGTTTATGCAGGATACCTCTTAAGGGAAATATTATTACCACCAATATGGGGTAACATTGAAAATAATGTCTAAGCTTTCGTGTAGCTACACCAACGCCGAGGCCAATTTCTCGAGGTAAGGGCACCTTATTTCAGCGTCGACAAGAGTTTTACTAATGTAATATATTAGAGATTGCATACCTTTATCTTCACGAATCAATAATGCGCTTACTGTGACTTCCGATACGGCTAAGTATACAAGGAGGCACTCACCGGGTTCTACTTTGGAGAATAACGGGGGAGATGACAAGTACGCCTTTAATTATCTCAAGGCCTCAATTTATTCTACATTCTATTGGAGCCTGTTGTCTTTTTTAGCACGTTAAAGAACTTGTGGCATCTGTTGGAGGATAGTGAGATGAACCTTGACAGGGCAGTTATGCAACATATCAACTTTGTATTTGTTCTTTTACTAGTTAACACTTCGAATATTCCCTCAATGTCCTTGATTGGGTCGAGATTGACCTCGATGCCTCTTTGTGATACCAAGAACTCGAGGAACTTGCCTGAAGTTACGCTGAAAACACATTTTTGGTGTTTAGCTCCATACAGTACTACCTCAATATTTCAAAGGCGTCTTTCATGTGGTCGATATGGTCTTCCTTCCTTTTCGATTTGACCAACATGTCGTCTATATAAACCTCCATAGTTTTGCCGAGCTAGTTCTTAAACATTTTGGTCACGAATCTTTGGTAAGTTTCCCCTGCGTTCTTCAAGCCAAATGGCATGACTCGATAACAATACGTTCCTTGATGGGTGATGAAAGTAGTCTTCTATTGATCCTCTTCCTCCATGAGGATTTAGTTGTAGCATGAGTAGGCGTCCAAGAAACTCAACAACTCGTACCCTACGTTGCTTCAATGAGTTGATCGATATGAGGTAGGGGAAATGAGTCCTTTTGGCATGCCTTGTTTAGGTCCGTGAAATCTATGCACATCCACCATTTCCCGTTTTTCTTTTTGACCATGACTACATTTGGCGACCCATTGAGGTTTTTTATTATTCTCGGATAGAGCCGTTAGCGAGTAGTTTACCACTTCTTCACTAACGGCCTCGTTGATTGCGGCGTTCAATTTTCTGCTCGCTTAGCGTACCGGAGGATAGAATGGATCAACGTTCAATCTATGTGTGGCGGCATTGTTCGGAATCCCTGGCATATCTGCGTGGGAAAAAGAAAATAGATCAACATTATTGGTTAAAATCCATGAAATTCACCTAGCTCAGAGAGTTTATGGCCTATATAGGCCTTCTTGTTGTTGTCATTGCTATCCATTTGGATGAGATCGAGATCTTCTATTATCGATCATGCGGCCTCCATGATGTCAGAGTCCTTAATAACGTCTTTCCGATCGTTGTGCTCGGAACCCAACTTCGTTAATTGCTATGCTTATAAGCTTGTTCTTTTTAGTTGTTGAGTGAAGGTGCAATCTTGGGCGATGCGGTAGCATTCTTGGGCTATGCGTTGTTCGCCTCAGATGTTGGATATTCCCCACGGGGCAGGGAATTTAATTACTTGGTACATACTAGACCTAATAGCCTTCATGGCATGTATCCACAATCGTCCTATGAAATTGCGTTGTAAGTTGTGTCTTGGTTCATGACATGGAACATCATTTCTAAGGTGATGCCTCCGGCCAGGACGGGCAGTGTTATTTATCTTGAGGTTCGTTCGATTGCATTGTTAAAACTTGTTAGTGTTATGCAATATGGTACTATCTTGTCCTTGACTCACATTTGTGCGAGCACTCGAGGATGGATAATACACGCTCCGCTTCTGCTGTCTACCATTATTCTTTTAACATCACTATCTAAATATGTAAAATAATGATGACATCATCGGAGTGAGGAAAATCAAACCATTAGTATCTGGCTTATTGAAGATGATACTTTCTTCGAGGTCATCATACCAATCGTGAGTGATTGACTGCTTCGGCTTATGTGGGGTGGTAAATTTTATGTGGTTGACTGTTGCTTCATCGCCTCTACAAATGATCATTTAAATGGTGCAGCCAGGAGAGGGCGACTTTGGAGAGCCCTGGTGTTGTTCTCGTCCGTGGCCAAAGTTGGCTCGTCCTCGGTCACTCATTAACTCCTTCAGTATCCCCAAAGAAATCAACAGTGACAATGGGCCCCAGTTCACCGGAAAGAATATTGCCAAGTTCTTCGTGAATGGCACATTAAGCGAAAACTCTCCACACCATATCACCCTGCCGGCAATGTACATGCCGAATCCACCAACAAAATGATACCGAACATCTTGAAGAAATAACTTGAAGATGCCAAGGGACTATGACCAGAATTACTCCCAGAGGTACTGTGGGCATACCTCAACACGCCAAAAACAAGCACAGGAGAACTGCCATACTCAGGGAACCCAGTCGGGTCCGCCACCAAGTGCTCGGTCTTGATAAAAAAGTAGTTGTGCGAGAACTTTTGATTTGTCCCATCATCCATTCTCAGTGTCAGCCCTCTGGTCCCTCGATACCATAGGTGTATCATAGTACCCCTATAAAATCTTGGGCAGAATAAGTGTAGCAAGTGACGAACATCAACCTCACACTCAACCAATTCCGCATACTTTGTCAGCATCAGAAAAGCTTTGTACAGATAAGGAGAGAGTTATGCTGGGCAGATGTTGTAAAACTGGCAAAATTCCTCTACTAGCGGAAGAAGAGGAAAAGTATAACTGATCAAGAACGGGTAGACACATAAGGCACAATGTCCAGGTCGATGGACCTCCATGATATCGCCACTAGCCAAAACTATCTCGACGTGAGGGGGGATGCGATATGTCGATCAAAGTTGAGCTATATGAGACGAACCAGCCTTGGAGATCACCTGAGCGGGAGTGGGAGCGGGAGCAGGAAGAGGGTCCTTGGGAAAATCATTTTTGGACAAAAGATTCCTGGGAACTATCTCCTCCGCGTTAGGAAAACTCTTATCCTCTTCATCCCTAAATACCTCATCACCGGAAGGAGGAGCCACCGATAACAGAGTGGCATCGGAAACTTTATCATGAATTCTAAGAGTTTGTGGCATGTTTTTGACAATGAAAATATACTACCATACCCAAAGAAGAGGATAACAACTAGGTAAGGAGGAGATAAATGAAATGAGAAAAGTGAAACCAGAGGCAGAAACTAAAAGAGAAGATCAAAGAAGAATGGAGTTCATGCAAGGAACAAGATGGGAAAAATTCTGAAAAAATGAAACCCCTATCTATTTATAAGGGCTGGGTGGCGCGAGATCGAAGCAAAGGATTGTCAATGGCACTAAAACCACAGCGACAGGCACACAGACACTATCTCAAGAAGATGTGTAATAATGACGTGCATGGTTATGACATCACCCGAAGGTAGCCACACCAATCACGACTTCACTAGGTGTGCCATTCTCTCTACCTCAGACAACCCCACTTATTCAGCACAACAAAATTCCTCCGCGGCGGCAAATCAGGTTCGCTTATTGAGGGCGTACATGACTATGACCTCAACAAGCGAAGGGACTAACTGTATTGGTCAAAATTTGGCGACTTAGCGAAAATGGAGAAACAAGACCGTAGACTGGGTCGACCACTGTGTGCTAATTGAATGTTGCTTTCGAGAAGATTGATGCCAAATACCTTTTAGGGTTTTTAGAAAATATCTGTTATAAATAGGGAGAGATGGAGAACAAAAGGGGATCTTCTTTACTTTATGAAAGGAAAAACACTCTGTAAAAGGTTGACCTGAAAGAATATACTAAAGTTGTCTTGTTTATTGATTACATTATTAAAACATACGCTTTCAATTCTATGTTCACAGGATCCAAAGATCCCCGAACCTCCTTGATTCCCTTCTTTCCACGTTGTTGTTACAGGAAAGAACAATCCAAATCTTACAATAATTGGGTAGTAAATTCCTTGTTGTTATGCTAGTCGCATTATTTATATTTATGTTGTTGCATTTATGAGCATTTAATCAGCTCAAGGCTCAAGCACATTAGCTAACGTCGTTCATTTTGCATACTTCATCTAACATTTGGTCTAGATTTTATTATTGAAATTTTTACCTCATATAGCAAAGGTTAACACCTTATTTATTTTAAATAAATACCATTTAAAAAGATTATATTCTATAGATACTTTTTAAGGTTTATATAAAAATATTTAAATATGGTTTCCTTCAAGCCCTAAGCCACTAAATACGCAGTTACATAGTTTTCTTTCTCTCTCTACTTTGATACTCTCATTCTCTCCCCCCATCCCATTAAAATTTTTTATCTCCTCCTCCTTCCACCGAATTTGTGTAAAGCTCACTTTAGAGATGCTGATTTTGAATTGTAAATCTAGGTTTTTGTTTAAAGATTCAGTACGTCAATTTTCAGTTATTTCAAGAAAGAAAAAAGAGGAAAGAGTTTGTTAAAGCACCAAAATGTTGGAAGAAGAAAACTTTTATATATTTTCACCCTGTGAGCATCTTCCTCTGAATTTCCTATGTATTGCCGAGGTTCTTCTTGTCTATTGCTTCGGCTATGCATAACTATAGATAAAACCGAAATTTCAATTCAAACCTAGAGAAAAAAAACTAATAATTTAAAGGAATTTTTATTGCCAAAAACTCATAGTGAAATTTTGCACGAAGGCGGCGAATTTTCACTACCGGAAATTACGGTTTGTTCTTGAACAAAGATGATCGAGTTTGGGGCTGAACAACTTGATTTTCTCTTAATATATTTCAATGTATTTCATTGTCTTTTGTTTCATTGTAATTCAATGTATCTCGTTGTATTCCATGTATTTCATTGTATTCAGTGTATTTTTGTCTCATTGTATTTCAATATATTCTGATGTATTCTATGTATTTTTTTGTATTCACTGTCTCGCTATATGCCATGAATGTATTAATAAGTTTTTATTAATTAATATAATTTATGTATTCAGATGTATTATATAATTTCTCTGAAGATTGCTATGTTTTTGGGTTATTTTTCAGTTAGAAATCTTTTTTTATAACTGAAAATATAAAATTTGTGTGTTATAATTGAGTTTGTTGAGTAATATTAGGAGTCTATTATGTTAATTGATTCACTTTCCGTTTTAAAAATACTGTAATCCCCTATTCACGTCGTGAATACGGTGGAATACAATAATATGTCTAGCTCTAATCCCATATTTCACTCCATGAATATAGTCAAATACACTCGAATACAATAACTAATTAGCTGGACTTCCCTGATTCACACCTATTTTGCTATTGTATTCATGAATACAATAGCTTAAATACATTAAATACATCTTATAACCACATAAAAAGATATATATAATCCGTAATATAGCAAATGATATCTATAAATGATTAATTACTACTAAAAGATAGTGATTTATGGAAATTTCTCTTTATTATTCTTAACCAAGATTCACCCTTTTTCTCATCATTAATTGGTTTAATCAAAAGCTTTTAACACTTTTTGATCAAATAAGTATGAGTGAAAAAAATATATACGTGTTGATGTTTTTTTTTTTTTTTGAATCTCATTCTAGAAATCATATATGTACATATAATCTAATTTAGAAAGAAAAAAAATATTTTCTCTTTTATGTTTTACTTTTAGGATAATTTGTGAATAGGGTAGCTTAAATGAGGAAATAAGAAGAGTTGAGAGTTTTGGGAGGAGATGGGGGTGGAATAATAATAATAATAATAATAATAATAATAATAATAATAATAATAATAATAATAATAATAATAATAATAATAATAATAATAATAATAATAATAATAATAATAATAATATGAATTGACAATATCATTACAAAATTTGTTTAGTTTCAAGTAGAATTGTCTCCACTTTCGACTCCCATACACTTATATTATTTCGTGAATAAACCTTCCACATTTTCCCTTGATTATCTACTCTTCAACATACTTATTATTATAGAATAATTTGTGGCAAATTGCAACTTACTCTAGAAGCAAAATCATATAATTATTACCTCACTATTGAGTTAAAATGACGATATTATCACAAATTCTAATAGTGAAAAAGTATTATTCCAATTACTACGTCAAAATAAATAATAATCATCATCGGTTAAACAATCCTCACAAAAAATATTTTAGTTGCACATAACACCTTCTTTTACTTATGTTGCTAAAGACATAATTTTTTTAATAAAGTATTTAAAGAATTAGCCAGACAAACAAACTTTAAACGTCCTAGCGCACTTCTTCTTTTTTTTTTTTATTGCAAAGACATATGAAACTCAATTTAAAATAATATCACTGTTTGAATGTTTGTGATTTTTATTTGAACTTGTCGTTCTCTTTGCAATGCCAATCCACTATCTGTTTTTCCTGCAAAGGTGTATGCGATTTAATTTTAGGGATTTTTACCTATCTATATCATATATTAAATCTTATTACCTCATATATTTAAGGTTTGTGTTTATTACATTTAAGCATATCAAATTTCAATTTATGTACCATAATTCAAATTAAGGGTATAATTATTGCTTCATTTATTCTAGGCAAGATTTTAGGAGCATATATTCCTTTTCCATTTTTTTTCCTCAAACGTTGTAGCAGTTTGCACCTTTACCTGTTCCATTTGTGAAAATAACGACATCTTATTAATATGCTTCATGAGTGAACCAAACAAATTTCTTTACACATGATTCATACAAAAAAAACCCGACTAGACCATGATATTATATAACAGAACAAAAGGGAACTAACACATATTCTACTGGATAAGAAAATGACAATTTTTTACTTTATAGGAAAACGTGAAAAAACAACTGCCCACCAATCTCATTAATTAATACTTTGATTAAATTTGTTATGCGTAAATTTTTTTGACACAAGATTGTAGTTTAATTGTAGTATAAATGTAACAATACAACTTTATACAATACTTAAACCGATTTGTAGTTTATTTGTAGAAATTGTATCTACAAGATATCTACAAACTGAATACATTGAATTTTAATATCCAAATTCTCATTTCAATTGTAGCATAATTGGCATTTTCGACATAATTGTAGAAGACTTGTAGAAGTTTTAGCATTTCCAATCTATAATTTATCTATAATTCTACAATTTATCTACAATTTATCTATAATTTAAATACAATTCTGGAAATATGTCTTCTTCTTCTTTGACGAGTTTCAATCTGAAATTCAGTCAAAACCAAGTCTAATCTTCACCAAAACCCCTCAAAATTTGTATATAAACTCCTAAACATATTCCAAATTATTTATAATAACACCAATCAAAACAAATAATGATTTTTGAAAATTCAAATTTGAATTCAAAGCTTCCAACCTTTTTAATGGCTATCAATGGTGGAAAATACATGGAGAATGAGAGAATCACGCTGCAATGGTGATAGAATCACCATTAAATCTTATTCCTTCTATTTTGGCGCGTTATTAGGGTGGAATTCATCTATTTTTGGTTTGGTACAGATTTTGTAGACAACATATGGACTAAGCGGGTAAATACAAAATTATGAACATTTTTTGTAATAAGGTTTGCTATATGATATAAATAAGTAAAAATCCCTTGAATTAATTGTATAAGTCAAATACATATGGATTAAATAAATAAGCCTCAATCTATTGGGTTAGCCCAATTCATTGGGACTAAAGTGATGATCCCACTTCATTAGGCCCAAGAAGTCATCTTCCTAAAGGTCCAGTTTGGTGTCACGTGTCAAATGATGTGGCACGCCAAGTCAAGCGGAAGTGCCAATATGATTGTGCCACGTGTCGAAATGATAAAGTTTGCCAAATCACATTAAAAGACCAATGAAATCGCGCCACGTGTGCAAATGACATGTTCCGTCCAATCAAAACCGGGCATGTCATACTTACATTTGATTGGTCGAAAAGAGTTTGTTCTTATCACAACTCCTTCCTTCCATCACTATAAATGGTGGTCTTCATAACTCATAAAAGACACCAGAAGTTATAACTAGAAGCAAGAGAGAGCTCGCGGATCAAATGCCATAAATTTCTCTACAAGCTTCAAGCTTCAAGCTTCAAGCAACCAAGTTCAAGTTCAAGTTCAAGAACGAAGAACAAATCAAGTTCAAGCCCAAGAACGAAGAACAATTCAAGTATTCAAGATCAAGAATGAAGTCAAATCAAATACAAAAGGCTTTCAAGATTAAGACTACTTGTTCGTGATAAAATTCGTGACAACAATCAATGTGTTCATGACGGATAAATCAAATTCAAATTCAAGGTCAAGCTCGAACGCCTTTGAATTTACACTAAAAAAGTAGAATCAGAGGAATCATAAAGATTGTACACTTATATATTATTTAAAATAAAATAATACGATTGATGTGATATTTTTCGGTCATGGTTTTATTTTCTCGACGCAATTTTATTGTCTATAGTATAAGATACATATTGACCATGCATCCAATTCGATACTGACATTGGAAAAGTGCTTAACTTTTATTTTAAAATTCTGTGTTCCAAATAATCTCAGTGCCACTCATTTCCACAAGACCATGTTTACTATGTTAGGCTGTAGGGAGGTGGGCGTCGGCAGAAAAACACAACATCCACTTCCCTCAGCATTTATTGGTATTAACTGCTTTGTACCAACAGCTCTTCACAATGATTAAAGGAACTTTAAGACATAAAATAACCATTAAGGAGCTAAAGAAGGGAGTATTTTAAGTAGCCAAAATTAGAGATCAGTTGGAATCTGAAGTTGAATTATAAAGTTACTTCCTTTTGATATGTAAGTCTAAGTCAGCAAGTGTAAAGAATCTTGATATTTTTCATTTAAAGTTAGTTAAGTGCAAATAATCTTGATTTCTTGCTTGCAGTTTAACTGCGCCAATGTTCTAATCTTGGTTATCAGAAAAGTGTGGGAGTCACTTAGAAGGAAAACCGAAGTTGAGAACTTACTAATTGATGGCAGAATTGAAGGCTTTAACAAAACATGGAGTTGCTGTGATTGTTTTTGTCGTTCTATCTTCCAATGTTTTTGCGTCTGCAGAACAGATTTCAGATAGAATCACTCTGAGTAATAATGGAACAATTCATGACTTTGAATCAGTTTATGTATTCAACCTATTCAATATTCTGAGGCAAAAGGCTGAAATGCATTACCACCATGTTTGGCCAGTAAGTTCACTTTCATTTTTTTCCCTCAACACCATTTCTCCTTGCCTTACCTAGTGATAAATTAACCTTGAGTCTAACTCAACTCGCCCAAGACCATATAAGGGGTTCAAGTAACCCATCTTGAGCCGATGGGAACTCAATGCTTCCCGCACTCTCAAAACTGGACAACTGGAGCATGAACACTATAAGATTGGGGCCCAACATCGGGTAAATATTGAGATGGGCCTGACTCTAATATCGTGATCAATACACCTTGAGCCTAACTCAACCCAAAAACTAACTCATGAGGTGAGGATTGTCCAAGACTATATAAGGAGTCCAAGTTACCCATTTTGAGCCGATGCGGGACTCAATATAGTCCGTGTCTGTTGGTCATTTTAAATTTTAGAAACATTCCATATTAATGCAATTACATGACTCTTTACTGTAAAGAGTTTTTTACCTTCCGGTTATTTGAGTTTCCTGAGCAGTTCGCACATAGTTGATCAGTTATATGATTTTACTGTTATAGTGGATAAAGTTGAGTTATTTAATTTGACAAAGGTTAAATTTATTGTTATAGTGAAAAAATTCAATGCCGATATGTGAAATTAACATAAAGTAGATGTTACTACTGAAGTTTGGTATGCATTACAGGAACTGCAAGTTGGGTGGAGAGTAATTGTTGGTTCAATAATTGGATTCTTCGCTGCTGCTTTAGGGAGTGTAGGAGGAGTAGGGGGAGGTGGTATCTTTGTTCCCATGCTTACGTTAATCATTGGATTTGATCCAAAGACATCCACTGCAATATCGAAATGTAAGGATCCATTTATTATCTCCAATGTTCATAATTACCATGCTGCTCTTGTATTTAAGGAGGTCTGTTACTAAACTTCATTTAAGGTGAGAAGCCTCTTGATAGATACCACTAAATGTTAGATGGTTTTAGAATCAATATAGTGCTGATTCGTTTTTTAGACAAGAGGGGTTGATCTGATGGTAAGCAACCCTCACTTCCAACCGAGATGTTGTGAGTTCGAGTCTCCCCAAGAGCAAGGTGGGAAGTTCTTGGAGGGAAGGATGCCGGGGGTCTATTTGGAAACAGCCTCTCTATCCAAGGGTAGGGGTAAGGTCTGCATACGCACTACCCTCTCCAGACCCCACTAAGTGAGATTATACTGGGTTGTTGTTATTGTTGTTGTATAGTGCTGATTCATTTGTGTGTTATTCGAGTTTTACTAGAGCCACGAGCTACTTGTAAATCAATGCTCTGCTGATTCTTTGAGCATTTTCTTGTAAGGTATGATCACCGGTGCAGCTGGTGCAACTGTCTACTATAACTCAAAGCTCCGGCATCCAACAATGGACGTGCCTACTATTGATTACAATCTAGCTCTTCTTTTCCAACCAATGCTGTTGCTAGGTATCAGTATCGGAGTTGTTCTAAACGTACTTTTTGCAGAGTGGATGATTACAGTCTTATTGATCATCCTTTTCATAGGTAACGCAAGGTTTACAGCTTCATTCTTACCCATGTTATTAAGAGAATTATTCTGATTGGTTAATATGGTTATGGTACTTGCAGCGGCATCAACTAAGGCATTTTCCAAGGGTGTTGAGACGTGGAAAAGAGAAACCATAATAAAGAAGGTTATCTCTTATTGTATCCTATGATTTGTAGAGTATAATAGAAGATTGAGTCTCTCTGATACATTGTTCACATATCTATTTTGACATCCAGGAAGTTGCTGGACGCTTGGTATCTGGTGGTCAGTTGCTTCATTATCTGCTTTATCTTGTAGAATATCAGCAGTGGTATTTGACCAATTAGTTTAATGAACTGAAATCAGGTGCTGATGGTGATGAAGTAGTATACAAACTTCTACCTGAGGGTCCAGATAATGGATCTAGAGTTGAAAACTTTTTTTACAAGGCATCAGAGGTGATTATCCTGTGTTCCGATTTACTTTAATTTCCTTTTGTCTGTTCCACTTTACTTCTCCACCTACATGAAAAATCATAATTACAGATTCGTATTGCTTTCTTTATGTGAAGTATTCGACGCCATTTATCCAAACTTTCACCCTTTATACAAAATCTCCTACACAGTTAAAGTTTATTTGCAAGGGATTTGTTCAATGGTCTATGGCATAAACCAGAGATTATAAGATCTAAGTCCCAGCTTCTCCCGAGCTGCCAACTTTATTTTTCTCCAATGAGAAAGAACTCAATGGAATTCGGTTTTTAATCTTTTCAGTAGTCAAATGGGGTTTGCTAAAGTGGCACAAGGGAGCGTAGAGTGATTACAACAACAACTCAGTATAATCCTACTTAGTGGGGTCTGAGGAGGGTAGTATGTACGCAGACCTTACCCCTACCCTTGGGTAGAGAGGCTCTTTCCAAATAGACCCCCGGCATCCTTCCCTCCAAAAACTTCCCACCTTGCTCTTGGGGAGACTCGAACTCACAACTACTCGGTTGGAAGTGGGGGTTGCTTACCATCAGAGAAACTCCTCTTGTCTTAGGAGCGTAGAGTGATTGTTTTTTGAAAATATGTCCTCTTGTACTGATTTCTTGAGCTTTTCCAGGTCCCAATTAACGACAATGTATACTGGAAGGATATCACTGCACTTGTTTTTGTCTGGGTCGTTATCCTTGTTCTGCATATATCCAAGGTACTTACATTTATCTCTTTGCCTGTTTCAGAAGCTTTACACATTTAGGATTGCCTTCTATGTTGTATTGCATTATTAGCGAATTGATCGAAAGCTGTCATTTTTTGTACAGAATTATTCATCAACTTGTTCAGTGGCATATTGGAGTTTAAACCTCTTACAGGTATCTGTTGTTATTGCAATGCGAACTAGTCAGTGTGCATATTCTCCACTGCTTCTAAATGACATGTAATTCTTTTTGTGCCTTATTTATTAGCGAGCCTTTTTTTCAATTTCATGAATGGTTCTTTTTCTAGAATGTCATGACCCATTTTCTGAAAAAACCGAGACCGGCACTCGATCATTAAACATGATCGGGCGAACCATTTCTGCTTATCAAACCTGTTATAACTCCAAACATTATATGCATCAAAGCAATACTCTAACCAAATATGTTTGATTAATTTAAACATTTAAATAAATAAACTCCAAAGCTTTATTCGTAGTAACTACTGAATTATTACTAAGTTATAAAAATAACATCTGAATCTCAACCTAATGACTATGTCTATGAAGCCTCTACTGATAAACTGACGCACTGCTCAGGACATGGGATTTCCTGGTCAGTTCTCTAAATAATTAAAGAAATAGCTAAATGAATATGACTCTAAGAATACTCCACGAATAAAAGCGGAGCTCACCAATATCACTGGAAGGGAAGGAAGTCCTTACTCGTAGCCTGCTCGCCTGCAAATCCGGTTCCTACGTTGTACCGCAGACCAACGTAGGTTCCCAAAAGAGAACGTCAGTACCATCCACTGTACTCAGTGAGTCTCAACAACAGGGGGAGAAACTTTAATAACATATGCATTACGAGCAAAGGTTCTAGATGCATGTAAAACATAAGGCTTATAAGAATAATTCTAAAATAATTGCATACTAGCAATTTATGAATATTCTAAAAGAAATCCTTTTCTTTTTTTCTTTATTAAAAAAAATACTTCACTTTATACTTTGGGAGTTCCAACTATCCTGACTTAATTCTGTCTCAGTCACCGTGTGATCGGCACGAGTTCGATCCCAACCTGATCAAATAGGCCCAATCCACGAGGTGCCACTCGCTTCATGGTTCTCAGCGCTCATGTATCATACCTTAGCATGGCAAAGTAAATTCTCAGCAACGAGACCCTCGGCTCGTGTGCTCCATACTTTGGCACAAGTAGTTTCAGGAAGTCAACGCCTTGGTCAGGAGCCTCGGCCTGGACGATGACCCCGAATAATGGATACTCCCCAAAAATCTTTTTTTTTCTAAAACTTCTTCTTGTGACTTTTCAAGTCTAAATCTTTTCTTTATAGAGCATTATGTACATGCTCATATTGGCGTCCTTAAATGTACAACATGGCATAAGAATGAAATAAACATATAAAAATATTTCTAAAGTTTCTTTCTTCTTCATAATTTTCAACATGAAAATAGCATCTAAGAATAACAGAAAAATTTGAAAATTCATGTACATATAGCATAATAGGTCATCTAAACTTTTGCTAGAATAATTCTGAATAAATGTGTACTCATTTGCTCTAATTAAATAAAGATAAACTCTTTTAAGCAATTTATCAAACATCTTGTATGCGTGCTTTTGTGAGTTAAATCACTTTAGTAAAGGGTTATATCAACTCACCTCAAAACTTCTCGAGCCAATACGTAGACCTCAGTCCAATTGACACCAGTCAAACAATCGATTCTACAACAACCAGTGTATTTTAATCAATTTTAAAGTACTACACCTAAATATGAAATTTATTGATGATATAGAGGAAGAAGGAAATTAACTAATCAATTCTTAATTAATACTACTGTAAGGTAATTGACAATAGTTCAACAATAGATGAGTTATGAAGAACCCTAGGATTTTTCGCTGTCTATGTGATAACTCTCTCGTTGCCTTTTTTTTTCGAGCCGTGCTTTTGCGTTCTCTAAGGCTTCTGTTGAATAAGCTGAATAAGGCTTTATTTTAGTTAAATAAGGCTTCCTTTTTCCGTATGTCTCATTCCCCAAGGCTTTTAAGCCTTTGATTTTTCTTTTCCTTTACTATGTTTTATTATTATTATTATTATTATTATTATTATTATTATTATTATTATTATTATTATTATTATTTTTCTTGTCTTATTTTTACTTAACTAATAATTAATGGTACCTACTTTTACTAATTAATAATACTAATATGCTACTTTTACTAATTAATAATACTAATATGCTACTTTTACTAATTAATAATACTAATATGCTACTTTTACTAATTAATAATACTAATGTGATTAATATTCTCCTATTATATATTCAATTATTTATAAATAGAGAAGTAACTCAAAATCAATCACATGAGTTTAAATCCGTAATAGAAATATAATTTAAGATTATAAAAGTTAAATTCTTTATTTAGCGGGTCTTGAAACTTTTATAGATTTGAGGAGTGCTACAAACTTTCTTCCTTAAAAACATTCGTCCTTGAATGTTACTAGGGCCTTATTCTTAAGCTAACAATCATTCCTTAGGCCCTTGAACCTCTTAGGTTTTTTTAACACTACTTATTCTTCCATGGGACTCAAAATTTTGGCTAACTCCCTAAATTTTCAAAAATTTCGGCAGAATTTCCCTAGTAAATTGGACAATCCAAAAAAATATCCCTACCACAAATACCACAACTACACCAACAACAACAACATCAGATCTTCATCAACTATAGAACCATGGAACACTGGAAGACTCAACTTTAAAAATTCATTAACTCTTGAGGACTCAGAATTGTTCTGTCTATTTGATGGAGGCGGAATCTCATCTCTTCTCTCGTTTTGGTTGGCATAAAAGGCTTTAAACATCTCCATAGCACTGTTCACAAAATTAAACATCTGACCTACATCGGGAGATATAGTTGCCTGAGCCGGAGTTGCTGTTGGGGGCAGTATTGGATCCTGGGGTACTGGATCATTATGCTCCACCCCTTCCTCATGTTCAACCTGGGATACTTGAACCCCCCTAGTGGATTTACCCTTCCCTTTCTGAGTTCGAGCCTTTTTAGTCCCGCCTTGAGCCACGATAGTAGCAATAATTTCTTGAGCAGCATCCTGAGTGTCGGTGTCAGAGTTGCGATTACGAGCCATTTGTGCGAGTTTTGGAGAAAAGAAAACATTAGATAGTTTCTTAAAGGTAGGCTCTACTGCACGACCTAAAATCTGAAAAAAAAATGAGATTTTTCCTAAATGCTTGTAGCCTCCTGTTTATAAGTATGACGCGCTTTATACCCATAAACAAGACTCTACCAACACGGCTTCATAGACCCCTAGGACTCCATAAACCTGAGGCTCTGATACCAAGTTTGTCACGACCCTTTTTCTGAACAAACTGAAACCGTCACTCAATTATTAAACATGACCGAGCGAACCATTTCTGCTTATCAAACCTGTTATAACTCCAAACACTATATGCATCAACGCAATACTCTAATCAAATACTTTTGATTAATTTAAACATTTAAATAAATAAACTCCAAAGCTTTATTCGTAGTAACTACTGAATTATTACTAAGTTATAAAAATAACATATGAATCTCAACCCAATGACTATGTCTATGAAGCCTCTGCTGATAAACTGACGCACTGCTCAGGACATGGGATTTTCTGGTTAGTTCTCTAAATAATTAAGAAATAGCTAAATGAATATGACTCTAAGAATACTCCACAAACAAAAGCGGAGCTCACCAATATCACTGGAAGGGAAGAAAGTCCTAACTCGTAGCCTGCAAATCCGATTCCTACGTTGTACCGCAGACCAATATAGGTTCCCAAAAGAGAACGTCAGTACCATCCACTGTAGTCAGTGAGTCTCAACAACAGGGGGAGAAACTTTAAAAACATATACATTACGAGCAAAGGTTCTAGATGCATGTAAAACATAAGGCTTATAAGAATAATTCTAAAATAATTGCATACTAGCAATTTATGAATATTCTAAAAGAAATCCTTTTCTTTTTTTCTTTATTAAAAAAAATACTTCACTTTATACTTTGGGAGTTCCAACTATCCTGACTTAATTCTGTCTCAGTCACCGTGTGATCGGCACGAGTTCGATCCCAACCTGATCAAATAGGCCCAATCCACGAGGTGCCACTCGCTTCATGGTTCTCAGCGCTCATGTATCATACCTTAGCATGGCAAAGTAAATTCTCAGCAACGAGACCCTCGGCTCGTGTGCTCCATACTTTGGCACAAGTAGTTTCAGGAAGTCAACGCCTTGGTCAGGAGCCTCGGCCTGGACGATGACCCCGAATAATGGATACTCCCCAAAAATCTTTTTTTTTCTAAAACTTCTTCTTGTAACTTTTCAAGTCTAAATCTTTTCTTTATAGAGCATTATGTACATGCTCATATTGGCGTCCTTAAATGTACAACATGGCATAAGAATGAAATAAACATATAAAAATATTTCTAAAGTTTCTTTCTTCTTCATAATTTTCAACATGAAAATAGCATCTAAGAATAACAGAAAAATTTGAAAATTCATGCACATATAGCATAATAGGTCATCTAAACTTTTGCCAGCACAATTCTGAATAAATGGGTACTCATTTGCTCTAATTAAAATTTTAAATAAAGATAAACTCTTTTAAGCAATTTATCAAACATCTTGTATGCGAGCTTTTGTGAGTTAAACCATTATATCAACTCACCTCAAAACTTCTCGAGCCAATACGTAGGTCTCAATCCAATTGACACCAGTCAAACAATCGATTCTACAACAACCGGTATATTTTAATCAATTTTAAAGTACTACACCTAAATATGAAATTTATTGATGATATAGAGGAAGAAGGGAATTAACTACTCAATTCTTAGTTAATACTACAGTAGGGTAATTGACAATAGAGAATTTTACATACCTGAGTTCAACAATAGGTGAGTTATGAAGAACCCTAGGATTTTTCGCTGGCTGTGTGATAATCTCTGGTTGCCTTTTTTTTTTTCGAGCCGTGCTTCTGCGTTCTCTAAGGCTTCTGTTGAATAAGGCTTTATTTTAGTTGAATTGTTTTAGTTGAATAAGGCTTCCTTTTCCGTATGTCTCATTACCCAAGGCTTTTAAGCCTTTGTTTTTTTTTCTTTTCTATATTTTATTATTATTATTATTATTATTTTTCTTGTCTTGTTTTCACTTAACTAATACTTAATGGTACCTATTTTTACTAATTAATAATACTAATATGCTACTTTTACTAATTAATAATACTATTATGCTACTTTTACTAATTAATAATACTAATGTGATTAATATTCTCCTATTATATATTCAATTATTTATAAATAGAGAAGTAACTCAAAATCAATCACATGAGTTTAAATCCGTAATAGAAATATAATTTAAGATTATAAAAATTAAATTCTTTATTTAGCGGGTCTTGAAATTTTTATAGATTTGAGAAGTGCTACGTAGGAAAACTAATGTGCATTGTACTTTCATGTCTAGGCTTATTTTGGTATTGATATTTGTAGCACGCTCCTGTGTTGTGGCCATGTCGAATGACCTATGACCTTCTCTTCTCAGACGAGTAGAGAACTTTGACTAAGATAATACCGATTTTTCAGGTTCCTGTTGCTGTAGGAGCTTCTGTATACCAAGTGGTTTGCTTGTACAAGGGATCAAGGGTAATCATGTCAAGCAGAGACGCAGTAATAATTTGGAAAGTACATCAGTTGATTCTTTGCTGTTGCTGTGGCATTTTGGCTGGTATAGTTGGTGGATTGCTTGGTCTTGGCGGAGGATTCATTTTGGGACCTTTGCTTCTAGAGCTAGGCATTCCTCCCCAGGTTTCATAACCATCTCATGTTCCATTTTGATAATTTGGCTTTCTGTTGCCAATGATATAAAGCTGATTATATGATATTGGTAATTGCAGGTATCAAGTGCCACTACAACCTTCGTTATGACATTTTCCTCCTCCATGTCCGTCATACAATATTACCTACTAAGACGCTTTCCAATACCATACGGTAGTGAAGAAACTTGAATGTTTTAGTTGGACGTTCCAAGTTGTGTAGTTGATTACATTCAAAGTTCCTTTCTTTTTAATCCCCCCCCCCCCCCCCCTCCCCATTCCTCTTTGATCCCCCTTCACTAGAGCTATTGCCCCTTTGGCGACTCGAACCCATACCTTGGGGTTGTAGGTGGGGGATGCTGACCTGTTTGGACATTAGAACGGGGAGAGGGGGAATCGTGCCCATTCTCTATCCGGGCACGAGCAGGAACATAAAAAAAATGGAAAACCATCCGAGCAACCCCTCTTGTTATGACATTTTCCTCCTCCATGTCCGTCATTCAAAGCTCCTTATGAAACTGTTTATTGATTTTTGGTTTCTCTTTTGCAGCCCTATATTTTGTTGCTGTAACCACTATCTCCGCCTTTGTAGGACAGAATGTTGTAAGGAAAATTATTAGCATTGTGGGCAGAGCATCTGTCATTATCTTTGTACTGGCCTTCACAATCTTTTTGAGCGCCCTCTCTTTAGGCAAGAATTATTCACTCTGTTAATATGGTTCAGATCGTAATTGTTTTTGTCGACAGCTTCTGTTACTAAGTTTATTTATTGGTGCAGGCGGTGTTGGCTTATTAGACACTATAAAAAAGGTCGAGGAAGGGCAGCATATAGGATTTGACAACATCTGTGCATTCAATTCTTGAGCAAAGCACTCATGTTTTTCTTTGCACTTTCTCTACTTTTTGTGTCAAGTTTAGGTCAATTTGTATATTGTTTCTCTTGGCGATAAATATTAGACAGCCTATTGTTTTGGTTGATAACTTGATTTTCCAATGGAATTTATCAAATGATTTCATTGAGTAAATATTTCAGCGAAAATTTCTGTATTCCCTCATGGTATGAGTAAATAGTTTTTTAATGCTAAACAATGTTCAACCTTGCCAAGTGGATTGAGTGCGTTGAACAGTTGTTGCTCTGTCATGTTTTTAATGGAATGTGTGAAACTGAAAGACAGACAAACGTGAAGCATGATTCTTGAGACGAAAAACAATTCAATGGCTGGGAGCAGGGCGCTTAAACGTAGTGAAACTTTCAAGTCACGTTTGGCTAATGATTCAGGGGTCGCGTCTAGCCCTCGTGCCCAACAGAACCAGCCTTAGGTAAATTATTTTCCTCTCCTTTTTTGATTCTTAGTTCATTCTCCATGAAAAACAAATATGAAAAACATGGCTAGTTGTTAAAGCTCCTCAGGTCATTGATTGTGGCTAGTTTTCAAAGGAATTTGTATTTCTAACCACTCCTTCCTCTGTGTCTCTCTTTATAGCATCAAGTTATGGACAAAACCTGGTGAAATGTTTGAGAGCCTCATGTTATGGATATAGTAGATATGTCCTAGATCCAATATCATATTTGATAACTTGGACATATTTTTGTAAATGTCATTTGATATAAAATTTATGGCATTTGATATTCTTTTATCATTATTATTAATTGTTTGATTAATTTGATAAGGTCCTTGATTAAATTTTTTCGTGATAAAGATCATGATAATGAGAGCAAAGTCTCATACAATTTAATCTAAATTTGTTCTTGATTGTAGGATTATTAATTTGGACATTAGTAATCCGGTTAGATCAATATTTATGTGATTGTCTTTATCGGATAAAGATTAGTTGATCTCATTAACTAAATCACATAGATAGATGATGCATATAGAGATATGATCATTGAACCGACTCATTAGATAATTCCTAATGGTTAGAATTACCATAACTGTCAATAGGATATTTTCTTGAAGAATGTGATGTAACCGTTTCCTTTGACTTGAGATCGTCATAGTAATTGACAAGTTATTCATTATGCTTTGATACTAGACACCTATGGCCCTAGGGCGATAGTTGAAAGAATATTGGGTACGATTAAATACTTGTAGAATTAGTGATTGATCGAGACAGAATCTGTCAACTCTTGGTAATGAGTTTAAACTCCATGTTGTCATGAATTATAAACGACCAAACTAAGACCTTGGCTAGGGCAATTGAATGAAAGAAGAAATGAGTTTCTTAGGTTATTCAATGGTCGATTATATTTGACGTGAACACATAGTTGATCACCTATTAGGATTTGACAGTTGAACCATATCCTAGGGTGATCCAGAGCTATAAGGACAGAAGGAATTACTACATTATTCTTCTACTGGTTCTTGAGAGTAAATTGTATACTTCATGCGATCCGGTCGTTAAGGAGTGTTGCTAGACGTCACCCTTGATTAGTATATTGATATGATCAATTTACTACTGGTTTAGTATTGAATCTATGGGGTCGCATACTAACGAGTGTTCTGATCTTTGCTAAATGATTAATTAACTTATTATTTGATAATTAAATTAAAGAATTTAATTAGTCAAATGTATTTAGTTGCTAGTTCAAATGAAATATTACTATATTCTTTGCTAGCACAAAGTTTATAATTAATATTGTAAATAAATTGAAGTTTCTATTTGGAAGAGAAATTAAATAATATCTCTTGGTTGAAATATATGTGATATATATAATTAATATTATTTTATATAATAGATGTATATAAAATATATTATTAATAAAGGCTTGTTAATAAATCTAATTTTGAATTGGATTATTAATTGAAGTTTTATCCTATTTGGAATGGGATTAATATTTTCAATAGGAAAATATTATATTAGTATATATAAAAAGTTTATGAATTTGAATCCAATTGAGAATTGGATTCAAAGAAGGAAAATTTGTCGGCACTTACAAAGAAGGAAATTCGAATTTTCTATAAAATTTTTCCATAAGTTTATTTTTGGAATAATATTTTACCCTAAGTAAATTATTACCTCAACCAAATAGGGAAAGGGTTTTTTTTTTTTTCTTCATTTTTTAATTATTATTCTTGAGAAGAAAACCCACTTTGTGAAAGTGAGAGTGCAATACAAAGCCATGAGAGAAAATACAATTACAAGAAAAGTGTTTCTTGTTCTTCTAATTTAAGTTGAGATTTTTGAGAAAATTTTCAACACAATATTTTTCGTTCAATTTGTTTGCGGGTTTCATTGATCAAAGAGTTGGTAGCAAGGATCGGTCTCGGTGTGGATACGCATAGAGTCTTCGCACTATCAAAGAAATTCTGAAAAAGAAACTCTCTTCACCAGGTACATCTTAGACCCGATCTTTGACAAGTAATTAAATTTTAAAACATGAAAAATCTACCTAGGATTGTTATTGTCTTCCGCTGCGTGTTACGAACACGATATACGCAATCCTTCAGTGGTATCACAGCCGTGGTTTATTGTGTCTAAAATTTATTTACGAAATATTTTAATATTATATTTGAAGAGTTCAAACCATAATAGATGTGCCTTGTGCAATAGTCAAATCGTTTGAATGTTGATATTATTTTATTGTGGATAAAATATGCATTCATATAACTATTGAGATAGTTCATAACCTGAATTTGAAATTTTGTATTAGATACAGTGGGAATCTATAATAGGTTACATGATTATATTGTTATTTTAATTGTTATTAGTTCATGAGATGTTAATTAATAATAATATTCTAGCATGAATTCTTTTTATGTGATATATAAGATAAATATGTTAGAGGATATTGAATTGTGTTTTATGCCATGTTTTTGTCCATTACATAATTTAGAATTATTTATTACATATGATGTAAATTAATTTAGGACTAATCATGTAGACAACTTGAACTAAATTCACATGCTATAAAAGATTTGATCCTGGTGTTATTAAAAAAAAATTGTTTTTGTAACAATTCCCTCTTACTAAAAGTTTGAGTTCTTAAATAATAAAATACAATATATTTTATTATAGAGCTATCCATCAAGGTAATTAATTTTACTTATTTCTTGTTTATAAGGAGCGGCCTGACTACCAGGAGACTTATAGTTCGAGAATATGTTAAAATTATTTATTGCATTAGATGTATGGAATTAAAGAATTATTCAATTTTACACTAGACGTCTGGACTACCCGGGGGAGTATAAAATTTAATAAGTTCTTTGCTATCATGATGGTTGAACTCAACTATGCCAATAGGATCGACCTGACTACCAGGAAACTATTTGACATAGAGCTATTTTAGGAAATTGTATGGGGATACAATTGGTAAGAGTACCTACCTTTAAAATATATGTGACAAACGACTTGATTTCCAAGGGGCTCATACATATTGTTAAAGGATTCCTTTACTCCACTAAAAGAAATAAAGATTTCGTAAACTATAATGAGGGTAAATAGTTTAAAATAATTAGTGGAAATATCATTTAGATAAAAGTCCATGTCTTTATGATGTATGCAAATATGTTCTTATATTACTGCTTTTTCTTTTCTATATTTTAGATTTCTCAATATGTCTGTTATATCACTGTGTGAAATACTTGAGACCAACAAATTGGTAGGACCAAACTTTGATGACTGGCATAGAAATTTGAGAATTGTTCTCATGCATGAAAAGCTTATGGATGTGATCGATAAGCCTGCAAATATAATCCCTCCAGAGAATAATGTTCAAGGCAACAAGGTTTATCATAAATAATTGGAAGAAAAAATGCAAGGAGTATCTTGCAACTCTAAAGGACAAGAAACAAGGTGAGACATTAATGAAAAATATTTTCAAGGTTTCTTCAGCTACCACTAATTCTTCACTGTAGGTATTAGAAACTGGAAGTGGTTATAACATCTGCAATATGTTTCAAGGGTTCAAGATAAGTAGGAGGCTAAAGAGAGGAGAAATTAATCTACAAGTTGGAAATTGTGCAAAAGTTGTGGCCGTAGCTATAGGATCAACTTCTTTAATAATGCTACGGGAAAAGTACTTATGTTGGATGATTGTTATTATGTTCCTAAATTTGTTTCGAACATAATTTCAGCTTCTATGTTAGACAAACGTGATTTTCACATTAATATAGGAAATGGTATTTGCTCTATTTATTATAGTAATAATTTATATGTGAATGGCTATCTCCAACATGATGTTTATGTCTTACCTAGTGTGAATGCTAATTCGATTATGCATGTTTCAAGTCTAAAGAGGAAAAGAGATGATCATGTAAATCAAACATACCTTTGGCATTGTAGGCTTGGTCATATTGGAGAGAAAAGAATAAACAAGTTGTACAAGGAAGGGTACCTTAACGAGTATGATTTTGAATCATATCCAACTTGTGAATCTTGTCTCAAAGGAAAGATGACCAAATCTCCATTTACTGGAAGTGGAGAAAGAGCTTCTGAATTATTGGGACTAATTCATACAGATGTTTGTGGGCCCATGAAAATTCAAGCTAGAGGTGGATATTCTTACTTCATTACCTTCACTGATGATATGTCAAGATATGGATTTGTATATCTTATGAAACACAAGTCTGAATCTTTTGAAATGTTCAAAAGATTCCGTAGTGAAGTTGAGAAGCAGACTAGTAAAAGTATCAAAGTACTAAGGTCTGATAGAGGTGGAGAATATCTTAGTGAAGATTTTACCAGATATCTCAAAGAGAATGGGATTCTCTCACCGTGGAAACCTCCAAGAACACCACAACACGATGGTGTGTCTGAAAAGAGAAATAGAACCTTATTAGATATGGTGAGATCTATGATGGGGTTCACTGATCTTCCAATAAATTTATGGGGATATGCTTTAGAAGCAGCAACATACTTACGTAATAAAGTTCCCATTAAGTCAGTCTCTACAACACCACATGAGATACGGAAAGAATGTAAGCCTAACCTTAAACATATTAACGTTTGGGGTTGTCCAGCTTATGTTAAGATACTACAGTCTGATAAACTTGACTCAAGATCTGATAAGTATAGGTTCATTAGGTATCCCAAGGAAACAAGGGGATATTATTTCTATCACCCTTCTGACCATAAAGTGTTTGTGGCTAGAGGAGCAACCTTTTTGGAAAGGAAATTTCTTTTGGAAGGAAATTATAATGGAGAAATAGAACTTGATGAATATCAAGAAACTAATGAATTAACACAATATAAAGATCATGAGACCAAAGTTGAAGAACCTTTATTGGATGTTTTGAGGTTGCCAAGAAAATTTCCCTCTTCAACGGTTGAAGTTCAAGAACTAAATGAAGTTCAAGAACAGGTTAATGAACCAGTTCCAAACTAAATTGAGCAACAACGAAATCCAACACAAGGTGAATAGGTTGTACAAGTACCTCTTCGAAGGTCTACACGAGAACGTCATGTACCAACTAGATTAAATTTATTGGTACAAGATGATTCATCAAATGAGGTTGATCATAATGATGATGACCCTTAGACCTATGAAGAGGCTATGCAAAGTTCTGAATATGAGAAGTGGCAAAAGGCCATGGAATCCGAAATGGAATCCATGAAGGAAAATAAAGTATGGACTTTAGTTGAACCTTCAAAGGATATAAAACCTATAGGTTGTAAATTGGTTTTTAAGAAAAAGATTGGAGCAGACGGAAAGGTGGAGAGCTACAAAGAACGTCTTGTTGCCAAGGGATATTGTCGGAAAGAAGGAGTCGACTATGACGAGACTTTCTCTCCCGTGGCAATGCTCAAATCTATTCGGATTTTGCTTGCTATAGCAGCATACTATGATTATGAAATATGGCAAATGGATATGAAAACGGCTTTCCTTAATGGTGAGCTAGAAGAGGATGTGTACATGACACAACCTGAAGGTTTCACATCTTCGTCTGATCATAATAAAATTTGTAAGATACAAAGATCTATATATGGATTAAAGCAAGATTCTCGAAGTTGGAATATTTGATTTAACAGAATAATTGAAAAATTCAATTTTGTTATATGCGAAGAAGAACCTTGTGTGTACAAAAAGGTTAGTGGGAGCACAATTAGTTTTAGTGTTGTATGTTGATGATATATTGCTCATAGGGAATGACGTACCGGCATTGCAAAATACCAAGATTTGGCTATCTGAACAGTTTTCCATGAAAGACTTGGGAGAAGCAGCTTATATATTAGGAATAAAGATCTATAGAGATAGATCTAGGAAGCTGCTTGGACTTTCCCAGTCTTTGTACATTGATAGTATCTTAAAGAGGTATAACATGGATAATTCTAAAAGAGGCTATCTACCGATAGGCACTGGAATTTCTCTCAGTAGGGAGGATTGTCCTAAAACACCTGAAGAGAGAGAACACATGAGTAGGATCCCATACGCTAGTGCAGTGGGAGCTATCATGTATACCATGACATGTACACGTCCTGATGTGGCTTATGCACTTGGAGTGACTAGCCGATATCAGGTAAATCCTGGTGAGGAACATTGGAAGGTGGTGAAGACCATTCTTAAGTACTTAAGAAGGACTAAAGACTAATTCCTCATCTATGGGGATTCTGAGTTGAAACTTGAAGGTTATACTGATGCAAGTTTCTCTTCAGATAGGGATGATAGCAAATCTATTTCTGGTTATGTATTCACCTTAAATGGTGGTGCAGTGAGTTGGAAAAGTTCCAAACAAGCTACAGTAGCTGATTCAGTGACTGAGGCAGAATATATAGTAGCTAGTGAAGCTGCTAAGGAAGCTGTATGGATGAAAAAGTTCTAAATTAAACTTGGTGTGGTTCCTTCAATAAAAGGTGCGGTTCCATTGTTGTGTGACAATACTGGAGCCATTGCTCAAGCAAAAGAACCAAGATCACACCAAAAGTCCAAACACATTCTGCGAAGGTATCACTTGATAAGAGAGATCATTGAACGTGGAGACGTCGAGATTCAAAAGGTTGATAGAAAGGAAAATGCTGCATACCCATTCACTAAAGCTCTTGGCACAAATGAGTTTGACAAGCACAAGTGGAAATTGGGGATGAAGTACAAAAGCGATTGGCTCTAGTGCAAGTGGGAGATTGTTAGGGATATAGTAGATATGCCCTAGATCCAATATCATATTTGATAACTTGGACATATTTTTGTGAATGTCATTTGATATAAAAGTTATGGCATTTGATATTCTTTTATCATTATTATTAATTGTTTGATTAATTTGATAAGGTCCTTGATTAAATTTTGAGATTTATCATCGCGATAGAGATCATGATAATGAGAGCAAAGCCTCTTACAATTTAATCTAAATTTATTCTTGATTGTAGGATTATTAATTTGGACATTAGTAATTCGGTTTGATCAATATTTATGTGATTGTCTTTATCGGATAAAGATTAGTTGATCTCATTAACTAAATCACATAGATAGATGATGCATACAGAGATATGATCATTGAACCGACTCATTGGATAATTCCTAATGGTTAGAATTACCATAACTGTCAATAGGATATGTTCTTGAAGAATGTGCTGTAACCGTTTCCTTTGACTTGAGATCGTCATAGTAATTGACAAGTTATTCATTGTGCTTTGATACTAGACACCTATGGCCCTAGGGCGATAGTTGAAAGGATATTGGGTACGATTAAATACTTGTAGAATTAGTGATTGATCGAGACAGAATCGGTCAACTCTTGATAATGGGTTTAAGCTCCATGTTGTCATGAATTATAAACGACCAAACTAAGACCTTGGCCAGGGCAATTGAATGAAAGAAGAAATGAGTTTCTTAGGTCATTGAATGGTCGATTATATTTGACGTGAACACATAGTTGATCACCTATTAGGATTTGACAGTTGGACATTATCCTAGGGTGATCCAGAGCTATAAGGACAGAAGGAATTATTACATTATTCTTCTACTGGTTCTTGAGAGTAAATTGTATACTTCATGCTATCCCGTTAAGGAGTGTTGCTAGACGCCACCCTTGATTAGTATATTGATATGATGAATTTACTACCGGTTTAGTATTAAACCTATAGGGTCGCACACTAATGAGTGTTCTGATCTTTGCTAAAGGATTAATTAACTTATTATTTGATAATTAAATTAAAGAATTTAATTAGTCAAATATATTTAGTTGTTGTCCAAATGAAATATTATTATATTCTTTGCTAGCACAAAGTTTATAATTAATATTGTGAATAAACTGAAGTTTCTATTTGGAATAGAAATTAAATAATATCTTTTGGTTGAAATATATGTGATATATATAATTAATATTATTTTATATAATAGATGTATATAAAATATTATATTAATAAAGGCTTGTTAATAAATCTAATTTTGAATTGGATTATTAATTGAAGTTTTATCCTATTTGGAATGAGATTAATATTTTCAATAGGAAAATATTATATTAATATAAGAAAAAGTTAATAATTTGAATCCAATTGAGAATTGGATTCAAAGAAGGAAAATTTGTCGGCACTTACAAAGAAGGAAATTCGAATTTTCCATTAAATTTTTCCATAAGTTTATTTTTGGAATAAACTTTTACCCTAAGTAAATTATTACCTCAACGAAATAGGAAAAGGGTTTTGTAGGTGATGCTATATAAAGGGTAATGGAGAAAATTTGCATGTTTTTTTTTTTTGTTTTTTTAAATTATTATTCTTGAGAAGAAAACCTACTTTGTGAAAGTGAGAGTGCAATACAAAGCCAAGAGAGAAAATACAGCTACAAGAAAAGTGTTTCTTGTTCTTCTAATTTGAGTTGAGATTTTTGAGAAAAATTTCAACACCATATTTTTCGTTGAATTTGTTCGCGGGTTTCATTGATCAAAGAGTTGATAGCAAGGATCGGTCTCGGTGTTGATACGCATAGAGTCTTCGCACTATCGAAGAAATTCTGAAAAAGAAACTCTCTTCACTAGGTACATCTTAGACCCGATCTTTGACAAGTAAATAAATTTTAAGACATGAAAAATCTACCTAGGATTGTTATTGTCTTACGCTGCGTGTTACGAACACCATATACGCAATCCTTCACCTCAAACATTGTAACATATCTGTAGCATTTAACATGATTCCTCTCGGGCCCAGGGTCTTCGTAAATACCCCCTCTACCTACCCAAGGTAAGGGTAAGGTCTGCATACACATTACCGTATTCATACCCCACTTGTTGAATTTTACTGTGTTTGTTGTTGTTGTAGTAGTAGTAACGTTTAACATGATCTGCCAAAAGCAAACAAAATGTTCTATTTCTCCATTAGGGGTTTGTCCATGTTATATGCTTTTACCACATTGTTGACACACGAACTCTCTACTTAGATATTCACCTTAAATGGTGGTGCAGTGAGTTGGAAAAGTTCCAAACAAGCTACAGTAGCTGATTCAGTGACTGAGGCAGAATATATAGCAGCTAGTGAAGCTGCTAAGGAAGTTGTATGGATGAAAAAGTTCTAAATTAAACTTGGTGTGGTTCCTTCAATAAAAGGTGCGGTTCCATTGTTGTGTGACAATACTGGAGCCATTGCTCAAGCAAAAGAACCAAGATCACACCAAAAGTCCAAACACATTCTGCGGAGGTATCACTTGATAAGAGAGATCATTGAACGTGGAGACGTCGAGATTCAAAAGGTTGATGGAAAGGAAAATGCTGCATACCCATTCACTAAAGCTCTTGGCGCAAAGGAGTTTGACAAGCACAAGTGAAAATTGGGGATGAAGTACAAAAGCGATTGGCTCTAGTGCAAGTGGGAGATTGTTAGGGATATAGTAGATATGCCCTAGATCCAATATCATATTTGATAACTTGAACATATTTTTGTGAATGTCATTTGATATAAAATTTATGTCATTTGATATTCTTTTATCATTATTATTAATTGTTTGATTAATTTGATAAGGTCCTTGATTAAATTTTGAGATTTGTCATCGTGATAGAGATCATGATAATGAGAGCAAAGTCTCTTACAATTTAATCTAAATTTGTTCTTGATTGTAGGATTATTAATTTGGACATTAGTAATTCGGTTTGATCAATATTTATGTGATTGTCTTTATCGGATAAAGATTAGTTGATCTCATTAACTAAATCACATAGATAGATGATGTATACAGAGATATGATCATTGAACCGACTCATTGGATAATTCCTAATGGTTAGAATTACCATAACTGTCAATAGGATATTTTCTTGAAGAATGTGCTGTAACCGTTTCCTTTTACTTGAGATCGTCATAGTAATTGACAAGTTATTCATTGTGCTTTGATACTAGACACCTATGGCCCTAGGGCGATAGTTGAAAGGATATTGGGTACGATTAAATACTTGTAGAATTAGTGATTGATCGAGACAGAATCGGTCAACTCTTGATAATGGGTTTAAGCTCCATGTTGTCATGAATTATAAACGACCAAACTAAGACCTTGGCCAGGGCAATTGAATGAAAGAAGAAATGAGTTTCTTAGGTCATTAAATGGTCGATTATATTTGACGTGAACACATAGTTGATCACCTGTTAGGATTTGACAGTTGGACATTATCCTAGGGTGATCCAGAGCTATAAGGACAGAAGGAATTACTTCATTATTCTTCTACTGGTTCTTGAGAGTAAATTGTATACTTCATGCTATCCCGTTAAGGAGTGTTGCTAGACGCCACCCTTGATTAGTATATTGATATGATGAATTTACTACCGGTTTAGTATTAAACCTATAGAGTCGCACACTAATGAGTGTTCTGATCTTTGCTAAAAGATTAATTAACTTATTATTTGATAATTAAATTAAAGAATTTAATTAGTCAAATATATTTAGTTGTTGTCCAAATGAAATATTATTATATTCTTTGCTAGCACAAAGTTTATAATTAATATTGTGAATAAACTGAAGTTTCTATTTGGAATAGAAATTAAATAATATCTTTTGGTTGAAATATATGTGATATATATAATTAATATTATTTTATATAATAGATGTATATAAAATATTATATTAATAAAGGCTTGTTAATAAATCTAATTTTAAATTGGATTATTAATTGAAGTTTTATCCTATTTGGAATGAGATTAATATTTTCAATAGGAAAATATTATATTAATATAAAAAAAAAGTTTATGAATTTGAATCCAATTGAGAATTGGATTCAAAGAAGGAAAATTTGTCGGCACTTACAAAGAAGGAAATTCGAATTTTCCATAAAATTTTTCCATAAGTTTATTTTTGGAATAATTTTTTACCCTAAGTAAATTATTACCTCAACCAAATAGGAAAAGGGTTTGTAGGTGATGCTATATAAAGGGTGATGGAGAAAATTTGCATAGTTTTTTTTTTCTTCATTTTTTAATTATTATTCTTGAGAAGAAAACCTACTTTGTGAAAGTGAGAGTGCAATACAAAGCCATGAGAGAAAATACAATTACAAGAAAAGTGTTTCTTGTTCTTCTAATTTGAGTTGAGATTTTTGAGAAAATTTTCAACACAATATTTTTCGTTCAATTTGTTCGCGGATTTCATTGATCAAAGAGTTGATAGCAAGGATCGGTCTCGGTGTTGATACGCATAGAGTCTTCGCACTATCGAAGAAATTCTGAAAAAGAAACTCTCTTCACCAGGTACGTCTTAGACCCGATCTTTGACAAGTAAATAAATTTTAAAACATGAAAAATCTACCTAGGATTGTTATTGTCTTACGCTGCGTGTTACGAACACCATATACGCAATCCTTCACCTCAAACATTGTAACATATCTGTAGCATTTAACATGATTCCTCTCGAGCCCAGGGTCTACGTAAATATCCCCTCTACCTACCTAAGGTAGGGGTAAAGTCTGCATACACATTACCGTATTCACACCCCACTTGTTGAATTTCACTGTGTTTGTTGTTGTTGTAGTAGTAGTAACGTTTAACATGATCTGCCAAAAGCAAACAAAATGTTCTATTTCTCCTTTAGGGGTTTGTCCATGTTATATGCTTTTACCACATTGTTGACACACGAACTCTCTACTTAGATATGGAGCTAATGAAGGAAAAGTTTGCAAAGTTGCTCCTTGATGAGGATATGTCTGGTGGAGGAAAGGGTGTCTCGTCTGCGCTGGCTTTGTCAAATTCAATCACAAACCTAGCAGGTAATCTGACTTAATGGCCTCATTAACAAAAAATATTCAAGAAATTACGCTGGATGGACCATATTAGGATCATCGTTTAAATTTTGACTTCGTTAGAATAAGTTTTGGGAAAATAGCCTCGGGCCAGAATTTTGAGAAGTGCTCACGGTGATCGCAAAGTTTCCCTTAATTATGGTGATCGTTAGGATAATCCTGGTGATCCGTCAGGTTTTGTGACAAATGTTGGCGATCACCATATGGCCGGAGACTATTTTCTAAAGACTTCTCTTAACAGGATCAAAAATTTAACGGCAGCATGAAATGATCCTATTTTGTGTAAATCACCCAAAAATATTAATGAGTATAGCTACAAAATCTTAATTCAACTGCTTGTGAATTTCACAAGATCAGAGAAAAAAACTCAACTTTTCTTATCAATGTCTGGTATCTTAATTTTGTAGATAGATTATATGAAGATTTCTTGAATATAAGTATTCTGTTTTCTATATTTTTCTTTCTTTTTCACAAAATTCAGCTTCTGTTTTTGGAGAATTGAAGAGATTAGAGCCAATGCCAGCCGAGACAAAAGCCAAATGGAGAAAGAAATCGGTTGGCTTTTATCGGTCACAGATCACATTGTTGAATTTGTTCCTTGTAATCAAAAATCAAAAGATGGAACAAACATGGAGGTATATCTCTCTCGCTCGAACTCTTTGTTGTATATTCCATATATCTTCCTAACAACAACAAGAGTCATACATTCGTTTATTTATCAGGTACTGATAACAAAGCAGCGATCCGATCTTCAAATGAATATTCCAGCACTATGCAAGCTAGATGCAATGCTTGTTGTAAGAGATGAAGTTCTTTTGTTTTCATTTTCCTTATGTCATTGTAGAATTGTTTCCTCATTGATACTTATGGCTTGTTAACAGGATTGCTTAGGTAGCTTTAAGGATCAAAGTGAGTTTTCCTATGTATCAAAAGATGATCAATCAGAGGATGGAAAAAACAGCAGGAATGATGAAAAATGGTGGATACCGACTCCTAAGGTTCCTCCGAACGGCTGATCTGATCCTATGAGGAAATGGCTGCAATTTCAGGAAAGACTCAGTAAACCAAGTTCATAAAGCAGCCATGGCTATAAATGCTCAAGTCCTGTCAGAAATGGAGATCCCAGAAAGTTATATAGAATCCTTACCCAAGGTGTAAGAAAGGAAATAGATCATGAATCTCTCTCTTTTTAAGTTTTTTTTCTCTTTTCATTTTTAGCCCCGCTGCTGAAAATAATTACGGGCAGTAGCCTAAGTAAACAAAACATATACACTGAATATGTATATAATTGAGCCGAGGGTCTACCAGTAATAGCCTCTTTGCCTTCTCAAAAGGTAGGGAGGGGTAAGATCGACGTACACACTACCCCCAGATCCCACTTGTAGAATTATACTGGGTCTGTTGTTGTTGTTGTTGATTATGTATATTTATACTTAATATACAAAACATATACATTTGCCCGGATATTATATTTTTGAGTGGCCAAAAATGTAATTATCCTTTTTTAAACATGCTTCAAGCTTGTGATCTTGAGTTAACATTTCTTCTCTTACTGTGTTTAGAAAGGGAGAGCAAGCCTAGGAGATTCGATATACAAAAGCATCACAGACGAGTACTTTGATCCGGATTACTTCTTCACAACTATGGACTTGTCTTCGGAACATAAAATTGTAGACCTAAAGAACAGGATCGAGGCTTCTGTAGTTATTTAGAGAAGAAAGATGAATGCTAAAGATGGGAAATCAGCCTGGGGTTCAGCTGTTAGCTTTGAGAAGAGAGAAATATTTGAAGAAAGAGCTGAGCTTGTCCTGCTGATTCTTAAGCAGCGTTTCCCTGGAATTCCTCAGTCAACACTAGACATCAGTAAAATCCAATACAACAGAGTACGAAGCTGCATGTTGCAACATTTACTTTTAAAATTTTGAGATTATCCATATTCTAGTCGTTGTTCCTCGACTTGTTTCATAGTTTTTATTTTGGTTACACATGGCTAAACCAAAAACTTCAATATTATAGAGGATCTACTTCTTGGACTTCTATATAAATAATGGAAATGTTTTCTTGATTTTGCAGGATTTGGGGCAAGCTGTTTTAGAAAGCTATTCAAGAATAATAGAAAGCAGAGCATTCACAATCAACTACGAAATGAAGGTCAAGAAATTTGGACATTACTTCGTTAAAGAACAACGAGAATTTTGGACATTTTTCAAATAGTCCTATCCTAAGTTGTATGGCCTTTGGTCTTCAGATTTATTGGATAGAAAGTCTAATTCAGATTTGGATCCATATAATTTACAGTATCATTTCCTCTATCTGTAAACCACTGAGCAAAGATGAATAAAATATCATACAAAGTGAAAAAGCAATGCATCAAATTTGCTAGAAGGAATTACTTGTTGAAAAGAGGTTTGAGGAAGGCTTCAATTTATACTTACAAGCTGTGATAGATAGTACATCAACTACGAAATGAAGGTCAAGAAATTTGGATTAAAAAGCTATTAGATCTTGCCACGTGGCCCGAGCTTTGGAGGAAGTTGAGGCCCTTTCTTGATTGGTAGGATATCCCCTGAAGCAGTTGAACTGAAGTAAGCGAGAGTTGAGCCACCTCCCAAGATCAAGAACTTGAGCAACAAACCTCTCTTTGTGAAAGGAGCAGCAAATGTCTCAAAGAACTTGCTCTACAAAATACAAAATCAATAGGAGGAACAATTATAACTCAGAATGTGAGTTCACTTACACAAGTACTATCCACAGGCACAGCAAGTAAATTAATAGAGAATGTGGGATGTTTATTAGGAAACACCCTCTAATGTCTCTAATCCTCCGGGTCCCCAGACCCAACTTGTGAGAATACCTGAAGGGAGTTGTAGGGTGAAGGTGCATCTGAGCCATACAAGTCCCACTGACCAGTAGTGTTGCCCAAATCCTCCAAGTCAAAATATACACTCTTGTCACCATATTTTGCTACCACAGCACCAGCCCTAGATACAACTTATAATCAGTCAAAAAAGAAACACAACAACAACATGAAAGTCCATCACTTCACTCTTTAATTATTAGTATTTGTCTTTGACGCCTGAGATTAATAGAATAACATTTCTTAAGACCCTTAGATGAACTGATTCAATCATTAAATTTTACAGCTAAACCAAACTAAGTCCGGGTTGACAGACCAAGAACAAACCTGTTTAGACTTTAGACAGAGGCACATCCATGTGTTCAGAATGATTATGATTTAATTATTCCATAATTTTTCTTTTCTTTTTTCATACTCATGTACTTAGTTTGAGCCGACAGCGATATAATGAATTCCCTGGAACCCATAGAACTCGCCCTAATTCCGCCCTTAGTTGAAGTTGCAAAATGTGCAAATGTTATAGAGTACTTGTAGCAAGTAGATTACCTGGATTTAGAGGGCTTCAAATTGAGGGGAGATGGTTTAACATGAAGCTTAGTTCCGGCAATGGAGCTTCCAGCTAGGCCCTTCACAGCGGAGGTGGGCTGCACTGCAGTAAGAGTTGCCAAAGACGCCATAGTTTTCTCTCCAAATGAAAGTATTAAACTAGGAAAGTTGTAACTAATTACTGTATGTTTTTTGAATCTTTTTTGCATGGATTCGAACATGACACGTTGGAAACTGGATATATTTCTAGAGATATGGAGTCCCATTTAAATGATGCCACGTGTACCGAGAAAGGATAATTCTTAACTCTATCCCGTCAATTTAAGCTGTAAAATTTGTAAGTATAAGTTTTCTTTGCGAGCCGAAAACCAACTATTTTAACATGTTGCTCTGCATTGTGAATTTCCTGTATGGTCAACGTCGTGAAGCTTTTCGGATTTTAATTGTATGCATTCGACCTTCATGGTATAAAATTATGTAATATTTTTTGAAGTTTTGATGATTTTTTACGTGTAAATATCTAAATTCTATAATAAAATTGTAGAATTTAACTCAACTCATAACTTGTAATTAGCTCCGTCCTCCAGGTACAAATTATGGATGATTAATGCATAGCATAGGAATAAACAGCCACCAATAGCCTTGGCGATCATATTTGATCATATTTCTTCTTACGCAATAGCATGAAACAATTTCACAGGAATAAACGTGTAACACAAAAATAGAAAATGAATAAATCAATATATTGGAAGAGAGAGGATTCACCATAAAAATTCTGTGTTTCTTATTTTATTTTTTTCTTGATTGCAGTTGCAGACCATAATTGGCCCAACGACCTAAACAACCTGAAAAGCACCCCCCCCCCCCCCCAACCCAAATCCCGAATTCGCCACTTTGCCAATGTCGATAATCTCTCCTCTCCTTTAGCTTCCACTCTCCCAATTCAAATCCGTCACTCGTCAGCCTCAGGTCAGATCTTGGACTTCCATTGGAATCTCAGCAGCAAAATTGGTGTGAGAGCTCTTTTCATACTTACAATCTATATTTAGCTTTTTGAACTTTCGTTTCTCAGTTCCTGCTATGCATCTCATTATCATATACCTCAAGTTATATATTTTCCGGATTGCTATAAAACAATAAAAGTAGAGCAACAATATTGCACAGAAAGAGAGTGGAAATTCTTATTGAATTTTGAGATGATTTATAATGATTAATACTCTATTTAGGATTTAGGGTTTACGAAAAAAATGACTTAGTCACAAAGTAAAACTCTCTACACGATAGACATTCACTCCAAATGAAATTCAAATCATAACATTCCCCCTTGAATGTTACTCGACAAGTAATGTGCCTCATTAAAACCTTAACTAAAATAAAACCCAATGGGAGAAAAATTTAAAAAAGGAAAAAGAGTACCCATATCTAATAATACGCCTTTTGGTTGCCTCGTTAAAACCCTCGCAAGAAAAACCCAGTGGGATAAAACTTTGTAAGGAGAAAAGAGTGCAACACGCATTAACTCCCCCTGATGAGAGCATCAATTCACATCCTTGAGTTTTCGCATCCCGATCTTGTACACTATCTTCAAAACATATCTTGAACTAATTTGTTTCGCCTTGAAATCATGATTCCTAATAGATGTATTGTCTTCATATGATCTTGTTGGAATCGTCAATTCAATATCTTCACATAGAGGTGAAAACTTTTGCTATCATATTATCATGCTTATAGTTATAGCAAGATACATTTGTGCACAAATTGCACTAAGGAAGTGGTACTTCAAGATCAAGAATTGTATACGCTTTAAGCAACTTAAATCCTTCATGGATTGTCATACAAGTTAAGTCATATAAGCCATATAAATCGACTTTAGATTTGTATCAAATTTTCATGTCATGCCAGACATATAAGATACATAAAGGTGATAACATACACCATTGTCTTTATACTTTTAAATGTTTGAACTACATGTCCAAAAATACTTGTCTTTCATATGAAACTAAATTCCACTTGAATTGTTTCTCCAGACTTAAAATCCTTATATATATATATATATATATATATATATATATATAGCGCTATAATCAATGTCGTCGACAAACATTTTATATCGGTTTCAACTTTTTTATTTTTCATAAAGATATAACATAAAGATCTCTTCATTCATATATTCAGGTACCTGAATTTCTCATGAGATTTTATGAAGTGTTATGTCATGTCATGTAATCTTCTAGATCACTTGCCTCCTTTATTATGATCATTTTGATCATTTGTTGATCTTTCTTTATCAAGAAGTTTATTTGAAACCGATTATCTATACGCTTTAAACATATCATAGAATGTGTTTTTCTAGGACTTAATATGAGTATTTGCAATGAAAATACAGTTACTTTTTTTGTAAGTCCAAAAAGATTAGTTAAAGTAATAATTGTTTAGTGTTTTACGGGCCACAATTCAATGCAGGTCTTGAACCTTGTCGTGGCAATTCAAATATAAGATTAGATTGCATATATAGGAGAACATTTAGCAGATTAAAATACTGTCTTAGATTCGAGTGACAAAGTATGAGTGGTTAAAAAATGGGGTTAAAACTGTTAGTTTTTTAACATACTTTGCTAGTGAAACTAAAGGTGATGCATTCTAGCATACTTAAGGGAATAAATATGCTCAGAGTTATATTTGAAGGACCAAAATAGATTTACCCTTAAAGATAATAACATACTTAAGAGACTAAATATACTTAGGGTTATATTTAAGGAACCAAAATAAACATACCCTCAAAGATAAGGGACTATATTAGCCAAAAACTCTTCTACATTACATTTTCTGTAATACTTAATGTATCGGCCAACTCTGTCCATTGTTTAACTAAAAAGTGGAATTTTGGTCAAAGCTTGTTGTAAAAAAACTCTGGTTACTGATAATCAAATAGAAATAGGAATAATTGATATAAACAAAAAGTTGAATAGAAAGCGAAGTAAATTAGTATATTCCAATAGTATTTTGTGTGCTTACAAATGTACATGCTTCCTCTTTTATAGCTATTCCTAGGTGATACATTTTGCAATTGTCATAATAATGCCATTATAGACAATTAATAGCATTTAATGCTACGCTATAAATGGTAATCATTGTAATTCAATACAGATTCTCTAACGATTTCAGTAATTAATGCATGTATCCTCACTTTCTTTTGCCATCAGGTTCATTCTCTTATCTTGACTCTCGAACATAAAGAGGTGTGAGCATCGAGTCTCTTGAATCTTTGCTCATGTCTGCTGTAACTCGTGCCTCTTTTCTCGTGTCTGTTGTAACCCGTGCCTTTTTAATTTTTCTTTGTTGATCATTATTCTTTGATCAGTCTACGTGTCATGACATGTCATCTTTCAATGAATTCAATATATATAAACATAATTTTTTCCAATACAGATGGTCCCCCCTCCCTCACTTACCATTTATTCATCAATAGAATATTTAGAAAGTAGATTTTATTAAAGCGGGAATATTTGCCGCCATTAGTTTTCCTCTGGAACGATATTTTATTTGTCACTTCTATTTATCTGATTGGTTCTGCGACTTTTCAGCGTCTTTTAAGGATTTTTTGCGGCTTCACCAATTATGAAATGATAGTTCTCATCATGACATTTTCATCACTGCACCTTTTCCTTTGACGGTTGCTTCTACGTATAAATATAGTTTTCACCTTTGTCTTTATAACATAAAGTTCTCAGAATATTCAATTCTTGTTTCCTTCTTCCTCGTACTATTATGTCTTCGTCAAACCCTAACCCTAGGAGAGTCCCCATTGTCTATAACCTTCCTCTTGCTCCTATTAGGAGCATGAGAGGAGGTAGACTTCGTAGTATAGGATCTTCCTCTGCTCGAGGTTCTTCTCTACCTTCATCCAGTTCTACTCAACTTTCCAGATCTAGAGGCTCCCTTTCTCAAAGGTCTTCATTTAGAGGTAAAGAACCTACAGAGCCTCTTCGTGAACCTAATGTAGATGAGATTGTTCCCGTTGAACTATCTTTTTACAACGATAGATAATCCATTAGAAATCAGGTTTCCTCTATGTCTTCATTAGAACGTGTTGACATTTACCCGACTTAGATTACTGAAGGTTTCTGTAGCTCGTAGGGACTGTCATTGGAGCCATGACTTCTCTATTATAATCCCAGTGCGAACCAAAGAATCACCTCTTATTTAACTGGGGTTTCTTTTGTTTATACATACCCTTTCACGTTAGGATTCAAACTTGCTATTGACCATGTTATTCTTGAATTCTGTCATTTTTTCGACGTCTGTTTAGGAAAAATTGGCCCTATTGCCTGGATGGATGTTGCCTTGTTGAACCATTTGGACAACATGACTGGTGTGCCTTTTACTTTCTCCAATTTAATTCACGTTTACTCTCCCAAAATCTTTCGTCAAGGAATATTTACTTTAATGGCAAGAAGTAAAAGAGTTTAGGACAATCCAGAAGATGATAAGGATCGTGGCTGGTATGCCAAACTCGTTGCCGCCCCCTCTGTTGGTTTAGTGGGTGAAGAAAATATTTTCTTTCCTGAGAAGTGGAATTTTGCACGTGAGTTTTCTTTCTAATAACTTTCTCATACCATTTTCTCAATTCTGATAATTGTCACTTTAACTTCATTCTTCTTTTTTCTTTCTTTTAGCAACCAAGGGAATTGTTGATGAGATTCCTAATTTCCATGGATGGGTAGGAAAGTTGTTATATACTGCTCCGATGGAGGGTAGATCATGGAAAACTCTTTTTCAACGATTTGGTTGGAAAGTAAAAACTCACGGTAAGTTTTTTTTTTATAACTTTACTTATTGCTTTCCCTCAAAATTATTTTAATACTTTTTTTATTAGGATCTCTCATTCGAGGTATAACTGCTGAAGCAATCGTGGCTTCTAGAATTTCTTTGGAAAGGGACCAAGAGATAATCTTGGGTTCTTCATTGAAAAGGAAAGCTACTGTTGACCAAGACTCTGAGGAAGAGGAAGAACAAGATGGGGGCTCTTTGATAAAAAGGTCACATGCTAGAAGAAGAATTATTTCTGATGATGAAGTATCTCCCCCTCATTCTATTCCTCTCACCGAGCCTGTCGAAGCCTCGTTGGTGATTTCTGATATGATGCTCCCTCTACTGCCCATGATTCTATTGAACAACGTTTTACTCGTGGGTTTAGTAGTGAAAGTTTAGGATCAATTTCTGATGAAGCACCCATTGCTTCTCTTTTTATGTCTGCTTCTAGGATACCTTCTCTGCGAGTTGTGACTGTTGTTGTTATAGCTCCTCCCCCAGCTATCTTGACTCCTTCCACAACTGTTCAACAAACTAAGGTTGGGTCCTCTAGTGAAAAGTGGAGCCATGAAACATGTTGTCATCGAGGTCCCTGCCAATGGTAATCTTTTGACAAAATTAGGTGGGGCTGACGTGCCGTTGAAACCCTTAGTTGGTCCAATTGAGAGAGTCAAGTTTGAGAGTCACAACTATTTAACTTGGATGAACGACATAATACAATAATCATTAAAGATACTCCCTTTTAATGATTTGCTATTCCCTTCTATTAAGGTCCTTACCTTTTTCCTTTTTTTTAGATCACCCTCATTGGTACTGAAATGATGAAAAGGGTTTCTCACATGGAGCAGTTGATGCATGGGTATCAAGTTGAAGCAAATAATTGGAGAGAACAATATGAAATTCTTCAAATCAACATGGAACATTAGAAGAGAACAAGTGCACCTTAGAGCAGTAGTTAAGAGATTTAACTTCGGAATCGGTGGTTGAAAGAGTTTCCTCAAATCAAGCTAGTAAAGACACGAATCTTCTCGAAACTTCCTTTTTCCGAGCAACTCTCCAAGGCTAGTGAAAAAAATCAGAGAGTTGAAGGCTCTTAAGTGAGAAAGAAGCTTATACCGGTGAACATGTGCAATTGATAAGGTTCGTTCCTTAGAAAATTCACATGCTTCTCTTCAAATATCTTACGATTCTGCCTTGGTTGAGAATGAGAAGCTTAAAAGTGAGATTGTTGAATGGGAAAAAGATTACAAGATTCTTGAGGACAAAACCACAATTGAAATGAGTTGGGAATTTTTAAATACTCTCCATGATACCCTTGTAGAAGTTAGCTAAGTGAACTTTAACTTGGAGGCTGAGTTGGCTAAAATAATAGAAACCATTGAAAAGACTCAACAGAGGCAAAACTTCCCGTGGCTAAAACTTCTGAAAATATTGAAGATGATATGGGTATGGTGAGTGCTCCAATTCCTTCAAGTCAAGTTGAGCCTGCTGCTGCTGATGACCCTGCTTCAGTTCCTTCTTCAACTCCTCAGTAACAAGTTTATGATATATGACTCTTTTTTCTTTTTTCGTTGGTGGAATGTGGTTATAACCCTTGATCCTATTTGAGTGTTTATTGAAAACATTAAGTCCCCATACCTTTTTCAGAGAGTTTTGTATAAACAACTCTTATTATGACTAAGTTCATACTTAGTCTAAACTTTTTAATATTAAGAAGTTTTTCGTTTTCGTAGTTGTTATGAGCTTCTGTTTTGTTTATTTTTGCCTTTATATTTAAGGACTTATTGTATTTGCCTTTTTATTTTGCAAAATGCTTTTTTAACTTCATGGATATTTAAATCATGAATTTTATAAAAGAGGGCCCTTTTATATTCGACGCTTAATGAAGAAGACGTCTCAACTTTATAATGGTGTAAATGTACGATAAAAGAAAGAGGAATACACATATTTCTTGAAATAACTTTGACAAGTTTTTATTTGAACTCTGTCAAGTTTTAAATAACACCTTACATATATTTAAATAACTTCTATAACTTTTTCTTAACTATTTTTCTTACAACAGATTTCAAAAAATAAAATAAAACACAAGGTTTTTATTTATACCCTGTTTCAGTACATTAAAGAAAATAAGACACAAGGTTTTTATTCATAACCCGTTTCAGTACATTGCATTTAACCTAACTATGATAAGGTTTTTCTTACGCTTTAGCTCGTAATTTTTCTCCTCACTAGAACCATTTAATGAGTAAACTTTTTAGGAACTTTGATTATTTCTCAATCTTCTTTGCCTTCTTTATACATATGTCTATGTATATCATATAATCCCCCAAGTGTTTGAGCTTTGAAGTACGAAGTCTCGAGTACTTGACTACTCCTCTTATTTGGTCATTTTCCTGTAAAAGAATAAAACATATGGAACTCGAGGTAAGATTATAGATAAAGAGTGCTTAAGGCGTCTCAATTTCTATCAGAATAGTTATAACCCTAGACCACGTGCCTTACCCATCGGATGGTAAGGTGCTGAGGCAATCCTTTTAATCTGCCAACTTTGAAAATATTCTGTGATTTGTATGCCTATAAATTGTGGACCGTTATCACACATGATTTCCTTTGGTATACCGAATCGACATATGATATTTCGCCAAATAAAATCTCTGACTTCTTTTTCCCGTAGTTGTTTAAATGCTCCTGCTTCTACCCATTTAGTAAAGTGATCAGTGAGTACAAGTAGGAATTTTACCTTGCCTTTTGCCTGTGGTAACAGATCTACATTTCCATCCCCCATTTCATAAAAAGCCGCAGTGCAATGACCGGATATAGCAACTCCGCGGTCTATGTATGTTGTTACCATATGTTTGGCACTTATCACATTTAGCCACAAAATTTTCCACTTCTTCTTCCATTTTAGGCCAATAATAGCCTACTCTAATCATGGTTCTTATTAGCAATCTTCCTCATGCGTGATTTCCACAATGTCCCTCGTGTATCTCTCTCATTACATATTCCGTTTGAGAAGGTCCAAGGCATCTTGCTGAGGGACCACTGAACATTTTTCAGTAAAGATTTTCTTGCTTTAAACAGTACCGAGCAGCCTTTTTACGAAGCGCATGAGCCTTTTTCTTGTCTTCAGGGACGGTTCCATACTGTAAAAAAAGTAAAAATCTTGTTCTTCCAATCCCAAGTCAAATTATTGAAATATACCTCATTTTTGTCATGATCAAGTGCTGAATGAAACAAATAAATTACAGAAGCATTTTCATTATTCATCGCGTCTGCCGCAGATGCAAGATTAGCTAAGGTGTCTGCCTTGACATTTTCCTCTCTTGGTATCTGCACATCTTTCTAAATCTGGAATTGTCTAACCAGATCACATGCCTTCTCTAAGTATTGCTGCATTTGTGCTTCTCTAGCTGTATAAGTCCCCAACATCTAATTAATCATAAGCTGTGAATTGCTTTTGATTACAATCTGATCGATGCCAAGTTCTCATGCCAGTTCTAAACATGCAATCACTGCTTCATACTCTGCCTTATTGATAGTTATAGGATGACAATTTATGGCTTGTCGAATGATTTCACCCGTATGTGGTATAAAAATAATTTCTAAACCTGCCCCCTTTACCTTAGATGAGCCACTAGTAAATAAGGTCCAAATTTCTGGATTAGACCCATTAAACACTTTTAGTTAGTTTTCAGCTTCTAATTGCACCACATGGCTAAAATCAACTAAAAATTCTGCTAACACATGAAATTTTATGGCGGTTCTAGGTTGATATGTGATGTCGTATTCACTCAATTCTATGGCCCACTTGGCTAATCTACCTGATAATTCATGTTTGTGTAATATATTACGCAATTGATAAGCAGTTACTACGAAAATAGGGTGGCATTGAAAATAAGGCCTTAGCTTTCTAGATGCTATGATTAGTGCAAGTGCAAGATTTTCTAATTGCGGATATCGCGTCTCCGCATCTAATAATGACTTGCTAATATAATAAATTGGAGATTATTTACCTTGATCTTCTTGAACTAAAACAACACTCACCGCTACTTCTGAAACGGTTAAATAAATAAGTAACCTTTTCCTAACCTTCAGCTTTGCGAGCAATGGTGGATTTGGCAGGTAGGACTTCAGGTTTTTGAACACTTGTTGACCCTCTTTAGACCATTCGAACTGGTCTTGCTTTTTAAGAGCTGAAAAGAATTTAAAATATTTTTTCGATGACCTGGAAATAAATTTTTCCAAGGCTGCAATTCTTCCGGTTAGTCTTTGTACCTCTTTCTTATCTGTAAGCATGTCGGGGATTTCTTTAATGTCTTTAATCTGCACGAGATTCACTTCAATACCACGGTTAGAAACAAGAAAACCCAAAAACTTACCCGATGAAACGCCGAATGCACATTTCTCGAGATTTAGCTTCATATTAAGTTTTTGTAAGATTTGAAACGTATCAAACAAATGTGATATATGATCTCCTATTAGTTGAGATTTGACATGCATATCATCTATGTAGACTTTCATGGTTTTTCCTAAATGTTCTTGGAATATTTTGGTCACCAATCTTTGATACGTGGCACCAACATTTTAAACCAAAAGGCATTACTTTATAACAGTAAGTCCTCATATCTATTATAAATAAAGTTTTTTCTTCATCTAGGGGATCCACTTTGATCTGATTTTACGCTGAATACACATCTAAAAAGCTTAACAATTCATGTCATGTAGTAGCATCAATCAATTGATCTATATGTGATAATGGAATAGAATCTTTAGGACAAGCTCTGTTAAGGTCGGTTTAATCTACACAAACTCGCCATTTTCCATTCTTTTTTTGGTACTACTACAGTATTGGCTAACCAATTAGGATACTTTACCTCGCGGATAGACCTAATTTTTAATATTTTTTGAATCTCATCTTGAATCACCTAATTTTTGAAAGTTTTGCTTTCTCTTCTTTTGTTTGACAGGTGGATACGATGGGTCTTCATTTAGCTTGTGAGCCATTACTTACGAGGTATTCCTGTCATATCAGAATGAGACTAAGCAAAAGTAATCCACGTTAGTTTTTAAAATTCAATCAACTTACCTTCATGACGTGGCATAAGTTGGCCCCAATATAGACTTTTCTTTCAGGCCATTGTGCAAGTAACTCTACAGCCTCCAGTTCTTCAATTGTTTTTTTTTTTTTTTGATATTTTCATTTTTTCCTGGCTCTTGAATAGAATCAAGCCTTGAGTCCACATGTGTTCGCCCTTGTTCAATTGAGGTTTGTGACGTGGTATCCTTAACTGGATTCTATAATTTCTACTTTTCTTCGTTTTTCATACTTGAATCTACTATAGAATTGATATGCCTGGAAATCTGTTGATCTCCACGAATTTGACGTACTCCTTATGGTTATGGGAATTTGATAACTTGATGCAAGGTAGATGGAACAACATCTATCTCGTGGATCCACGATCTCTTGAGAATTATATTCTAAGCCATTTCCATCTCTACCACTTGAAATTTCATATCTTTGACCACCCCTTCTGAGAATGTTGTAAGTATTACCTCCCTTTTTGTTACAATGCTAGAATTGCCAAAGCCAGACAAAGTATGTGCCTTAGGTACGAGTTTATCCTCAGCTTGCATCTCGCTTAGTACTCTTAGCAATAATGCTCACGGAACTACCTGGATTAATCAAAACTCGTTTCACATTAGTATCATGTACAAGTAGAGAGATTATCAGTGCATCGTTGTGCAATTAACACGCTGTCCGCATCATCAAATGTAATGATTTCATCCTCCAAAACATGCCGGACCCACTTCCCATGGGTAATTGTAACTCTAGAAACTTTATTGGTTGCCGTATATGTTACGCCATTAATTTCTTCGCCCCCGCTTATAACATTAACGATCCTTTTCGGAGAAGGAGGTTTAAGGGGCTCTTGCTTGTTTTTCATGTATGCTTGCTTAACTTTTTCACTAAATAAATCAGTAAGATACCCTTGCTTTAATAGATGATCGACTTCTCCTTGTAGCAATATACAATCTGCTGTTTTATGACCATGATCATTGTGAAATTTGCACAAGTGATAAGGATTATGCCTATTTGGATTTGATCTCATTTCTTTTGGCCACTGCACCATATCACCCATGCTTCTTAATACGGCTACTAACTCGGAAATATTGACATTAAAATTGTAACCACCAAATCTTGCCTTCAAGTTTCTATCACCACCTCTCTCTCGCGTGTTTCGATCGTTTCCAAACCTTGATGATGAACTCGAATCTTTATTCCGTTGAATTTTCCTACTTTGATTATGAATATTTTCCCGTTGGGCCCATACATGGTTCGTATATGTTTTTACCAGACCTTTTTTCAATTTCTGCACGTCTCGAACTTACCTTTTCCTTTTTTGAGATCGTGAGATAATAGTTTCTTCTATCTTTAGCTTCATGCTATATCTGTTGTAAATGTCATTCCAAGTTGTTGCTGGAAATTTACGAAGGCTTTCCTTGAATTGTCTCGTGGCTTCTGATCTTTTCTCATTCAAATTACTGGTAAATACTATAGCTGCCCAATTATCTGGTATGCGTGGTAACATCATTCTTTCACGGTGGAATTTATTTACAAACTCTCTAAGCAACTCTGGATCGCCTTGCTTGATTTTGAAAATATCTTCTATTCTTTTTTTGCCTTTTCGAGCTCCTGAATGTGCTTTGATAAATGAATCTGCAAGCTCAACAAAGGAATTTATAGAATTTTTAGGTAAGAGAGAATACCATGTCAATGCTCTCTTGGTGAGTGTTTCACCAGATTTCTTGACCAATACTGATGGTATTTCTTATTTGGTCAAATCGTTACCTTTCACACCCGTCGTAAATGTAGTCATGTGATCTCGTGGATCAGTTGTGCCATCATATTTTGGAATATCATGCATTTTAAACTTCTTTGGAATTGGCACAGGGGCAGCACTAGGCTTCCAAGGTTATTGTGAGTATTTGTCCATGTCTATTCCTTTGATTACAGGTGGTACTCTAGGTATTTGCTCTATACGATTGATTTGTTCCTTGAGCTGCTTTTGCAGGGTTAAAACTAAATTTTGTGAATCAAATTTAACTATATTACCTGGTTCGCCATCATGAGACTTGCTTGGAGTTCCACCAATGCTTGAATGAACGAGCCCAAAATGTAGGTTTTTCAATGTATTCTGATTCAGAGTTGGTGTTGGTGGCGCAACTGGCTAGTAAAAGCACGGAGAACATTAGTGACTTGTTGAGCAATTAGATTTTTTAAGGCATATTCGAGTACTTGTTCATTCACAACTCTAGCATTTTGAATCGCCTCGACTCCGTTTTGATTTGCAACCCCATTAGTCTTAGAGCCATCTGGAGTTTCCTCTCGTGATTGACATTGTGAATCATGTGGTGAAGGGGGTGGAGTCCTGTCACCCGTATTATTTTCTTGTTGTTGAAGACCTTGTTGACTGTTGTCGCTGATATTCAACATAGTGTTGTTTGATGAGAGAATTGACTTAAGAAAGCAAAATGATTATCAAATTCCCGGTAACAGAACCAATTTGTTTAGCCAAAAAGTGAAATTTTGGTCAAAGTTTGTCTTAGAAGAACTCGGGTTACTAATAATCAAATAGAAATAGGAATAATGGATGAAAATAAAAGTTGAATAGAAAGCGAAGTAAATCAGTATATTCTAATAGTATTTTATGTTCTTACAAATGATCAGGCTTCCCCCTTTTATAGCTATTCCTAAGTGATACATTTTGCTTTTGTCATAATAAGGCTATTATAGACAATTAAAGCATTTAATGCTACGTTATAAATGATAATCATTGTAATTCAATATAGATTCTCTAATATTTTCAGTAATTATCACACCTCATTTTTACTCCACCTAAAGGCGGTATAAGGGAGTTTTTTCAATTCATGCGTGCAATGTCGATGGGGCATAGATGACTGTAGATTCATAAGAATTCGTGCAGGTATCCTGGAGGATCCACATGTCTTCTTTCAATTTCATTGCCGGAGAACAATATGCAGTCTCAACCAGGAAAAGTGGTAGTAAGTTTTCTTCCTTCTTATGGACATGAGAAAGGAAAGAGAGGCGTAAACCAAACGTTGTTCTTCCCAGAGAGGAGACTCACTTGGATAGTAACTGCATTTCTTCTGTCCTGACTCGTTGCTAAATTTGCTATGGACTCCACTGGGCCTCCATTTGACATGATATTCCACTTTGGTAAAGACATTTTAAATCAAAATGTCAAAGTACCGCAGCATAAGCTTCTTTCCAAGTATATACATGTAGATCTAATGAAATTAACTAACCTCATGTTGGCGGGTTTCATCTCTTAGGAAATCAAATAGTACATCGCGAGAAACAGGCATCCAAACGGATGAAGTTGCACAGAGGATCAAGCCAAGTGGTTCCTGAGGATCTGTTAAGTTCTTCTTAGACGCCACCCTAATGTCATCTACGGTTTTGCTGTGAATCTTGTCCCATTTGTTATAGCTAGATGCCCCAATAGCATGGCAGAAACTCCAGGTCACTCTTTGTGCTAATCTGAGTATGCTTTTTTGCCCAGCAAAACACCTGGTCCATTTACAGAATTTAAAGCGGATTGCATTTTAGACTCGTAATTTTTATTATGATCGGTGATATACTCAATCGATATACTATGCTTCAGTCCCATGTTATGTGGGATAAGCTATATCAGTCCGGTTCATTTCATTCCTATGATATTTTTGATAATGATGAAGTGAAATGAACTGGGAATTAAATACCAGACTTACCCGTTGAATCTTTTATGGGAACATTGGTTGCCATGAAGAAGGTTAGGTGCTCACATTGCTGCTGCAGTGTAGCCATCCAGTGCCTCGCTCCAAAAGCTTGGCCACTATTGACAATTGCATGGTAGAGAGAATGAACTGTGCTCTGCTGGCACTTCAAGTGCTCCACCCAGGTTACCTGAATAAAGGAAATTCTCCATTGGAAAATGCGAGCAAGTAGAATGCAATTCCTCTCATTCCTTTATGTTTCGTGTAAACTTCAAAGCATTGTTTTCCTTTACCGGGCTTCCATTTTTTCTCAAGTATTGCATAACTTTGAATGTTTATTTTATTTTATTTTTATTTTTTTTGGAAATGGTATTCTCATTGTTGTCGGCATTGCATGAGTGTGAACGACACATAGGACATGGCCAAGTCTAAGACGAGCACGATTGTCATGAGTGTTTCTTGATTCTTCTTTTTAAGGTGTATAAACATTTACTCTAAGTGGTTAATTCTGTGTAAGTAACAACAACAAGACTAGTAGTGTCTCACAAGTGGGGTATCGGAAGGGTAAGATGTACGCAGCCTTACCCCTACCCCTGGAAGGGCAGATAGACCCTCGGCTAGAGAATGACTGGAAAAGAAATAATAATTGCAACAAGCAGGAATAACAACAAGATGTAATTGCAACAAGTAGGAATAACAACAAGATGTAATTGCAACAAGTAGCAATACCAACAAGATGAAATAAAATTAAATTCAAGAATGCAGTCAAACTCTAGGTAGTAATAACCATCTACGGATGAAAAATATCATACTAACAGTAATGCTAGCAAAGTGAGTAAGACAAAGAGAAACGCTCGACTACTTACGAATCTTCTACCCAAGTCTTTGACCTCCACGCCCTCATGTCTAGGGCCATATCCTCAGTCAGCTCCACTGCGCCATGTTTCACCTAATAACCTGTTCCCGAGACTTCTTAGGCCTACATCTACCCCTTTTGCTATTCACCAAGGCTAACCGCTTGCACCTTCTAACTGGGGCTTCTATACTTCTTCTCTTAACATTCCTGAACCATCTCAACTTCGTCTCCTGAATCTTATTCTCCACAAGGGGTCACTCCCGCCTTTTCCCGAATAACTTCATTCCTAATCTAATCCAACCAGGTGTGCCCACACATTCACCTCAACATCCTCATCTCAGCTATTTTTAACTTCTGGGTGTGAGAGTTCTTGACCGGCTAATACTCTGCTCCATATAACATAATCGATCTAATTACAACCTTATAAAACTTACCTTTAAGTCTCAGTGGCTCATTCTTATCACACAAAATACTGAAAGCAAGCCTCCACTTCATCCATCCTGCTCCGATACTATGCGTGACATCTTCATCAATCTCTCAGTTATCTTGTATTATAGATCCAAGATACTTGAAACTATCTCTCTTAGGTTGACTTGTGTATCAAGCCTCACCTCCATATCCCCTTCCTGGGTACCGTCGCTGAACTTGCACTCCAAGTATTCCGTCTTGGTCATGCTCAACATGAAACCCTTAAACTCTAGGGTCTGCCTCCAAACCTCCAGCCTCTCATGTAAGTATTTTTTTTATTTTTCATATTATTCCTATACGTGTTCTTTGGGCTAATAATTTGGAAAAAAACTCATTTTACTTTTTTTACAACCGCAATGGTAATTGTAAAAAGTGAAGAAGAAACAATCATTAGAATTGGAAAGACTGAGATAACAAATGAATTATGATGGTAAGAAGGCATGGGAAAAGGACAGGCACAAGGCAATTACAAAAAGGAAGAAGAAACCGTCATTATAATTGGAAATGCTGAGATGGGGAATGAATTATGATGGTAAGAAGGCATGGGAAAGGGACAGGCATTACAAAGCCTTTTCTGGATGAAGATAAAAATCTTAAGTTGGAATATATGGGGACTAACTGAGGCGGAAAAGAGAAGCACAATAAAGTCATTGATTAACAAATGGAAAGCAGATATAGCCTGTCTCCAAGAAACAAAAATAGAAGAATGGCCTCCACACTGGATTAGGCAAGTCTGGGGCAATAGATGGGTTGACTGAGCAGTACTAAATTCAATCGGAAGAAGTGGTGGTATCATTGTTCTTTGGGACAAAAGAAAATGGCTCAACAGATGAGTGCATCAAGGCCATTACACAATTTCATGCATGTTTGAAAGTGCAATAGAGAACTTTAGATGGTGCTTTACAGGGGTTTATGGGCCTCACAATAACTCAGAAAGAGATATTTTTGGCATGAACTTTTTGCCATCAGAGGAATATGGGAAAATTAATGGGTCATAGGCGGAGATTTCAATGTTTGAAGACATGAAAGTAAAAGATATAACTACATAAGGAGATCCAGGGCCATGAAATCCGCCATTGAGATCATACAAGATCGAGGCATCATAGACTTGCCTCTCCAGGGGCTCACTACACTTGGTTTAGGGGTGAAGACTTACTGCAGGCATCCAAAATTGATAGATTCCTCATTTCCCCAGAATGGAATGACAACTTCAAAGCAATCAAGCAAATAGCCCTCCCTAGAGTTGTCTCTAACCACGGACTCTTGCTACTATAATGTGGTGATTGGGCCGCCAACCCTTCATATTTCAAGTTTGAAAATATGTGGCTTCAAGTTGAGATAGAAATACCAAATTTTTCCAGAAAATGGCTAATTCCCACCGAAGGAATAATTGCATAGACAAACTGATGATTGGGGAGGAAATTAGTGAGGACAATGAGGAGATTAACGCTGAAACCCTAACTTTCTGTCAAGACTTGTACATTGAAAATAAACCTTGGAGGCCTAGTGCTAAGTTTGAAAATCTAGCCTCCCTAACAGCAGATGAGAAGATATGGCTAGAAAGAGCTTTTGAAGAAGAGGAAATGAAGGCAACAATCAACTCTTATGCTCCAGATAAAAGTCCAGACCTTGATGGATTTACAATGGCTTCCTATCAAAGAGCATGGGACATAATCAAGCAGACATAATAGGTGTTATTAACCACTTCCATCAGCATTGCTACATGGTCAGGTCATGCAATACCTCTTTTATCACACTAGTCCGCAAAAAGAAAGGTGCAATAAGCTCAGAGACTTCAGACCCATAAGTTTCATTGGAAGTGTATACAAAATCACAGCCAAACTCTTAGCAGAAAGGTTGAAGACAGTTATTTGGAAGTTGGTATCAGAAGAGCAAAATGCATCCCTAAAAAGCAAGCAGATCACAAATGCTTCTCTTGTAGCAAATGAGCTACTAGATGAGAGGTTAATGAGTGGGGTCTCGGCATTCTGTGCAAGCTAGATGTAGAAAAATATTTGATGAAGTCAATTGGACATACTGCTTTCCATGTTGAAAGATATGGGGGTTGGGGATAGATGGATTAGATGGATCAAATTTAGCCTGACCACTGTTAAATATTCCATCCTGATCAACAGAATCATAGTAGGGTTCTTCACCCCACAAAAAGAAATGAGACCCCCTATCTCCTTTCTTATTCATTTTAGCCATGAAGGGTTTGAGCAAAATGCTTGACAAGGCAAAACACATGCAATGGTTAGAAGGGTTTAAGGTGGGCTACAATATTGACATCCCAGTCTCAATTTCTCATTTGCTATATGCAGATGTCACCTTAATTTTTTGTGGGGCAAAGAAGCTTCAAGTTCAATGCCTAAACTTGACACTTCTCCTTTTTGAAGTCATCTCGGGGCTACACATCAATAAGGAAAAAAGTGTGATCCACTCTATGAATGAGGTTCCTAATCTGGAGGAACTAGTTGGAATTATGGGTTGTAGCATTGGCATTTTCCCTACAACACACCTAGGCCTTCCTTTAAGGGCAAAATACAAAGCAACTGAATTCTGGAATGTTTCATTGAAAAGGTAGAGAAAAGATTGGCAACATGGAAAATGCAATATTTGTCGATAAGGGGAGGAGGGGGGGGGGGGGGGGGGGGAGATTTACAGTGATCAGTAGTGTTCTGTATAGCATTCCAACTTACGTCATGTCTTTTTTTCCTATGCCAAGCAAAGTCCAAAAGCAACTGGACAAAATCAGAAGAACTTTTTTATGGGAGGGCAACAATGAAGGGCATAAATTCTACCTGGTTAAGTGGTCCAAAGTCATCATGCTAAAGAACCAAGATGGACTAGGTATCAGAGACCTGCAAAAGCATAACAAGAGCCTACTATTGTAATGGTGGTGGAGGGAAACTTTTGTCTTGTGTCTTATACAACTGACACTAGTTGTATGAAGCTCCTTCTTGTCTCATAAATTTGTGGACCCAGATTTCTGTCGACCCAAAAGTGTAAGATTGGGGTCCACCAAATTTGTGAAACAAAAAAGAATCTCATACAACTAGTGTCAGTTGTATGAGACACAAAACAAAACTTCTCATGGTGGAGGTATGTGTGAGAAAGCACGGGAGAAAAATATATAATTGATATTAAACATGATACAATGAGCCTTATATATAATGCATATAACCTAACCTACTCCTAATACACTTTGGATTTGGGTTCTACTATTTACATATTCTAACACTCCCCCTCAAGCTGGTGCATATAAATCATATGTACCGAGCTTGTTAATATGTAGTTAATACGAGGACCAGTGATGAACTTGGTGAAAATGTCTGCAAGCTGATCATTTGACTTTACAAACTTTGTAGCAATATCTCCCGAGAGTATCTTTTCTCTGACAAAGTGACAGTCAATCTCAATGTGCTTAGTTCTCTCATGGAACACTGGATTTGACGCAATATGAAGAGCAGCTTGATTATCACACACAAGTCCCATCTGACTAACATCACCAAATTTCAGCTCTTTGAGCAACTGTTTGATCCAAACTAGCTCACATGTCGCCATAGCCATTGCTCGATATTCTGCTTCTGCACTAGACCGAGCAACCACATTCTGTTTCTTGCTTTTCCAAGATACCAAATTTCCTCCTACTAAGACACAATATCCAGAAGTAGAACGTCTGTCAGAAGGCGATCCTGCCCAATCAGCATCGGAGTATCCAACAATCTGCTCATGGCCTCGATCCTCAAACAATAAACCTTTACCTGGAGTTGATTTTATATACCGAAGAATGCGAACAACTGCATCCCAATGAATATCATATGGCGAACCCATAAATTGGCTCACAATACTCACAGGAAAGGAAATGTCAGGTCTTGTCACTGTAAGATAATTTAATTTACCAACTAACCGCCTATATCTTGCAGGATCGTTAAGAGGCTCCCCCTGTCCTGGAAGAAGTTTAGAATTCGGATCCATTGGAGTGTCAACAGGTTTACAACCTATCATTCCTGTCTACTCAAGAATATCTAAGGCATACTTCTGTTGTGATATCACAATACCTGAGCTAGACTGTGCGACCTCAATGCCCAGAAAATACTTTAGTGTGCCCAGATCCTTAGTCTGAAAGTGTTGAAAGAGATGTTGCTTCAATTTAGTAATACCATCCTGGTCATTGCCGGTAATAACAATGTCGTCAACATAGACCACTAGATAAATACAGAGACGTGAATCAGAAGCAGCTGAGTCCACAACCCATTGTTCAAGAGGACTAGCCTGGGCAACAGTGGCTACTTGTGGAGACGTCTGCTTACTTGCTCGATATTTAAGGAACTCATTATACTCCCTTTCAGATACAGAAAATCCCTGGTTACCTGTAGTCTCGGTCTGAGCAACATAAGCATTTTTTGGTGGTCGACCATGTAAAGAATGGCATACGTCACGAGTGTGACCAAGTTTATAACAATAAGAACACTAGGGTCTAGATCTTCCAAAACGACCTCCTCCTCGTCTATACTCCATAGTATGAGAAGCCCGATCGTCCACGGATTGGGATACGAGGATAGATGAATCAAGTGTCTGTGATGAGCTCACTGGGTGACTTGGTGCTGCAGCAAGGCGAAGTAAGCGAGAGAATAATTCATCAACTGTGGGGATAGTCGGACTAGCCAAAATCTGATCGCGTACTGAGTCAAGATCATTAGGAAGCCCAGCAAGAGTAAGAACTAGAAACAGCTTTTGTCGTTGCTCTTGCTGCTTTGCAACGCTAGCAGAAACTGGCATCAACGTCTCAAATTCCTCCATAACTGCCTGCACTTGACCCAAGTAAGTAGACAAATCTAATTCCAATTTCTTTAAATTTGTCATCCGCGATATCACATCATAGAAACGAGATATGTCATTAGTGTATAAAGTACGAGCCTTTTCCCAAACCAAATAACATGTTTGGAATGGACGAAACAAGGGCATCAACTTGGAATCAATAGATCGCCACAAAATACTGCATAATTGAGTATCGATCTTCTCCCAATGTGCTTTGGCTTTTTCATCTCCGTCACTAGACTCCTTGATTAGATGATCTTGAACACCTTGACCTTTACACCACAACTCGACAGATGAAGCCCAAGCTAGGTAGTTTGAACTAGGGGTGTTCAAAACCGATCCGAAACCAAAAACCGAACCGAACCGAAGCTTAATGGCTTAATGATAACGGCTTAACGGCTTAACGGACGGAGAACGGATTGAATTTTTTTTACTAACGGCTTAGCGGTTTGGGGGCGGATTATTCAATTTTCTTAACGGGTAATCCGTTAAGCCATTAAGAATATAAATATATATAATTTATTTTTACTTACATAATTATATATATGAAATATAAAAATAAAAAACCTTAAAATGAATAAGTATAAGTGTACAAAACTATAATACAAATAAATTAGAAAAACAAAACCCTCCACCGTCACTTCTGTACTCTATAGTCTATACAGATAGCAAATAAAAGTTATTTGATGTGCTGCGTCCTAGTTGGTGACCTCTTAAGAAGTTCATCAATATACTGATCAACAAATTGTCAAAGCTATGAGCTTGATATTTCAGTATAGTGTGCGGACAGAATATATTTGGGCCCGTAGGTATTAAACCGATAAACCGCCCATTAACCGCCCGATAAGAGCTAACCCGATACCAATCCGCCCGATATCTTATCGGGTGGCTAACGGATGAATATATTTAAAAACCGATAACCGTTAAGCCAAACCGTTAAAGTAAAAAGCCGCCAAATCCGCCCAATGAACACTCCTAGTTTGAACCTCCCAGTAAAGGTTCTGAGGTAATCATAACACCGGAACTGCCAGAACCCGGGTTTCTAGACCCGAAAGCATCTAGTCGCAAAGACATCTTTGGATTATCAACTGAAAACTCGCTGAAACTGAAACAGAAAACTGAAAACTGGGGCTGCCGGAAAAAAACTGGAACACTGTATCGCCGGAAAAAGTACTGTAGCTGCCGGAAAAATTCAAAGTTGTCGGAATTGAAAAATAAAAATATGGATAGGCTCGGAATTCAAGGGCGAGCAGACTGTCCTAAAGAAATTCTGGCCGGAAAGGGGGCCACGCGCGCGGTGCGTGGGCTCACGCGCCTAGCTTTTGGTGGCGCGTGGCGGCACGTGAGAGTGATTTGGTCGGAGAAATTTCTGGGGTTTTGTCGCCGGACAGAGGCGAGTCTTTTGGTATTGCTGGATTTTGCACAGCACTGACCGAGACTGATTTTACTTGAAAAAAGTCGCCGGAAAAGGGTTCCGATGACTGATTTTACTTCCCGGAATCGCTGGAATTTATGCGCAGTGATAAATATCTCACGATTGCTCTGATACCATGTGAGAAAGCACGGGAGAAAAATATATAATTGATATTAAACATGATACAATGAGCTCTATATATAATACACATAATCTAACCTACTCCTTATACACTTTGGATTAGGGTTCTACTATTTACATATTCTAACAGTATGCACAAGAAAGCAACAACATATGGAAAAAGGAGGTAGCGGCAAAGTATGGGAAGCTAGACAATTGGAGCACAAAGAAAAGCATAGCTCCATATGGAGTAGGGTCTTGGAAACATATCAATAATATGAAAAAGGAATTCTTTCAAGAGGTATCCTTCAAAGTAGGAAATGGTAACTCTGTCAAATTCTGGAAGGATGGCTTCAAAACCAACCTCTAAAAGATTCCCACCCTGGCATATATCAATTAGCTATTGATCTTGACTCAAAAATAGCCCAGAACAGAGCAGGGAACATATGGGAACCTCTTTTTAGAAGGAACATGCAAGATTGGGAACTAGATTGACTCTTTGACCTCTACAGAATTATTAAAGGTTACTCCATAGACCTCCAAACTCAAGACAGACTAAAGTGGGGCAATTTTAGCAAGGGTAATTATACAGTAAGGCTAGGTACAATAAACTATGTGAATCCGGTGAAATGATAGATAATTGGCCATGGAAGCATACATGGAGGTCAAATTTACCTACAAAAGTTATGTGCTTATCTTGGATTGCTCTCAGAAATGCTGCCTTGACCCAGGACAACCTATGCTGAAGAAACTTCCGACTAGTCAACACATGCTACAACAAAATGCAGAATCAGTGAACCACCTCTTCTTGCACTGTCCAGTGGCAACATATATATGAAGTATGTTCATAGCAGTTTTTGCCTCAGTTGGGCCATTCCTCGGGATATCAAGGAAGCCATCGAAGGTTGGTGCTCCTGGAAAGTTGGTAAAACCAGCAAAAAAGCATGGCAAATGATCCCAACATGTATTTGTTGGTGTATCTGGACAGAAAGGAACAACTGCTGTTTTGAAGGCATCTCAACTTCCACCAGCCTTGTGAAATCTAAATGTCTAATGAACATGTTTAGTTGGAGTAACCTTTCCCCTATAAATGATATTATTCCCCTCTTAGATTTTATTAGCTCTCTTAATATGACTTAATAGTCATTCTTTTTGGTTTTTGGTCTTAGTTAACTCATAGCTATATAGGTTTTTTGTCTTATAGAGTTAACCAAAGACTTACACATTGTAACTTTATAGCATCTTCTTGATGCCTTTAATGAAACACCTTCATCCAAAAAAAGAATTGTTAAAAGTGATTTAAATATAAATCTGAAATGATTCATAATTTTGAAAATCATTGGATGATGTATTAAGCTGTCGAATGTTAGTTTATCCTACTTCAAAACGCACGTAAGGTACAATGATAACCTCAGTGTTTCAATTAACTAGTTCTTTTTTAATATACATATAAAAAGGCGACTGACCTTACAGTGGGCATTGGATTGATCTTGGAGAATGCAGCCAGAGGGTAATTTTCTACATTTCATGAGATAAGCGCCTATATTTTCCTCAACCTTGTCCACAGAAAATTCCACAATTGTCCACTGATCTGCACTTAATTGTTTGCAGTATCTGAGAAAGTATACTTCTCTCCTGCCCACAACCGGTGTTAGAATCTGCAGTTCTGCAAATATCTGCCCCCAGACCAGTGAGTTAAGAACACAATGACAAAAACCTTTCTGTTAGGTTAAATTCTGAAACTAATAAACTTATCTAAACTTCATAAGTTTTGTCTACTTTAACTACAACTGCAAAAAGTGAATGAAAAAAGAAAAGAAAGTGAAAGGGCCACCAACAACACAGATTTTGCGAGAAATAAAGTCATTAATGGCAAAATCATCTAATGACTCTATGCTTTTCTTTATGCACATGCTTATGTCATTGTATTATGTTTCTTTTAGTCCATCCTCTATAGTGTGTAGCGTGCGACCTTTTAATCTTTTCATTGTAAAACTTTTAACAGACCTTATCTGAAAAAGATTAAGCAATTATCGAAGCATAATATTTGTCTAGGATAGCTTATCAAGAAAGGTAAGAACTGTTTGGACGGCAAATAATAAGTTTAGAAGCCGCTCACCAACTGGACGGCACCAACCCAGTTATCGCCTTCACCATTGCAGATCACGTCTAAGGTAGCTGCCTTTGTAATCATGCTTGGGAACATTTCTTTCCACTGATTCTGTTGGAGCAAGTAATAAAGGAATTAATAGAAAGAGTAAAAACAAATAATTTTTCCACTATTATTAGATTATTTCAAGGATAACGACAAGTGACTATTCGAAAAATGGATCAGTAAAGTGAGAAATAAGACAAGTTAAAATACTCCAAATAGGGTAAAATTTCTTTACAGTATATATCGGTGCATATAACTCAATTGCAAGTTAAGAAGCATTAATTAGCGACCTAGAATAATAGAAACTAATAGGGCAGAGGGTAAGTGATCTTACGACGTCCATAAAACACTGGACAAGCCGAGGCAATTCCATAGACACTATTTCAGTGTCCCTGGATGCCTCAATAGATCTTTTAAGTCGTCCTTCTCCTGGCTTTTCTGTTGGAAATTCCTTCATATATTCGTCGTAATTAAGTATTTCTCTTCCAGTCTCAAAGCTTTTGATCCACAATGGTAAATAGCCATCTTTTTAAGCTCTTCCGTTGCTTGATTGACAATATCCATAATCCGTGACTTTTCAAGCCCAAAAGTGTCTCTGTGCAAATCTAAACCATTTTATTTTCTTCATCGTTCCCTCCTGAACTACTGGGCGATGTCCCTTGTGTGTATTTTCCTAGTGCTACCATAAGTTTTTCAACCTGCATTCAATAATTATTACATCTTGAAAATAATATTCCGAGTTTACTCTTTGAGATTAGTGTTCCAATTACCTCAGTTTCAAGTCTGGCATTTTCAATTTGTAGTTGTTGTTCTTGAGTAGGAATTACAACAGCAGCCTCCTTGCTGGAGAGAAAACCCACAACTAGGACAAGAAGGAATGTTTTTTTTTTCATGGCCATACTTAATGCTTTATTTACCTCACGAAGTTTAACTATTTCAGTTTTTAACAATGAATGTTCATGGCGCTCCTGTATAACCTGCAAGATGAGTCATTAATTTTACAACAGTAATTACAGATTAGTACAAAATATTATTTGTTCAAAATTCAGGACAAAAGACTGCTATATCGAGGTACGGTCCCGTTTGCGCCATTATGATTATATCCAAAAAGATTTAGTAGTGGCAGAATCTTTCTTGGATATAATTAAAATACGCTTAAGCCCCGTAAAAATCAGTCTTACGTCTTAGAGGAGTACGGATACACGTTCCGTCAGAAAGCACTCGTTTAGTTTTTCTCTTTAACATAAGCATGGTATTTGTGTAAGTACAAAAAATTCTCATTAGGATAAAATAAAAAAATTTCAAATTAAAATTATCTCCAAATATAAGAATATATCATTCTTGGGAACAAATCAAAGGTAGTTAGTAGCTAGTTAAATTATTTTATTCAAATTCTACTATATCCAGTATAAAATAATGCCTCGATAGAATATATCAAATGCTAGAACTGGTCTTCATAATAAAATGTTCGATAAATAGACGGAGGTTACCTTAATTTGGGTTCGTCTATTCCGAAATCAGAACTTAACTTGCCCCGGATGAAGACCCAATTGGTTGCTTAGCTGCAGCATTTGCTTCTCATCTGGATGGTCTGACTCCTTAAATAAGCTGTCCAAAGTTTTTTGATGACACACAATTTAGCCATTTTTCATCTTTGCATTGCAAGTACGTAGTAGTACTACACTAGCTACTTTTTCCCAAAAACAAAAAAAGAGGAACTATGCTTGGCATTTATATTTATATGAACATACGCCTCCAATTCCCTGATTTGATGTGCAGGGTGTCTTGATGACTTGCAGCCGTACCTCTAAATGTTCAAACTAGCAAATTTTGACAAGCCTCCAACAAGTTACAGCCTACAATGGTTGAACAAGCCAACCATAGCCTCCATGAGAAGCTTCCTTATTCACACGGGAATTTCCACAAAAAACCCTCATCGTTTTTACTATAAATAAAGGTTCTTGCCTTCATTGTAAATCATCACAAAAATTAGAGTGTTCATCACCAAGAAGAGTGAGAACAAGAGTGATCGTAGAGAGTGATCCTCGTTTGTGAGTTTTTGAGAGTTTTTTTTTATGAATTTTGTAAATACTCATGTAATCTATTCGTGTGAGTAATAGTGGTTGTTTTTCTCTCAAATTTGTGTTTACTAACGCCCAATCGATCCACATACCCCAACAAGTGGTATCAGAGCAGTTAGAGGAGTTGGTTGAGTTTTTAGGTGACGGGCCAAATTTGGGTTTTCGAAGCTTTGCTCGAAATCCAATTCTGATGGCATCATTGGATTTTTCTGGTCGAACGGAGTCCAATGCACCAAACAGCGACTTAATCGGAGTTCAAACGAGCCCAAAAATCACGGTTAAAGTTTGGTCAACTTTGCCGGAGGTTCGCCGGGAACTCGCCGGAGAAGACAACCGTCGCCGGAAATTTCGCCAGAAAAGACGACCGGTCAACTGTATCGAACCAGTCAACTCTCTGAAATTGTAGATTGGTCCCTCAACTTTCAAAAATTACAATTTTGCCCTATAGTGGAATTTCAGCCACGAAGTGTCAATTCCACCATTTTCGACCGTTCCGGACGCAAAAGTGAACTCTGTGTTTAAAGATTCAACCCCGATCGTGTTGAAAAATTATTTTGTAAGATGATAATGTCCACAGAAGAGTCAACATCATCTTTCGGAGCCATGATTATACTTACTGCCACAAATTACACGCTATGGAGACCTCGGATGGAAGATCTCCTAAGATGTAAAGATTTGTTTGATACCATAGAATTGATGGGTAAAAATCTTGATCCCGCCAAGGAGTTAGAGTGGAATAAATCAAATCGAAAAACTATTGGTCAAATCCGTCAATGGATTGATCATAGTGTCTTCTACCATGTTGCACAAGAAACAGACGCATATACCCTCTGGAAGAAGTTGGAAGACATGTACCAGGCCAAGACCGCTCGGAATAAGGCCCTATTGATGAGGCGCTTAGTCAATAGGAAGCTAAAAAATGAAACTTCAGTTGCCGAGCATACCAGTGAGTTCCAAAACCTGGTCAACCAATTGTCGTCTGTAGAGATGCCACTTAGCGATGAAGTTCAGGCGCTGTTACTACTCAGTTCCCTTCCCGATAGTTGGGAAACGCTGGTCGTATCACTCAACAACTCAGCCCCTAATGGCAAAATTACCATGTCAATGGTCAAGGATGCCCTATTCAGTGAAGGGGCAAGGAGAAAGGAGATGGGCACATATCAGACCCATGCCTTTGTCACAGAGAACCGGGGGAGGCAACAAAATAGTAGCAAAAGCAAATGGAGAGGCAGAAGCAAGAGCAGGGGTAGGTCCACTGATGGCAGAAAACCAACATATAAGTGCCATCATTGTGGAATAGAGGGACATAAGAAGAAGAACTGCTACAAATGGAAAGAGGAGCAAGGCCAGAGCAGTTCGCAGCCGAAGAACAAGGGTAGAGAAACGTTAGTTACTATCTCTGGTGATGTAGCTTATTGTTCAACCCAAGATAAGACATGCCTTCACGTATCACGAGAATACACGGAATGGGTGGTAGATACTGCAGCATCCTACCACGTGACTCCATACAAGGAATACTTCACAACATACAAAGCCGATGACTTTGGAGCTGTGAAAATGGGAAATTCTATTTCCGCTGAGATTGTCGGAATTGGTGATGTCCAGATAAAGACAAGTTCAGGGAGCACAATCACTTTGAAGGATGTCCGCCATGTGCCAGATCTTCGGGTAATTCTATTGTCAGTAATAGCTCTTGACAAACAGGGCTATGATAGTCACTTCAGTAAAGGCACATGGAAGTTATCAAGAGGCGCTATGACAGTCGCCCGAGGACATATTTGTGTCACGCTATACAAGACTCATGTGAAGATATGCACAGACAGCCTCAACGTTGCAGAAAAGGAGGCTTCTCAAAATTTATGGCACGAGAGACTCAACCACATGAGTGAGAAGGGTTGTCTACCCTAATAAAAGAGGAGTTTATCAATGTGGACAAGGATGATGTACTAAATCCTTGCAATCATTGTCTGTTTGGTAAGCAGCATAAAGTCTCGTTTAATTCCTCTTCAACTAGAAGATCAGATTTACTCAGTCTGGTACACTCTGATGTTTGCGGTCCCTTAGAGGTTGAATCACTCGGCGGCAATCGTTACTTTCTAACGTTCATTGATGATGCTTCTCGAAAGGTGTGGGTGTATTTCTTACGGACGAAGGACCAGGTATTCGATTACTTCAAACTGTTTCATGTCATGGTAGAATGTGAGACCGGAAAGAAGTTGAAGTGTCTTCGATCCGACAATGGAGGTGAATACTCTTCCAGGCAGTTCAATGCCTACTGCAAATCATATGGCATTTGACATGAGAAGACGGTCCCATGCACCCCTCAACACAACGGTGTAGCTGAAAGAATGAACCGAACAATCATGGAACGTGTTCGGAGCATGCTCAGTATGGCTACGCTGCCAAAGCCATTCTAGGGAGAAGCAGTCAGAGCCGCATGTTACTTGATCAACCGATCTCCATCAGTACCATTGAATTTTGAAGTTCCGGAGAAACTTTGGTCTGGAAAGGATCCATCATATTCTCACTTGAGAATATTTGGATATTTGGCGTACGCACACGTATCCAAGGAGCTCAGGCAGAAGCTAGATGCAAGGAACTCTCCATGCATATTCATACGCTATGTAGATGAAGAATTTGGATACAAATTATGGGGTCCAAAGGAGAAAAAGGTGATCAGAAGTAGGGACGTAGTGTTCCATGAAAACCAGACAATAGAACATATTGAAAAGCCTACAATATCTCAGAAGCCAAATGTTGCTCCTCAGGTGCCAGAGGCAACAGCAGAATCATTCATGAGAAATGAAGATACAGTGCCAGAAGATATTCCAGAAGTAGAAGACAATGAGGAAGAAGACGGTGTTGAGCAGGGGGAGCCACAACCCACTCTGCCAGATGTTCCAGAACCATCACAAGACTCAGATGATGGTGGATCTCCTCATATTCCAGAAGTTTGTATATCTGAACGAGGTCGGATTCCATCGAGAAGATATCCAGAATCCGAATATCTTCTACTTACTGAAGACCAGAGAGTTTCCATGAAGTAGTATCTCATAAGGACAAAGAACAGTGGTTGCTCGCAATGCAGGACGAGATGGAATTTCTGCAGAAAAATCAGACTTATGAGATCGTAGAACTTCCAAAAGGGAAGAAGGCACTGAAAAATAAATGGCTGTTCAAGCTGAAGAAAGATGGCAGTGGAAAAGTGGTGAAATACAAAGCACGATTGGTAGTCAAAGGATTCCAGCAGAAGAAGGGAATCGACTTTGATGAGATTTTTTCACCCGTAGTCAAGATGACTTCAATCAGAGTCATACTTGGATTGGTCGCAAGTATGAACTTGGAGCTTGAACAGATGGATGCGAAGACAACGTTTCTTCATGGGGATTTAAAAGAAGAAATCTATATGCAGCAGCCCGAAGGTTTTGAGGTTTCAGGAGATAACCTCGTGTGCAAGCTGAAGAAGAGTTTGTACGGTTTGAAGCAGGCACCAAGACAGTGGTACAAGAAGTTTGACTCGTGCATGGTGAGTCAAGGGTACAAGAAAACTGCCGCAGATGAATGAGTTTACATTCAGAAATTTTCAGACGGGAATTTCGTTGCTCTTCTACCATATGTGGACGATATTCTGATCGTGGGGAAAGACACAACAAAGATCAACCAGCTGAAGAAGGAACTATCTAAGTCTTTTGACATGAAAGACTTAGGACTGGCTCAACAAATATTAGGAATGCAGATCACTCGAGACAGGAAGAACCAGAGGTCATGGCTATCTCAGGAGAAGTATATTGAACGAGTGCTTGCACGGTTCAATATGAACAATGCCAAACCAGTTAGCATTCCATTAGCCAACCATTTCAAGCTGAGCAAGAGTTCCTGTCCCTCATCCAAGGAAGAGATTGGGTAGATGTCGTCAGTACCATATTCTTCAGCAGTTGGAAGTTTGATGTATGTTATGGTGTGTACGAGGCCCAATATTGCTCACGCAGTGGGAACGGTGAGTCGTTTTCTCTCCAACCCCGGGAAAGAGCATTGGGAGGCAGTAAAGTGGATTATTAGGTGTCTTAAGGGTACAATGAAATTATGTCTTTGTTACGGGGGAGCTGATCCAATCTTGGAAGGCTATACAGATGCCAGATATGGCCGGAGATCTTGATAGTAGAAAATCTACTTCATGATTCATTTACACTTTTGCAGAGGGAGCTGTCATGGCAGTCTTGACTACAGAAGTGTGTTGCTTTATCCACAACCAAAGCAGAATACATTGCTGCCGCTGAAGCTGGAAAAGAGATGTTGTGGCTAAAGAGTTATCTCCAAGAGTTTGGAATCAAACAAAAGGAGTACAAGGTACATTGTGACAGTCAGAGTGCTTTGGATTTGAGCAAGAACTCCATGTACCATTCCCGTACAAACATATTGATATTCGCTATCATTGGATACGCGAGGTGATGGATCGATAACTGTTGAGACTAGTGAAGATCCATACGAAGGAGAATCCAGTTGATATGTTAACAAAGGGAAAAGCTAGAGTTATGCAGAGGCATAGCCGGGATGTTTATTTCAGATACGGCTAGAGGGGGAGAATTGATGACTTCCAGCCGTACTTCTAGATGTTCAAACTAGCAAACTTGACAAGCCTCCAACAAGTTGCAGCCCACAATGGTTGAACAAGCCAATCATAGCCTCTATGGGAAGCTTCCTTATTCACACGGGAATTTCCACAAAAAACCCTCACCATTTTTACTATAAATAGAGGTGCTTGCCTTCATTGTAAATCATCATAAAAATTAGAGTGTTCATCACCAAGAAGAGTGAGAACAAGAGTGATCCTAGAGAGTGATCCTCGTTTGTGAGTTTTTGAGAGTTTTTTTTATGAGTTTTGTAAATACTCGTGTAATCTATTCGTGTGAGTAACAGAGGTTGTTTTTCTCTCAAATTTGTGTTTACCAACGCCCAATCGCTCCACATACCCCAACATGTCTGTGGTATTTCTTTCTCTTTTTCTTCTTAGTGTTGTTGGGGTCGTCGTCTTCTTCGTTTTCGGCATCAAAATCATCACGAGAGCGTGATAAAGTACTCATCAGGGGTATAGAATTCTCACCTCAACCGTCGTCGTCTCTTTTCTCCAGCCACCGCCGCCACTTCCGTCGTCTACCTCATCCGTCTCCTCGTTTGCAGCTGCTCCATCTCGGAAAATACCAGCCTTCAAGAATATTCAAAACACCCACATAATTTTTTTAATATTACTACTAAAGGTAAACAAAGATGCTTTCTACTTTCAGCTAGCTAGCAATTTACGAGAAACAGTAAGTTTGATATATAGAAAATGAAAACAAGAGGTGATAGGAGAAAATATATATAGTACTTATATAACAAGACTTACAAGACTGAGAGTCAGAGCAGGAGATGCTGAATCTTTGGCGCGAGGAGGAGTGTTGTTCGACATGTTCACAAATCTCATAGCAGTGTTTTCATGTGTTGTTTTACGGTGAAGATATGACACTGAATTTTCTATTTTTGATATGTATTTTGGCTGTGTGAACACTGTGTGTGAGAGGGAAGAATTATTATTTTGTATTTCGTATAACTAACATTAATTATATAAATTAATTTTTTTATGAATTATATAAATTTATAAAATAAAATACGTCTCAAAAACAGAGCATGAAGTCCACTGGCATGAGAATCAAGCGAAGTAGAGACGGCTAATGTCACAAATACAAAATAAAACTTTTCGTGAGATAGATAGAGAGAAATAGCATTTGGGTGGGGTCAGGATGAATTAAAGGATTATAAAACAAACAAACGAAGGAACGGAGAGGGATTAGAATGAGAGAAAAGTAACAGTATTTGGGGCTCGTAGGAGTACTGGTTGACTATTCGACATAAAAGTTCAAAAAATTAAATAAAATCGAAAATCAAATTAAACGATCAAAAAAATTAATACTTTCTAGTTTGGTTTAGTTTGATTTTAGTTTTATTTTTAAATTTTAAAAAATCGATCAAATTTAGTTTGATTTTCGTTTTAATAAAAAAAATCGAACCAAACTGACTATAGAAGTAGCTATTTCAAATTTATTATTGCATATATATATATATATATATATATATATATATATATATATATATATATACAAAGTTTCAAAAATTTAATAGTAAATGTCAATAATTTGCACTTTTAATATAGTTCTTTACCTTTATATTCTAGTTTGATTGATAGTTTTCTTTTGTTAAGTGAAAGAATCTATTTTGTATTAAAAATAATATATTTTTAATTGAGTCCGTAAATTATTCATCACTATTTGATTCAATTATCATCAATATATCTTGATAAATAATAGATTTTCTCAAAGGACAACTGATTTGATAGTGTTACGTTGAAAGTGTGGTCTCCGGAATATGTGTTTGTTAGTGCATGTCTTATATTTAAGAAAAAATCGACAAATAACCGAAATAACCGAAAACTTAACAAAACTCACATAAACCGAATTAAGAAAACCCGAGTTAATTGGTTTAGTTTGGTTCTAATATTTGAGAAACCGACTTACTTGATTTGATTTTTTTAGAAAAAACCCCCATTTAAACCGAACCATGAACAACCATGCTTCACACAAAGACAAAGGCCAACAAAATACTTCTTTCTTTTCCATTAATCTTTGAATTTAAATTCGATTAGATTATCTCAATATCTAATATTAATATTTGAATATTCTAAAACTACCCGAGAAGCACTGTATAATTTACATTTGTTTCATATAACAATATTTTAAAATATTAATAAAAGTTTATGTTATTTGACTCTTAAAAAGTGAAACATAGGCAATTCAAATTGTTGTGTGGGGGTGGGGGTGGGGGTGGGGGTGGGGGGTGGGGAGTAATTAAACATAACAAAAAGAGCTTCTAACTGTTTTTGATGGATAGTTTTGTGGTCCTCTCCAAGTTCAAAAGTGCCACCAACGCCAGAGACAAGTGCTTAGTATTACAGCATATTAGGTAAAGGCTTCTTAGCGCATTAATGAATATTTATGGCCATAATGTATACTCTGTCCATCTTTCCGTGTATGTGAAGTTAAATAAAATAAGAACTTTAGAGTTAAATATTTTGTTATTTTGTTAACATATAAATAAAAAAATAATCTCACAAACTAAAATAGTAGGAATATTAATTTTCTCCTACCCAACCGACATAATATTCTTTTCATTTTTGAAGAACTTAAAATGTTATACGGTGAATTAATAATGGACTACTAACCTATATAACTTCAAGAACTGTTAAGTTCATTTATTTACGATACAATAACAAGAGCAACAACAATAAAAAAAATAAAACATAAGTGTAATTCTATAACTGAAGTATGGGCGAGGTAGTGTGTATGCAAACTGTAATTTCATAAATGGAGTTTGGAAAGGATAGTATGTAAGTTATTTACTACGTTATGGGTGGCCCAATAAGATTAGGCCCATAATTAATATTTAATTAATTATTAAATCTCATCCGTTTAATTAGTTACTTAACGGACGTACCGGATTAAGTGAGAATCTCTATAAATTGGTCCTCTTCCCACCCACTAGGGTTACCCATATTCTTTTCCTCTCTTCTATCACTAAAGTCAACGGTAACGTAAAGTGAGGGCTAGGGGCGAGAAACCGATTTACCTACTAACGCTTCCGCTTCAAGATAATGAATTTTACTTCAGGTATATTTTCTATGACGATTATATGTAAAATTATCATGTTCAAGATCCTGGTAGAATTATAGTTCATACTTTACATATGGTATCATGAGCATAGATAATTGAACTGATAATTTTCGATTGAAGAGATTAATTTGAAAATATATCGAAAGAAAAATCTGACCGAATGAATGTAGTAAAAGTTGAAGGAATCTTTAGTTTAATGAGTTCCGCCTCTCATCCTCTAATACCAAGATGAACCATCAATTTATGTACATATTGAATGGTTAAATACAAAGAGTGATATAGCTTTGTGGGTTGATAATTATAAATATGTACTTCTGTCTGTAATTTATGAATACAATTCTATTTTCATGTGTTCAACCACAATGATTATATGCGTTAGAATAATATATCATGATATAAATATTTATTGGAATAAATAGCAGTACCTAAAGCGACACAAAAGTTAAAATTGTGTAAACAAGAATATTGTTTACATATTACTTTGATGATGGTGTAAATAGCAGTACCTCAAGCAGTACCCATCTACATATTAGCTTGATGATTGAAAAATATGGCACCGCACGATAATGAATCTGCAGTGCCGTCTAGGGATTATGTTATTACTAAGTTATCCCATTATGTCCCTATTTTATAATTGTGGTCATGAAATTATGTTTGTTTCATTAAGCTACTATTTTTAAATTAGGGCCATTGATGATTTATGTATGTGTTTAAAATTATATAGTTTATTAGTCACCAAAGGGATTAAACTAGATTGTTTAAAGCATTTACATGCATAAAATCTTCATATATTTATTTTATGTGTGCATTTACGTTTATATAGTTTGTTAGTCACCAAAGTGGTCAAATTAGTATGCTTATGACAAATATGCATACATAAAATTTAGTTTATCCATGAAATTAATGAAATGCCTATAATTAAAAATAAATGGATAAATTAAATTTCACCATTGTTAGAACTTAAGAATTTACCCAAAGTAGTTCAATTATTCTATGAATAGTGATATAATGAGGTAAAATTAATATTCTTTGGTCAAATGTATATTGTCAGTCCAAAGATGACATATATATTTGGTCAAAAATATTTAATTACCTATTAAAGACTAAATGGTATTTAAATTATGATAGTGTGTCGTAGTATCTACCCAAAGGAGAATTGTGATATGCTTTAACTGTTTGTTGAATCCATATTAATTTGTGAGCATGTATTGTCTATTTTGCAGCTATTCTTTTTCATTCGCTTGCTTCATCTGTTACTGTGTACAATGGATTGAACTTCTCTGAATGGCGTGAACAAGTCCAGTTCCACTTAGGTGTGATGGATCTTGACTTGGCTCTGCTGAATGATAAGCCCGCTGCCATTACTGATTCGAGCAGTGCGGATGAGAAGTCTTTCTGTAAAGTATGGGAACGCTATAACAGACTAATCCTTATGTTTATGCGAATGAATATTGCCAACAACATTAAGAGTATTATTCCACAAATTAAAAGTGCCAGGGAATACCTGAAGTTTGTGGAAGAACGTTTTTGTTCTGCAGATTAGTCTCTCGCCGGTACACTAATGGATGAACTCATGACCATGAAGTTTGATGGGTCGCGTAGTATGCAAAATCGTATCATCGAGATGACTAACATTGCAACAAGACTTTAGACCTTGGGGATGAAAGTGGATGACTCCTTCTTGGTTCAGTTTATTCTGAACTCCTTACCTCCTGAGTATGGACCTTTTCAAATTAACTATAACACTATTAAGGATAAGTGGAATGTTAGTGAATTTTTCAGTATGCTTACTCAGGAGGAGTCGAGAGTTAAGAAACAAGGGAGTCATTCAATTAACCTCATAGGTCAAGGAGCTGGTAAAGGACTTAAAGTGAAGGCCAACAAGTTCAAGAAGAAGAAAGCACCTGCTAAAGCTCAACAGGATGCTAACAAGGAACATAAGGCATATACGTGTCATTTCTGTAACAAGGAAGGACACTATCAGAAAGATTGCCTGAAACGTAAAGCTTGGTTCGAAAAGAAAGGTACAATTAATGTTTTTGTATGTTTCGAATCAAATTTAGTAGAAGTTCCTAAAAATACTTGGTGGCTTGATTCTGGTGCAACTGCACATGTATCTACTACATTGCAGGGATTCCTTACGATCCAAACTACAAATCCAAATAAGAATTTCTTGTTCATGGAAAATTGTATGAAGGCTCCAATTGAAGGCATATGGACTTATCGTTTGATCATGGAGACTGGACGTCACCTTGATCTATTACAGACTCTTTATGCACCTTCAGTTTCTAGGAATTTGATTTCCCTTTCAAGACTTGATATTTCTGGATTTGATTTAAATTTTGGAAATAGATGTTTTAATTTATATAAAAATGATATTTGTTATGGTTCTGGTTTAGTGATGGTTTATATAAATTGAAACTCGATATTGGTTTTTCTGAATCCCTTCTTACTGCTCAACATAATGTTAGAATTAAACGTAGTTCACTAGATGAAAGTTCTGCTTACTTGTGGCTTAGATGTTTGGGTCATATATCCAAAGAAATGTTAGAAAGATTAGTCAAGAATGAGATTATGCCGAATCTAAATTTTACTGATCTTACTATATGTTTGGATTGCATTCAGGGAAAGCAAACTAAGCATAGTAAGAAAGGTACCACAAGAAGCACCCAACTTCTTGAAATTATACACACCCGATATTTGTGGACCCTTTGATGTTCCATATTGGTGGAGAGAAATATTTTATCACCTTTATCGATGATTTTTCACGTTATTGATACATATATTTGCTGAAAGAAAAATCTCAAGAAACAGATGCTCTCAAGGTGTTTGTTAATGAGGTTGAAAGACAATTAGATAGACAGGTGAAAATCATTAGGTCAGATAGAGGTGGTGAATATTATGGAAAGTATAATGAATCAGGACAATGTCCAGGTCCATTTTCGAAGTTCCTCGAGGAACGTGGCATATGTGCACAGTATATTATGCCAGGAACACCTCCACAAAATGGTGTTGCAGACAGGCGTAATCGAACACTTATGGATATGGTTCGGAGCATGATAATTAATTCCTCATTACCCAAATTATTGTGGATGTATGCTCTTAAAACTGCTGTATATTTATTAAACAAGATTCCTAGTAAGGCAGTTCCAAAGACCCCTTTTGAACTATGGACAGGAAGGAAACCTAGTTTAAGGCACCTGCATGTTTGGAGTTGCCCAGCGGAAGCTAGAGTTTATAATCCACAAGAAAAGAAATTAGATTCTCGAACAGTAAGTGGTTACTTCATTGGATACCCAGAGAAATCTAAAGGGTATGTGTTTTACTGTCCAAACCATAGTTCGAGAATTGTTGGAACCGGTAATGCAAGATTTATTGAGAATGGTGAAGTTAGTGGGAGTGTTGAAAAGCAAAGTGTGGAAATTAAAGATGTGAGGGTCAATATTTTTTTACCCAAAAATGTGCCTACTTCCACACAAATACCAAATATTGTTCCAGTTGTTGAAGAACACTTTGACAATACCGAGAAACATTTGGATGAAACACTTCATGAAGATACTAACTCACAAATATCCGACACAAATGAACCACAAGAAATACCATTAAGAAAATCTCAAAGAGTTAGAAAATCGGCTATTTCAGATGATTACGTGGTTTATTTGCAAGAGTCAGATTTTGACATTGGTCTTAATAAGGATCCGGTTTCATTTTCACAAGCCATAGAGAGTCATGAGTCTGAAAAATGGATTGATGCCATGAATGAAGAGTTAAAATCCATGGAATGCAATAGAGTATGAGATCTTGTTGAATTGCCAAAAAGTTCTAAAAGAATCGGATATAGATGGGTCTTTAAGACCAAACGTGATTCAAATGGCAATATTGAGAGATATAAAGCTAGACTTGTTGCCAATGGTTATACTCAGAAAGGAGGCATTGATTATAAAGAGACCTTTTCACTGGTCTCAAAGAAAGACTCGTTAAGAATTATTATAGCTTTGGTGGCTCATTACGATTTAGAGTTACACCAAATGGATGTGAAAACTGCCTTTCTTACTGGAGATCTCGAGGAGGAAGTGTATATGAACCAACCAGAGGGTTTCGAAACTAAAGGGAAAGGTCAAATGGTGTGTAAACTGAAGAAGTCAATATATGGACTTCAAGCCTCACGACAATGGTATATAAATTTTAATGATACCATAACATCTTTTGGATTTGTGGAAAATACCGTTGATCGGTGCATATACCAAAAGATCAGTGGGAGCAAGTTTATATTTTTATTCCTATATGTTGATGATATTTTACTTGCTGCTAATAATTTAGGCATATTGCGTGAGACTAAAGATTTTCTCTCTAAGAATTTTAAAATGAAAGATATGGGTGAGGCATCCTATGTGATAGGAATAGAAATATTCCGTGATAGATCACAATGATTATTGGGATTGTCTCAGAAAGGCTATATCGAAAGAGTTCTAGAGAGATTTAACATGAAGTTGTTCAGCAGGAATTGTTCCAATTCAATAAGGGAACAAATTGTCTCATGCAATATCCTAAGAATGATGTAGAGCGAAAGGAAATAAAATCAATTCCTGACTATTCTATTGTTGGCAGTCTGATGTATGCTCAAACTTGGACATGACCGGATATTAGTTTTGCAGTTGGAATGCTAGGAAGATATCATAGTAACCCAAGAATTGATCACTGGAAAGCTGCAAAGAAAGTTTTGAGTTACCTGAAAGGAACGAAGGATTACATGCTCATGTATAAGAGGTTCAAGCATTTGGAATTTGTTGGATACTCGGATTAAGATTTTGCTGGATGTATTGACACTTGAAAATCCACGTTTGGTTATTGTTCCAATTAGCTGAAAGAGCAATATCGTGGAAGAGTGTCAAACAGTCTGTTATTGCTACATCCACAATGAAAGTAGAATTTGTGGCATGTTTTGAAGCCACAATTCATGCATTATGGTTGCGAAACTTTATTTCAGGAATAGAGGTTGTCGACACCATTACCAAGCCGCTGAAAATTTACTGTGATAATTCCAGCAGTATTCTTCTCCAAGAACGATAAGTACTCCAAAGGTGCCAAACATATGGAATTAAAGTACTTTACCGTTAAGGAGGAAGTTCAGAAATAAAGAGTGTCACTTGAGCATATTAGAACTGATCTAATGATTGCAGATCCGTTAACGAAATGTTTACAGCCAAAGATATTTAAAGAACATGTACATAGAATGGGTTTTGGCTGTTTTTATGATTGATGTATTTATGATATTTTGGCACTCTAAGCTCATTTATATGCTTCTAATATACATTAATGATTTCCTATTTCTCATAATGGTGTACACATTATTGTTTTGAGATATTACAGGATAAGTCTCAAGGGACATTATTGTGGACCATAATATTTTATAGCTTATGAACCTGATACGATAAATTACTAATGTTGTAGTATATGGAAGGCAGTATTTAGACAAATTATGTATAACCGCCATAACTCACATTTACTAGTTTATTGTATTATGGTATGTATGATGGACATTATAGAAGAGATTTGATTATGCGCAACTAAGGTTCTTATATTAAATATTAATATTATGTGATTATTGGGCCAAGTGGGAGAATGTAAGTTATTTTCTACGTTATGTGTGGCCCAATAAGATTTGGCTCATAATTAATATTTAATTAATTATCAAATCTCATCCGTCCGATTAGTTACTTGAGCATACCAGATTAAGTGCGAACCTATATAAATTGGTTCTCTTCCCACCCATTAGGGTTACCCATATTCTTTTCCTCTCTTCCATCACAAAAGTCAGCAGTAACGGAAAGTTAGGGCAAAGGACGAGAAACCGATTTACCTACTAACGCTTCCGCTTCAAGATAATGGATTTCGCTTCAGGTATGTTTTCTATGACGATTATATGTAAGATTATCATGTTCAAGATCCTGTTAGAATTATAGTTCATACTTACATAGTATATGCAAATATATAGAGGTTGTTTCCGATGGATTTGGAAATTTCCGATACAGTATCCCTCCATTTTTACTGGTATACACCTAATTTATTGACAATTGTCCTCTTTCATATCTAAGGGCCAAGATTTATTTAAATTAAACAATTCCTAAACTATGGTTAAAACTAAAATATTCTATTATATTTTATGCCGTCTTTATAATTAACAGTAAATCATGCGAGAATCTCGCAGGCTGCAACACCAATTTGGTTACTAATTCACAGCAAATATTAATCCTTTTTCATGGTTTTTTATTTTTATTGTTATATTTTCATGAATTGAACCTCCAAACCATTAATATTCTTTCCCCCAAATACACCAATCCCTTCAAATGAAAAATTATTTTCATGGTCATCATTACAGCTTCTTTTTGTTCTTTTACCTTTTTAGTTTCTTAGAACCAAATAAGGGTACTATATTGTGTTTTTTGTAGTTGGCAATTGCATTATTAAGTTTATGTTGTTAAAGTTAACGTGAGAAAAAATAACAAGAAAAGCAAATTGCTGCTTGAGAATAGGAAACTCCAAATTAGAACTGAGAAAAAAGGATTTGAATAAGAAAATATTTTTCAACTAGAACGAAGTTCCTCCAAAGATTTCGGATGGATGATTTCTCTTTCCAGTTTGATACTAACCGAACAAGTGAATGTTTAGTTTAACAATGGCTAAGGGGTTATTTTAATCTAAAAAAATCTTGACCCTTAGATCTAAAAGAGGACAGATGCTGTTAAATTAAATGTACATTGGTAGAAACGGAGAGATGTTGTAGAAGAGATGTACACAAAACTTCTAGTTTGTGTTCTACCTGTGGTTCAATCTTAAAACTTGCTATAACCACCTTTTTTCTAAATATATGCAAGTAATTTTAAATTGTTACTACAACATTTTATTACTTTTGAAACCAAAAATATTCAACGTGAGCTCGTTTTCTTCAAAAAGGTTGAGACATGTTAATATAATACTTCTCGCGGCTTGTGAAAAATCGAATAGCTACGTTTTCTTGATCTTGAACACTTACTTTGAGTAAGTGTTGTATGGGTCAAAAATTATTTCTAATATGCTTAAGTCATAATAGTATTAGTAAGGCAAACAGGTCGCCATGCATTGCCGATGCGACTCCAATAGAGACCCGCCTAAGGTCGAAGTGGTTCAAGATACAATGAAGATTACGGTCGAAGAGTCAGCAAGGATTTAGGTCGAGGAGTCATCAAAAGTCAAGGTCGAGGTCGAGGTCGAACATCCTTGACAATATTATAATGACTACTTTCAAAATAAGATACTAAAGAAAATATTCTAGTAGATATTCTCTGCACTTGTATTATTAAGGTTTCTAGGAACATATTCCCTATAAATAGAAAGAGACACAATGATATGGGACATGAGATATTCATTTTGTCACATTGACTTTAGAGAGAGAACAACCTTTTTACTAAGATTCTTGTCCAGCATTCCCACAGGATCCAAGAACAACCTAAGTGTTTAAAGGCTTATCAATCATTCATCATTGTCAAAAAGAACAAACAC